>JAZHYW010035094.1:0-324619 GCA_037355805.1 Ixodes ricinus | reverse complement strand
GGTAATAGCGGGTTCGTTTCACACGCACTGGCACCGTTCGAGTTCTCTCCCAGAATGCATCGCACTCGCAGAGTGTTCAACGAACACGCCCAATGCACCGAGTGCAGAAGACTGATGCTGCCGCCATCTATGTTGTGGAAAAGGTACCAACCTCAAACCGAAACTAGCGCCTTTCTGTTCGGAATGATGGGTGGGAATGCGAGAGTGGAGTCGCCACCAACGTTTATCTACAAACGTTGGTCGCTGCAACCTGTAATTTATATTTGCGATGACTTCAAGCAACTCGGCTGTCCTAGAGATAGTTACAGACGGCGTAAATTTCCGAAACCAGCTGTCTACAAAGAAGCTGGTTGCGATATCTTTGCACCCGCTTTCACTGAAGAAAACTGATGATGCTGTCCGAGCAGAAGCTTGATCCGTTTGAGCATGGTATTATGCGTGAACCGCCGAAAGGGTACGGCTTAAAACTAATCTGTTGAAATATCCAGCAAAACGTTTCGTGGGACTTTCGATTTCGATCGTCATTACAGGTGGATCAGATATTAGCCTTGGTGAGGGCGTCAAGAACGATAGTTTTCTCGAACAAAATACGACCGGGCAAGTTAGCTGACGTAGGTAAATGTTAAACATGATGATGTTGCCCAAGCCTCGGGTAAATTCATTCTGTTCAGCTTTCTCTGGTGCTTATTGGGCAGTCACAGGTTTCTGCGGGGGAGTTTTGTCGACAAACGTTCAATTTTTCACCCGCACACGGATGGTGATAAACATCTCGGGGGCCGCTGATGCGTTTGTTCTGAGCATTTCTTTACACACTGGTATATTTCAGCGTTTGTACGGCAACAGAGCGACCTCCAGATAAAGCACGGTTTGTAAATTGCTTCCTTCATGAAATAGCAGACGCTCACAATTCAAGCTCGCATTTGATTCCGTTGCCCGCGGGACGCAATTTCTACCAGAATATCTACTTTTTCCCCTTTCGGTTCCGCGACACATCGTAGCAGACGAACCCTCGTCGTCTGCTCCTGCTCCTCGCCGGAGCGAGGCATGACGGGATTGCATTTTGGTGCACTCCGCTTTTCTCGGTGCAGCGAGTGCATGCACGCCTGGGGTGCCAGCGCTGAAACGAACTCGGAGAGTGCAACCACTCGTGGAGTGCCGGCTGAAACGAACCCGCCGCTCCACGCTGCGAGTGGGCACGCGTGGGCACGAGTGCCTTGAAACGAACACAGTCCTCTACTACAGAAGATTTCAGGGTGGGTCACGTGGTTTATGGGTCGAATTTGCAATACGAGCGGCGAAGGGTTGACGAACGCATTGGTCGCCTGCAAATGCAAAACAAATGCCTCAGCCTTTCCACCCTCTTTCCTCCCTGACACCCAACGACTCAGCGCATGCGCACCTGCGATCAATCTTAGCAGGAGGCGTCCGCCCGGTTGAATTGGACCGTCTCTACAGTCCCGGCTCTTTTACTCTCAATGTGTACTATGACAATGGGGTTGGTCCTGCCATCTGTTGAGTAAAGTAACAAACAATACAAACAGTACTAACAAACAACGCCACAACCAACACTCAATCCAATGAATAAACTAACATTGATTGAGACTAAAACCTCGTAATTTTTGCTTTATTTTGTTTTTAAGAACATTGGGAGCGTTTCAAACAGCTCGGCTAATGTGCGCGAATTTCAAAGCCGATCAAAGCAGACGACCAAAAGTTCAAACGGCTGTTGCGTGAAAGCTACTTCACTTTACGGAACGTCTACATTCGACGGTAGCATAAAAAGGTTTATTTTCTACATTCCTTGGTATCGAGATGAACAAGAGTAAGCCGTCGAAGTTGAGCAGAAAGCTCACTCTGCAGAAACTACCCATTAATGTTCTTTCTTTGGCAAGTGGTGGAAAACGCGTTTGCAGACGACGACGAGAATAAGGAGCCTTCGGTCGGTGGCAGCTCAGGTACCGCCTGCAACAAGCGAGCGTATTCTGACGACGATGATTCTCCCGTCGAGCCCGGTCAGCAAACTTCTCTGCAGTCAGCAATGGCGGGAGAAATGTCCAAGATTCTCGACAGTTTTGGCAACGACGTCGCCAAATCACTAAGTGCCAAGAAACGACGACTTTGGCAACACCTTCGTGTAAGTCTAGGTGGCCAAATCACACCTCTTTCCTTTAGCTTTTGCCCATTCTCCTGTCTTGCTTTTCTTGATTCTTTTCCTAAAATTATTAGTATTATGGCATACCCTTTCTTTTCTTACAACTCCCTCCCCCAACCTTTTTCTTCATTGTTCTAACAACACATTCAATTAATTCACCATAATCTCGTTTCAGACATCAACGAAAAATATCACAAATAAGATGTCGGGCTTGGATGAATCCTTGCTAGCCGAACGGCGCAGTGTTGTCGAAGAGTTTGAGAAACAAGTTACCGACATCACCGAACAAATCGAAGACGACATCCAAAAAGTGAAGGAGTCGGAAGAGAAAATTACGGTAACAGATATCCTAGTTCAATCTAGTCAGAAATGGGGCACTTCTCGAACTTGGACGTATTTACCTTCCAGAAAGCTCTTGTGCAATACCAGAAGCAGCACCAGCAGTTCATAGAATGCAGTACCAACAAGTTCAAGTCTTTGAAGTCACTCTGGACTACCTACTTTGACGTAAGCTCTGCAAGCAAGCGATGCTCATTCTGGCTATTTTCTACTTTCAAACCAAACTTTTTTGCCAACTCGCGTAAATTCTGTTCAACATTGTCGGGAAAACAAGTCACGCTCGGAAAAGAAATTTAACTGCACAAGTGCCCATTCAAATAAAATGCACCTGCTTGAGAGAGAGCTTAGCATATGTGTTTTTCCTACAACCATGCACAACATGGTAGAAAGAGACCGGTACTGCCCAAAAGATAACTTAGTAAAGTCCATGTTACCCAATGCATCGATATCTATATGGGTTCAAAGCAAATTGCAGCGACCATTCAAGTGTGTACAGTCGTCCTCTCTTCTCCCCATCCTAACAGGCAACTAAAAAGATGGATGCCAAGCAGACAGCTCAACAGCAGAAGCTCAACTCGGAAGTCAAGGACGAAATCCTCGGCCTCCAGGAGAAGATTCTCACCGACAGCTCAAGAGTATGAGATAGTAAAGATGCGCAGCAACCTGCAGAGCATCCTGATGTAGCGCATTTCCGCATTGTCTACAAGTCTAGAGGAAAATTGGACAGTAACATGTTATTCATTTCTGATGCCGCATATAGCCCAACTTTATTGTTTTGACTCCTTTTGAAGCCGGGTATTACTTTCGGTTGAAAAGACGTTGCAGTGGCATTGGAGGAAAAGCATGGGGCAGTTTGTACCATTGTTGCCAGTGCAACTAACTAAGGGCAAGCGTGCCACCCGCTTCTCTCAAGACAATGAATGTGCTAGCAACCTTGCTTGCCTCTTCAATATCTTGACTCGCTGAAATAAAGGAATCAGTGTTTGTTTGTTTGTTTTTTGTATATTCATTATTTGGTGATGAAGATTGTATTCTGAAGGTCATTCACACTCTGAATGTAGCCAATATTATATTCATTTATATAGAGTGCAACACAGTTGTCATAAGCATGCGATAAACGAATGGTTTAAATATTTTGCCTTCTGGAGCTCAAAAAACTGTTATGGTTACTATAGTCGGTGACAGGTCAAGAACAAAGTGGAAGCCCCTCCCACCTCTTTCCACTTTCGTAGAGCGAACGCTGAGAGGAGGCGACCTCCTCTCCACCGTTCGCTCCGCTGAAGTGAAAGGGGGGGAGGAGCTTCCACTTGCTCTCGACCTGTCCCGACTATATTGTGTGAGTCTGCTTACAGACACAGCAGCTTTGGGTAGAATTTGGCATTTGATGCTTTCATATGTAGCATTTGTTTCCAAGCTTTGTTTAGTGCAATAAATGAAACTTGAACTACATTAGATCCATGCGAGTAAAAGCAGTCCAACAATACGTAAGGTAGCAGTAGCTCAAGACTAGCAACCTCAGCTTCTTTTTAAATATAAAACGTGTTCCTTTTTCTTCTTGGAAAAGTGATCGTATGACCGGGATGGAGGCGGGGAAGGCGAGAGGGGGGGGGGGGGGAGGAAGCCGCAGGCCGCACTTGAACACGCAAGGAGCCGCAGCTTGGCCACCCCTGCTTTAACCTCTACTACGGAAGTTTATGGGTCGCATTTGCAATACGGGCGGCGAAGGGTTGACGAACGCATTGGTCGCCTGCAAATGCAAAACAAATGTCTTAGCCTTTCCACCCGCTTTCCTCCCTCGACACCCAACGACTCAGCGCATGCGCACTTGCGACCAATCTTCGCAGGAGGCGTCCGCCCGGTTGAATTGGACCCTCTCTACAATCTTGGCTCTCTGACTCTCAATGTGGGTTGGTGCTGCCATCTGTTGAGTAAAGTAACAAACAATACTAACTCTACTAACTCAACCTCAACGCCTCAACCAACACTCAATCCAATAAATAATTAAACTAACATTGATTGAGACTAAAACGTCGTCATTTTTGCTTTATTTTGTTTTTAAGAACATTGAGAGCGTTTTAAGCAGCGCGGCTTATAGCGCGAATTTCAAAGCCGATCAAAGCAGACGACCAAAAGTTAAAACGGCTGTTGCGAAAAGCTACTTCACTTTACGGAACGTCTGCATTCATCGCTAGCAAAAGCAGGTTTATTTTCTACATTCCTTGGTATCGAGATGAACAAGAGTAAGCCGTCGAAGTTGAGCAAAAGGCTCCACATGCAGAAACTACCCATTAATGTTCTTTCTTTGGTAAGCGGTGGAAAACGCGTTTGCAGCGACGACGAGAATAAGGAGCCTTCGGTCGTTGGCAGCTCGGGTACCGCCTGCAACAAGCGAGCGTATTCTGACGACGATGATTCTCCCGTCGAGCCCGGTCAGCAAACTCTCTGCAGTCAGCAATGGCGGGAGAAATGTCCAAGATTCTCGACAGTTTTGGCAACGACGTCGCCAAATCACTGAGTGCCAAGAAACGACGACTTTGGCAACACCTTCGTGTAAGTCTAGGTGGCCAACTCACACCTCTTTCCTTTAGTTTTTGCCCATTCTCCTGTCTTGCTTTTCTTGATTCTTTTCCTAAAATTATTAGTATTATGGCATACCTTTCTTTTCTTACAACTCCCTCCCCATTCTTCTTCATTGTTCTAACAACACATTCAATTAATTCACCATAATCTCGTTTCAGACATCAACGAAAAATATCACAAATAAGATGTCGGGCTTGGATGAATCCTTGCTAGCCGAACGGCGCAGTGTTGTCGAAGAGTTTGAGAAACAAGTTGCCGACATCACCGAACAAATCGAAGACGACATCCAAAAAGTGAAGGAGTCAGAAGAGAAGATTACGGTAACAGATATCCTAGTTCAATCTAGTCAGAAATGGGGCACTTCTCGAACTTGGACGTATTTACCTTCCAGAAAGCTCTTGTGCAATATCAGAAGCAGCACCAGCAGTTCATAGAATGCAGTACCAACAAGTTCAAGTCTTTGAAGTCACTCTGGACTACCTACTTTGACGTAAGCTCTGCAAGCAGCGACGCTCATTCTGGCTATTTTCTACTTTCAAACCAAACTTTTTTGCCAACTCGCGTAAATTCTGTTCAACATTGTCGGGAAAACAAGTCACGCTCGGAAAAGAAATTTAACTGCACAAGTGCCCATTCAAATAAAATGCACCTGCTTGAGAGAGAGCTTAGCAGATGTGTTTTTCCTACAACCATGCACAACATGGTAGAAAGAGACCGGTACTGCCCAAAAGATAACTTAGTAAAGTCCATGTTACCCAATGCATCGATATCTATGGGTTCAAAGCAAATTGCAGCGACCATTACAAGTGTGTACAGTCATCCTCTCTTCTCCCCATCCTAATAGGCAACTAAAAAGATGGATGCCAAGCAGACAGCTCAACAGCAGAAGCTCAACTCGGAAGTCAAGGACGAAATCCTCGGCCTCCAGGAGAAGATTCTCACCGACGCTCAAGAGTATGAGATAGTCAAGATGCGCAGCAACCTGCAGAGCATCCTGATGTAGCGCATTTCCGCATTCTCTACAAGTCTAGAGGAAAATTGGACAGTAACATGTTATTAATTTCTGATGCCGCATATAGCTCAACTTTGTTGTTTTGACTCCTTCTGAAGCCGGGTATTACTTTCGGTTGAAAAGACGCTGCAGCGGCATTGCAGGAAAAGCATGGGGTAGTTGGTACCGTTGTCGCCAGTCGAACTAACTAAGGGCAAGCGTGCCACCCGCTTCTTCGAAGACAATGAATGTGCTAGCAACCTTGCTTGCCTCTTCAATATCTGTACTCGCTGAAATAAAGGAATCAATGTTTGTTTGTTTTTTTTGTATATTCATTACTTGGTGATGAAGATTGTATTCTGAAGGTCATTCACACTCTGAATGTAGCCAATCTTATAGTAATTTATATAGAGTGCAACACAGTTGTCATAAGCATGCGATCAACGAACGGTTTAAATATTTTGCCTTCTGGAGCTCAAAAACTGTTATGGTTACTATAGTCGGTGACAGGTCAGAACAAAGTGGAAGCTCCTCCCACCTCTTCCACTTTCGTAGAGCAAACGCTGGAGAGGAGGCGACCTCCTCTCCACCGTTCGCTCCGCTGAAGTGGAAAGGGGTGGAGGAGCTCCACTTCGTTCTTGACCTGTCGCCGACTATATTGTAGTGGAGTCTGCTTACAGACACAGCAGCTTTGGGTAGAATTTGGCATTTGATGCTTACATATGTAGCTTTGTTTCCAAGCTTTGTTTAGTGCAATAAATGCAACTTGAACTACTTTAGATCCATGCGAGTAAAAAGCAGTCCAACTGTACGTAAGGTAGCAGTAGCTCAAGACTAGCAACCTCAGCCTCTTTTTCAATATAAAACGCGTTCCTTTTTCTTCTTGGAAAAGTGATCGTATGACCGGGATGGAGGCGGGGAAGGCAAGGGGGGGGGGGGGGATGTTAGAGCTATAAGGAGCCGCGAGCCGCACTTGAACACGCAAGGAGCCGCAGCTTGGCCACCCCTGCTTTAACCTCTACTACGGAAGATTTCAGGGTGGGTCACGTGGTTTATGGGTCGCATTTGCAATACGAGCGGCGAAGGGTTGACGAACGCATTGGTCGCCTGCAAATGCCAAACAAATGTCTCAGCCTTTCCACCCGCTTTCCTCCCTGACACCCAACGACTCAGCGCATGCGCACCTGCGATCAATCTTCGCAGGAGGCGTCCGCCCGGTTGAATTGGACCCTCTCTACAATCTTGGCTCTCTGACTTTCAATGTGGGTTGGTGCTGCCATCTGTTGAGTAAAGTAACAAACCATACTAACTCTACTAACCTCAACCTCAACGCCTCAACCAACACTCAATCCAATAAATAATTAAACTAACATTGATTGAGACTAAAACGTCGTCATTTTTGCTTTATTTTGTTTTTAAGAACATTGAGAGCGTTTCAAGCAGCGCGGCTTATAGCGCGAATTTCAAAGCCGATCAAAGCAGACGACCAAAAGTTCAAACGGCTGTTGCGAAAAGCTACTTCACTTTACGGAACGTCTACATTCGTCGGTAGCACAAAACAGGTTTATTTTCTACATTCCTTGGTATCGAGATGAACAAGAGTAAGCCGTCGAAGTTGAGCAGAAAGCTCACTATGCAGAAACTACCCATTAATGTTCTTTCTTTGGTAAGCGGTGGAAAACGCGTTTGCAGCGACGACGAGAATAAGGAGCCTTCGGTCGTTGGCAGCTCGGGTACCGCCTGCAACAAGCGAGCGTATTCTGACGACGATGATTCTCCCGTCGAGCCCGGTCAGCAAACTTCTCTGCAGTCAGCAATGGCGGGAGAAATGTCCAAGATTCTCGACAGTTTTGGCAACGACGTCGCCAAATCACTGAGTGCCAAGAAACGACGACTTTGGCAACACCTTCGTGTAAGTCTAGGTGGCCAAATCAAACCTCTTTCCTTTAGCTTTTGCCCATTCTCCTGTCTTGCTTTTCTTGATTCTTTTCCTAAAATTATTAGTATTATGGCATACCTTTCTTTTCTTACAACTCCCTCCTCCAACCTTTTTCTTCTTTGTTCTAACAACACATTCAATTAATTCACCATAATCTCGTTTCAGACATCAACGAAAAATATCACAAATAAGATGTCGGGCTTGGATGAATCCTTGCTAGCCGAACGGCGCAGTGTCGTCGAAGAGTTTGAGAAACAAGTTGCCGACATCACCGAACAAATCGAAGACGACATCCAAAAAGTGAAGGAGTCGGAAGAGAAGATTACGGTAACAGATATCCTAGTTCAATCTAGTCAGAAATGGGGCACTTCTCGAACTTGGACGTATTTACCTTCCAGAAAGCTCTTGTGCAATACCAGAAGCAGCACCAGCAGTTCATAGAATGCAGTACCAACAAGTTCAAGTCTTTGAAGTCACTCTGGACTACCTACTTTGACGTAAGCTCTGCATGCAAGCAGCGACGCTCATTCTGGCTATTTTCTACTTTCAAACCAAACTTTTTTGCCAACTCGCGTAAATTCTGTTCAATATTGTCGGGAAAACAAGTCACGCTCGGAAAAGAAATTTAACTGCACAAGTGCCCATTCAAATAAAATGCACCTGCTTGAGAGAGAGCTTAGCAGATGTGTTTTTTCTACAACCATGCACAACATGGTAGAAAGAGACCGGTACTGCCCAAAAGATAACTTAGTAAAGTCCATGTTACCCAATCCATCGATATCTATGGGTTCAAAGCAAATTGCAGCGACCATTACAAGTGTGTACAGTCGTCCTCTCTTCTCCCCATCCTAATAGGCAACTAAAAAGATGGATGCCAAGCAGACAGCTCAACAGCAGAAGCTCAACTCGGAAGTCAAGGACGAAATCCTCGGCCTCCAGGAGAAGATTCTCACCGACGCTCAAGAGTATGAGATAGTAAAGATGCGCAGCAACCTGCAGAGCATCCTGATGTAGCGCATTTCCGCATTCTCTACAAGTCTAGAGGAAAATTGGACAGTAACATGTTATTAATTTCTGATGCCGCATATAGCCCAACTTTATTGTTTTGACTCCTTTTGAAGTCGGGTGTCACTTTCGGTTGAAAAGACGTTGCAGTGGCATTGGAGGAAAAGCATGGGGCAGTTTGTACCATTGTTGCCAGTGCGAACTAACTAAGGGCAAGCGTGCCACCCGCTTCTCTGAAGACAATGAATGTGCTATCAACCTTGCTTGCCTCTTCAATATCTTGACTCGCTGAAATAAAGGAATCAATGTTTGTTTGTTTGTTTTTTTGTATATTCATTATTTAGTGATGATGATTGTATTCTGAAGGTCATTCACACTCTGAATGTAGCCAATATTATATTCATTTATATAGAGTGCAACACAGTTGTCATAAGCATGCGATCAACGAACGGTTTAAATATTTTGCCTTCTGGAGCTCAAAAAACTGTTATGGTAACTAGGCCAAGAACAAAGTGGAAGCTCCTCCCACCTCTTTCCACTTTCGTAGAGCGAACGCTGGAGAGGATCGAGGCGACCTCCTCTCCACCGTTCGCTCCGCTGAAGTGGAAAGGGGTGGGGAGCTTCCACTTGGTTCTTGACCTGTCACCGACTATATTGTAGTGGAGTCTGCTTACAGACACAGCAGCTTCGGGTGGAATTTGGCATTTGATGCTTACATGTAGCTTTGTTTCCCAGCTTTGTTTAGTGCAATAAATGAAACTTGAACTACTTTAGATCCATGCGAGTAAAAAGCAGTCCAACTGTACGTAAGGTAGCAGTAGCTCAAGACTAGCAACCTCAGCCTCTTTTTCAATATAAAACGCGTTCCTTTTCTCTTCTTGGAAAAGTGATCGTATGACCGGGATGGAGGCGGGGAAGGCGAGAGGGGGGGGGGGGATGTTAGGCTAACTATAAGGAGCCGCGAGCCGCACTTGAACACGCAAGGAGCCGCAGCTTGGCCACCCCTGCTTTAACCTCTACTACGGAAGATTTCGGGGTCATGTGGTTTATGGGTCGCATTTGCAATACGAGCGGCCAGGGATTTCCCTAGACCCCCCCCCCTAGGGGGGTATAGACCCCCCCCCCTCAGTTTTCCTGGACACCCTCCCTTGAATCTAAAAAAAAAGGAAAAATAAAATTCTTTTTTTTCAGATTTAGTAGAAAACATTACCTCTCAGGTGTATATATAGAGAAAGAGAAACATACATTACGGGTATGGAGCATTTGGTTAATAGACGTCTGTAATTTAGCTAGTGGACTAAAAAAGAAACAGTTTTATATTTTATCTAGTCTTGCCTCGCATCGCCTCCCCGCATCCCCCCCCCCCCCCCCGAGCCATTGGGACACCCCCCTTGATTAGAATCCTGGGAAACCCCTGCGAGCGGCGAAGGGTTGACGAACGCATTGGTCGCCTGCAAATGCAAAACAAATGTCTTAGCCTTTCCACTAGGATTGCCACCTTTCCCCGAAAAAAAAACCGGCCCTTCAACGGGGGGGCAGTTAAATGACAATAGTTCCGAGAGACGCTCAGCTCTTCGTAGATATCGTCGGTCCGTTTCTCTGGTCTTGACACATAAACAATTAAATGGAGAACGAAGAGGGAGTGGAAAAACGACGAGGATCTAAAGTAACAACAACAATATTACACCATGTGTAGTGGAAGGGGAAAGCTTGGGAAAGCGCATACGCCACCCGTCACAGGGGACGGATGAAGCGCCGTGCGTGTCCTTGTCAAGATGCCGACAATCGTTAAGGAAACCAAGCACCTCCCAGAAGGCTCAGCTATCGGGAGGGCCTGTCGCCGAGTTTCCCGCCGGCGTCTTGCTTGTTCTCGCTTTCCCTTATTTTTCGGCTTTCCACTGCGCCCCCGGTGGTCGTTTTGTTTTGTGTTGACCGTAAACCCCGCCCCCTTCCCCCGTCTCATGAAGTTCTCCCGCCGCGCTCGCCCGCGTACTTTCTCTAATCACGTGTCCTGACGGTGTTTGTGTAATTTTAGACTTCTTTTTTTTCGTCGACAAATATTTATTTATGGCAAGGAAAGAGGGAAATTTGAGACAAAACGGACAAGACAGGCTGTTTGTCTTAAATGTCCCTCTTTCCTTGTCATAAATTAGAAACCAACACGCTCAATCATCTACAAATAATAGGGAGTTTTCGTAGACCGCGTTCTCCCCTCCGCTAAGCTCCGCTAAGCCCTCCGCAACGAAGAAGCCGCTACAGCGCCTGCGCGCCAATGGCCTTGGTTGTAGAAACCCGGATCTCGTAGCGGGTTGCGGACAGCGTTGCAGGACAGCGGAAACGATCTACGAAAACTCCCATCGCTGTGGCTAGCAGCGACAGCGATGGGAGTTTGCGTAGCATCGCTGTGGCTAGCAGCGGACAAAGCACTGGAAACCCCCCCCCCCCCCCCTCCTCCTCTCTCTCCCCCGTGAACCTAGGGAAGGCTGAGATTCGGACGTAACTTGGGTTACGTCGGACGTAACGCTAGACACTTCGAATATTTTATTGTCGTAGTTGTTGAATTGTCACTTAAAAAACGCAAAAAAAAAAAAAAGCTAAAAGCAATCGCGCTTCGATGGCTGTCAAAAAACCGGCCAATGACGGCCGGTCTTACCTACGGACCGGCAACCGGCCCGCTGTCTAAAAAACCGGCCGGGCCGGTCAAAAATTGGGCAGGTGGCAACCCTACTTTCCACCGCTTTCCTCCCCGACACCCAACGACTCAGCGCATGCGCACTTGCGACCAATCTTCGCAGGAGGCGTCCGCCCGGTTGAATTGGACCCTCTCTACAATCTTGGCTCTCTGACTCTCAATGTGGGTTGGTGCTGCGGTGCTGCCATCTGTTCAGTAAAGTAACAAACAATACTAACTCTACTAACCTCAACCTCAACGCCTCAACCAACACTCAATCCAATAAATAATTAAACTAACATTGATTGACTAAAACGTCGTCATTTTTGCTTTATTTTGTTTTTAAGAACATTGAGAGCGTTTTAAGCAGCGCGGCTTATAGCGCGAATTTCAAAGCCGATCAAAGCAGACGACCAAAAGATCAAACGGCTGTTGCGAAAAGCTACTTCACTTTACGGAACGTCTACATTCATCGCTAGCAAAAGCAGGTTTATTTTCTACATTCCTTGGTATCGAGATGAACAAGAGTAAGCCGTCGAAGTTGAGCAAAAGGCTCCACATGCAGAAACTACCCATTAATGTTCTTTCTTTGGTAAGCGGGGAAAACGCGTTTGCAGCGACGACGAGAATAAGGAGCTTTCGGTCGTTGGTAGCTCAGGTACCGCCTGCAACAAGCGAGCGTATTCTGACGACGATGATTCTCCCGTCGAGCCCGGTCAGCAAACTTCTCTGCAGTCAGCAATGGCGGGAGAAATGTCCAAGATTCTCGACAGTTTTGGCAACGACGTCGCCAAATCACTGAGTGCCAAGAAACGACGACTTTGGCAACACCTTCGTGTAAGTCTAGGTGGCCAAATCACACCTCTTTCCTTTAGTTTTTGCCCATTCTCCTGTCTTGCTTTTCTTGATTCTTTTCCTAAAATTATTAGTATTATGGCATACCTTTCTTTTCTTACAACTCCCTCCCCAAACTTTTTCTTCTTAGTTCTAACAACACATTCAATTAATTCACCATAATCTCGTTTCAGACATCAACGAAAAATATCACAAATAAGATGTCGGGCTTGGATGAATCCTTGCTAGCCGAACGGCGCAGCGTCGTCGAAGAGTTTGAGAAACAAGTTGCCGACATCACCGAACAAATCGAAGACGACATCCAAAAAGTGAAGGAGTCGGAAGAGAAGATTACGGTAACAGATATCCTAGTTCAATCTAGTCAGAAATGGGGCACTTCTCGAACTTGGACGTATTTACCTTCCAGAAAGCTCTTGTGCAATATCAGAAGCAGCACCAGCAGTTCATAGAGTGCAGTACCAACAAGTTCAAGTCTTTGAAGTCACTCTGGACTACCTACTTTGACGTAAGCTCTGCAAGCAGCGACGCTCATTCTGGCTATTTTCTACTTTCAAACCAAACTTTTTTGCCAACTCGCGTAAATTCTGTTCAATATTGTCGGAAAACAAGTCACGCTCGGAAAAGAAATTCAACTGCACAAGTGCCCATTCAAATAAAATGCACCTGCTTGAGAGAGAGCTTAGCAGATGTGTTTTTTCTACAACCATGCACAACATGGTAGAAAGAGACCGGTACTGCCCAAAAGATAACTTAGTAAAGTCCATGTTACCCAATGCATCGATATCTATGGGTTCAAAAAAATTGCAGCAACCATTACAAGTGTGTACAGTCATCCCCTCTTCTCCCCACCCTAACAGGCAACTAAAAAGATGGATGCCAAGCAGACAGCTCAACAGCAGAAGCTCAACTCGGAAGTCAAGGACGAAATTCTCGGCCTCCAGGAGAAGATTCTCACCGACGCTCAAGAGTACGAGATATTCAAGATGCGCAGCAACCTGCAGAGCATCCTGATGTAGTGCATTTCCGCATTCTCTACAAGTCTAGAGGAAAATTGGACAGTAACATGTTATTAATTTATGATGCCGCATATAGCTCAACTTTGTTGTTTTGACTCCTTCCAAAGCCGGGTATTACTTTCAGTTGAAAAGACGCTGCAGCGGCATTGCAGGAAAAGCATGGGGTAGTTGGTACCGTTGTCGCCAGTCGAACTAACTAAGGGCAAGCGTGCCACCCGCTTCTTCGAAGACAATGAATGTGCTAGCAACCTTGCTTGCCTCTTCAATATCTGCACTCGCTGAAATAAAGGAATCAATGTTTTTTTTTTTGTATATTCATTACTTGGTGATGATGATTGTATTCTGAAGGTCATTCACACTCTGAATGTAGCCAATATTATAGTAATTTATATAGAGTGCAACACAGTTGTCATAAGCATGCGATCAACAAACAGTTTAAATATTTTTCTTTCTGTCGCTCAAAAAACTGTTATGGAAGTTACTAGTGGAGTGGAGTCTGCTTACAGACACAGCAGCTTTGGGTAAAATTCCGCATTTGATGCTTACATGTAGAAATAAAATGAACAAAAGTCCAAATATTGTGCTCATGATAACTGTACTGCAGAGGGTATCATACATAAAAAAATAAGACTAAGAAAAGAGATCTGTATGCTTTCAACATTTCTTTCTTTACCGAGCTGAGAATGTGCACTCAAGGTTAAAGCTTGCAACACTCACCAAGGCCCTCAATCGAGCAGCAGGGAATGGTAAGGTAAATTTGTTAGTCTACATGCAAAATCATGGCATGGCATCTGTCATGTCCCAGTGAAGAACTGAAGACTAATTTCAACTAACTTGGAAACTTTTGACAAGCAGAGCAACGGAAACCTCAGTGACACGGCATTTTTCTTGCAATAAGCCTTTGTCGTACTGCAAACACCTCAACGGGGGTTCAAACCCACCAAATGGGGATCCGCAGGCCAGTGCTATGCTCCACAGCCACAGGGGTTGCTGGTGGGAAGGGCACCCTCGGCTCTTGTGTCCCCTCGTGTCAGGGTAGCTCAAGCCCCCACCAAAACCACAGTTGGAATTCAAAACTTCTATCATTCTGTTTTGAACATGCATTATACTTTTTTTTTCTCAAATTTCATGTTATTAGAGCATTCAATCAACATAAAAGCACATTATACACTGGTAAATTCAATATTCCAGAACTGAAAAAGATTCAGAGTAATCTGAAGAGAACCAGCATTTTTTGTTACATTTTATTCTGCCTGTAAAAACAAAAAACATTTATGAAAAAAATATATATTTATTTATTGAAATTTTTTTGAAGTAGAAAAGAAAAAGTTCTTGGCATAAATTAAATATTCTGACTAACAGTTTGCAACAATGTCAGTACAAACATAATGCAACATATTTGCCCGAAGCTAGGCGTGCAATCAGAAAGAACCTATATCACATCTGAGCCTTCCAGGTACGTAGACTACGATCGGAGTTTCCGCAGTCCTACTGAAAACCTTTCAGCTACAGCGAAAATGGACACTGCTGGTACATTCTTCTGCAGTAGGGGTGTAATTCTATGCAACGAGTCCACTTTTCTGCAAACTGGGCATGTGATCTTGCATCGACTGCTTTCTTGGAAAAGGTTCAATGTTGAGGCTGTGTTGCAACTCCAGCAGGGGCATTTCCCAGTGCTTCTCATAGTAAACGCACATTAGGTTTTTTGCATTGTACCCCACACGTAGTGCCCAAGGGAGATGGCTTGAAACATAGTCCCTGCGCTGCCTGGAAAGAAGGTAAAGGTCATGTCACAATTTACGAGCAGACATACTTATCACAGAAATAAAAGGGTTTCAAACCTTTGATAACATATTGAAGAACAGTACTTTTATATCTGGCATGATGGTAGGCATAAGAGGTGGTATAGCCAGGAATTTCTTCTCAGGGTGGCTAGGATCTCTATGACTAGAGAGGGATTGGCTATGGAGCTACTAGGCATGAAGTGGAGGCAGAGGGGGGACAGAGGCAAATGGATTATTTGGAGGGGAGGGTGGAGGATTCAACCCTGAAAACCCTCCTCTGCCTATTCCACTGGGCATAAGGGACAGAGTTGTCAACTTGCAACTCAACCTCAGCTTTTGGAAGGTTTAAGTTTTAAAAAAACATCCCACAAGTTAACTCCAAAAATAAGACAGAGCAGCGTGCAATTGTAGCAGCACAACCAAGTTGAACGTGCTAATACAAAATTTATCCTCCCTACTACAGTGAAACCCGTTTAGAGCGAACCCACGTACAGCGAAATATTGTCGATATCGAACTCACGGAAAATTTGAATAAAAATGCATGTAAAAGTACTTTTATAACGAACAACATATTGGCTATATCGAACTCTTTCCCCCGGGAAGGCTTCCAAAAACGCGCAAACAATCGTCTTCTAGCCTGTCCCTACCCCCAAAAAGAAATAGGAAAGAAAGAAAATTCCAAAAGCTCAAGTTGCGAACAATATTGAGCAAAGAGAAGCGATTCAGAAGAGGAGAAAGCTAAAAAATACACTCTGCACGCACGCACAAAAAAAATCTTTTCATTCCAAAGCGGTTGCACGCAAAGAGAAGCAATTCAGAAAGGAAAATAAGCTAAAAAAAACTACACGCATCTAAAAAAAATAAAAAAAATATTTTCAAGGCGGAAGTAGCTCTTGCCTTACAACGAATGCATCGTGGAAGTTCGTTGTAAATGGTTTTTACTATATCGAACTACTTGCTATATCGAACTGGTCATAGCGTTTCCTGCTGTTCGTTATAAACGGGTTTGACTGTAAAGCCAGCTACAGGTTAAGAAAAAGTTAACGAGGTAAAGGAAGGCTGGGGAGGAAGAAGCAGATGGAATGCTGGAAAGGAAGAATCTGGAGTTGGGCAAGTTGGTACATCTTAGATTCGAAAGCGCCAGAAAACAAGGACAACAGAAAGAATAGACGAAACGATGCGCTACTTTCAACTGAATTTTTATTCGGAAGCGTTCCCTCTGCTTCCTCCTCCCCAGCCCTTCCTTTCCCTCAAAAACCTTCCTTAACCTGTAACATGACTATAGACCAAAATGCAAAAGCAAGCTACTTTTGAACCAGTGCTTTTTTTTTTATATAAGAAAAAGATAAATGAACCAAAGAGCTTACTGACAAAACATTTAGCCGTCTCAATCAAAGTGTACTCCCTTGTCATGCCAAAGGAAGAATGATGAGACTGCCTACACAAGAGAGGTCTAAATTTCTACACTCTAAACAGCCTGTCACCAACACTAAACCACAGTTCTTGCATGTACAGAAGGCACAAAAGACCCATAAGACGAATAAGGCATAAGGCATCAGATTTAGAGCAAAGAAAAGGCTCAATTACTTGGGCCTGAGGCGTACAGCACCGAAAAGGGCGCCGGTGGAGCACATGGGCATCTTGGTGTGGATCGCCTCCACCCATTTGACGGTCACCTCTCCAAGCATGTGTGTGGGCATCTCTAGCAACGTGTGTATCAGGTCGTGTACCTCGCGGTACCTCTGAGCCACGTATGCGAGCTCGGGGTCATCCACAAACTGCACCGCCAGTCTGGAGTCTGGAGTCACATTCTGTTGGGCGAGCAGATGGTAAACAAGCAACTAAAAGCAGCCCACTTGAAGCGAAACACCTAGACGGAGGAAAGATGGGACAGCTCGTTGTGCACGTCTGTTTGGCCCGTCTTTTCTTAGTCCCCTATTTTTTTCGGTATGCATCTTTAGTAAAGGTGCGGCCCTATCGTACCTAATGAATCCTAATGTCTAAGATGTTAAGTTTTGCACGTTTAGATAGGATCAAGCTTCAGTTGTTCCACTTCCAGCACAAGCTTCCTTCCTACCCTTCGTAACAAGTCTCCTGAGCCTCGAGCGTGCACTTGCAGCCAAAGCAAAACAAAACACAACAAGCGCATGCAGGCAGCTGGGCGGGCCCAAAGAGACGGCCCAACGTTTCCATCCCGTGATGACTACAGGAGGCTAAAGAGGGCGCACTCACGTTGTCTGCGAGAAAACGGTAGTAAGCATGACCGAAAGTTTCTTCGGGAAGCTGTCTCAGGTAGTCCAAGTCAAGCGTAGAAGTGTGGATCCTTGGTCGATCCCTGCAAAGGAGAAAAAGCTCAAACCTGTTTCAAACGACGCACACAAACAATGAGAAAGGGGTTAGATGCGGTGATAGTGTTGAACTGTCTAACCTCAAAATCTGTCTACCTTCCGGATCATTCGACATGATTTTGTGCAGCTCGCGAAACGCGAGGGTCCCAGTTGTCTCTCCGAACACTGCCACCATGTCTGCAAGACAAGAGCAAAGATTTAGAATCACAAATCTCTAATGCCAATTTTTGTTGTTGTTCTTCTTCTTCTTGAGTTACACTTACCATCTCTGAAAGGATCTGTGATTGCTGCAAGAGCGGACCCGACGGATATCAGGACCTTCTGAGCAAGCGTTGTTGGTATGTGGCCAGGATAAAGCGGAGCCTTCGGGATGTCTTCGTGGACTCGAACATCGCTCTCGTGCTCTTCGTGCGTGTAACAAAAATTCGGACCGACAAGGTTAGTGTGAATAAAACGATGACAAAATTCAGACCGACACGGTTAGTCTCAATAGCGAACGGTAAAACGAATGGCTGTATCATATGTTTCCGGTGGAGAATTCGGAGAAGTATTTCAGCTGTCTCGAGAATGTAATGAAACTCACCAATCTCCTCCTTGCTGCTTGCACTGCCTGTGTGAACGGTGCTACGAGACACAGAAGCAAAAATGTTGCGCTTGGTTAGCCTGCTAACCCAGCGAGACAAAATTGGAACAGAAAACTCCATACTCCTCAAATCATAACAACATGCTGCGCAGAGTCACTGCATCGTTGCTTCGAAAGAGTAGAGCAGGGTGGAGTAGAGTACGAAATTTCGATCTCGCACGGAGAACGTGAAGCCGGAATGGTCAGTGCTTATCACGTGATCTGCTTTTCCATCAACTCCGTCGCACGGTCGCGCGCAGCGTTGGCCGCACGAACCGCCCGAACCAGTGGCCCGAACTAACGTTGGTTCAAAAAGCAATTAAAAAACAAATAAACTAGGAGAAGGTTTCAGCAGTTAGCGTCTCGAGACTTTAATCCAACGGAGCATTCTTCGACAGAGCTCGAGGGAGACACAATATTTTCAGTGTGATATACGCAATATACGGTTCGACAAGGCGGAACGCGAAAAGGCAATGACTATTTCTATTTCGACGTCCACTTTCAAAATAATTTTGAATATTATTTTGACATGTCTGACGCTTGGTCTGACGCCACTTGAAAACGTAAAAATATTTTCAAAAAGCCACTATGAGGGGTGCGTCTTATGCGCGAATTGATTTGCTCAAAATTGTGGCTGGTGGTCGTTGCTGGTGGTACAAGGGTTGCCGCAAAGGATATGAAATGTCAATAACAAAACCCGAGCTCCAGATAGAGCGGAATATGACAAATAAACTAAACATAAATCTTATTGTGGCCCGGAAGCTTAGACGCTTAGATACTAGAGCTGGAAGGTCTTTCAGCACACTGATAAGATAGAGGTGTCGACTTTCGCAGTTTTCGTTCCAAGATAACTTCTCCATCGGGATTCCCGCACACTTCATACCAGGGTGCAACTGAAACAGTACCACCATGGAAAGTTGGACTAATGACGACCTACAAGCGTGCGTGGAAAAGGTCAGTAGCAACTGATCATTGATTACTGCTATGCTGCTCGTTTCGATGGACCGCAGATGCTACGGGCCATCGCAGCCAATCCAATGCCGTGCGAGTATCACGTGACCTTCTGGAGAGCACCAAAAGGGCGCGTAGTCCCATTTTGCATTCGTAACGCTAGATTGGTCCTGTATGGCTCGTAGCATCCACAGAATGATGATGATGATCATTGTGATAATAATACTAGTACGGGCAAGCAGGCGTCTGTGAAGCCCGAGGGCAGAGGCACGGGCAGGGGGGGAGGGGCAGTTTGCCCACAGGTTCTCAAACTCAGTCGGTGCCATGCCCCCACACCTCAAAGCCGTTCTCCCCCCCCACCACCATATGAAAAATATATATATCTGTCTGGAGAGAGGGAGAGGTGAACTACCCCAAAACTGGAAAATAAATTCGTTAACATGCATCATTGCAGTTTCACGCAAATGGCCTGGCGTCACTCCCGGATTTTCTTTCGCCAAAAGAAGTGCAAGATTTAAAAGATGAATGCACCAAAATGATCATGGAACTCCCTGCGGATGAAAAGCAAACTATATTTTCAACAACTAGCGACCAGGTAAAAGAAAGCCTATATTTAAATGTGATGTTCCCAATCTCGTGAAATTTTATATAGGGACGGGACGAGTACTTCCTCACATCTGGAGACAAGATAAGATACTTTTATGAAGAAGATGCTTTCGATGAACAAGGCAAGACTGTCATGTGATCTGAAGTGTCCGCACTGACAAAGTTCACTTTCCATGCAGGAAACATGGTCGTCAACAAGCTTCGAAGTCTTAACAAAATTGGGCATGGTAGTACTTCTGATGTCCCTTCAATATAGTGTGCCACATTTCCCTAGCAAAAAGCCGCTAAGCATGTTTTAGAGCTCCAGCTTTGTTCATTACAGCACTCCATTGGCTAAATCCTGTCTTCAAGAGTGTGTCATTCAGTGAAAAAGTTAAGGTAAGGTAGAAATGCTTTTGCTACAGGTTGAAGAGAGCTGAAAAGTAATTTTTTAATTGCAGCAATTAGTGAAAGAAGTTGGATTCAAGGACCCCGCCATTGTTCAAAGCATGTACATCTTCAAGGTGGGTCAAGGTATTTGTAATTAGAACAAATCTCACCTGGTGCCAGATGCACAACTTTTTTTTTTCTATGTGATAACACTGAAGACGTCCCAGTGCTAAGTAGTGCAAGAAAGGAAAAACCTATGCGGAGACCAAGTTGCCCGCTTCTTGTGCAGGAGGTTGCGGTGATGATAGAACGATGCCAAGTTCTGATTGGTTTTGATTGGAAGGATAGTGCGTAGACCTCGATGCTAAACGCCTTCAAACCTACCTTTTCTTTTTTCTTTCATTTAGTTATTAAGAGTTTGGCGTTTTGACATCTCCGCAACCCCCACGCAAGAAGCAGACAAACTTGGGCTCCGTATACTGATTTGTACGTCACATCAGTATTCAAGTTTGGCGTCACCTTCACAATCCAGCGACAAAAATGTTTTAAAAATCAAACTCATTACAAACTAGGGTACCTGGATGTCCAACTGGGCCAGGGTGGAAACGCTGTTTGTTCAATCGAGTGCTGCCAATGCATGCCTAACCAAACACGCACATTTTGAACGGTGAAATGACATTGAAACACTAGTCAGTTACACGCTTGCACCAAGACACGCCATAGTACATGCACTTAGCAAGAACATAAAAAGAGTTGGACAGTAAAACGGCCCAATATCGTCGCTCCACTATTCAAAATGTTATTTGACGATGATCTTAATCACATTGAGTAATGGTATACCTGGCACCGAAACAGTAATGTCCGACCACCGAATCCACTATGTGCACTTTGTTTCAGAACCCGGGCATTGGCGGAGAAGGTAAGGTGCCAGAGACAAGAAAGATTTTCCCCTCTGCATCTGGTAACAATGCAATGATTGCAGTGACGCCTCATCAAGATGCTACCTTCCTTCACACGGAACCCAACAAGCTCATCGGGCTCTGGTTTCCGCTCGAGGATGCTACTCTGGAGAATGGGTGCTTGTGGTACATCCCTGGCTCTCATAAGACCAGTAAGAACCCCTGCTTTGACAGTAATCAACGTTATTAGGTCGAGTCACTTATGGAACTCTATCAGAGAAGTGACCCCCTCCCTCTCCCCGCAAAGGTCACCATCCGTCGTTCGAAGCACTATCCAGAGGTTGCGATTCAAAACTATATTCTTCAGAAACGCTACGGTGAAGTGCCACCGAGACGGTGTGCTTTATAACTAGGGTTGTTCGTTTTCGGGTTTTATCTTTTTTTTAATTCGGGGGGTGAAAATTGGGTGCTATTCTTCAAGTTGATAATCGGGGAGAAATCGGGTGTTTTGTGGAAACATTTCAAAATTCAGGTTTTTTGGGTTAAATTTACAAATGTACTCAGTAATACATTTGTTGTTGTTGTTGTTGTTTATCGGAGGGTTTTACAATTTTTTAATGCTAACGCATTAAAATTAGGGATCTGTTTCAAGCTGGTAATCGGGGGGACATCAGGGTTTTCCAGCTCCGATTTCCGTCGGTCGCTTCAAGGAAAGCACGGCCCACGGAATCCTCCTCTCCCTCAGGTGTCAACAAAAACCTCGACCGTTCGAGGGACGGTAGTCTTTGATGAGATATTTCGCTAGGGAATAAACCTGTTAAGTTGTCCCGATGTGTTTACGTGACCGACTTACTCGCACATTGTTCGTGAGAAAGGTTGGACGCCAGCGAGACGGCCATGGTACCCGTGAGACCAGGCTGGGCATCGACACCTAACAGCGGTCGAAGGGGGATTGATAGTGCATTTCACAAGCTGCGTGCAGCAGGGCCGAAGCTACGTGGCGTGCCAGGGCGGTTGCACCTGCACGGCGGGGGACGGAAATGTCCCTCCGAGGCCTTAACGCCTATTGTCGCTTTTCTTCAGCCGGCCTCCGTAGAATGTCACGGTGAGTTCGGCGCACTCGTTGGGTGGTTGGTTGAGAGCCGCGTAGCGTCCACGGTGCTACACGCAGCTTGCGAAATGAACTATAGATCACAGTTGTCCTGAGGTAGGGTAGATAGCGTGTGTGCACCGGCGCAAACTCTGTGCGGCATAAAAATAAATAGGTTGGTTACGTGGTTTTGGAATTCGGGGAGAAATCGGGTTTAACCCGATTCTCCTGAAACATGTTCGGGGTGTAAAATTGGGTAAAATCGGGTTTTACCCGAAAACGAACAACCTCTTTATAACCTGTGTATTCTGTAGAATAAACTGTAGTTATTATAGCAGCAATCCCCAAAACGATGGCACGTCGAACGGCGGGAAATAAACCTTTGGGGAAAAAGGGGGGGGGGGCACTGTTAAAAAATTGGGTTGTGGGGATATTTATACAGCGTGTAGTTGGTCAGCCATTTAAAGTTGCGACGAGTCACTCGCTGTAGATGAGCAATTTAGCCAGTGCAGTACAACCGCTAGCCTGGGGCCTTTAACGTACACCACGCAGTAGTGATACACGACCGCACGCCGGTACGATGCTCATCCAGATCGAAACGGGCAGGGGTGGGGATTGAACCCAGGATCCCTGGGTTCTGCAGTGTGAGCTTTCGCTCCACGTGCTCCGAGCTGGTGTGCGCTAGCCCACTCGGCCACCGATCCCCCGCACTGCTCATGGAAGCAGAGGCATCTATGGGCAGTTCCATAACCGAGTTGGTCTAGTAACATTTACAGTAATCTATTTCCTCTTGTACAGACTCCTTCGAGGGCCACACACTGCTTACGACATACTGTTTGTCTCATTTAGGAAGGATAGCAAGAAGGTTCATCCGCAATCCTGATCCGGACGGCCCACTCACAAAATTTGTCGAGCTCGGGAGCAGCGACTACACTGGCGAGACTTTTGTGCCGGTCCCAGTGGGGAGAGGTATGTATGCCAAGATGTCCAACATCATTTACAATTATTAATCAGCAAGAGGCTTCTGATATAGAGATCTTTGAAGATAAGCACAATGAATCTAAACACTTAGGCGAAAATCAGTCCACTTCGAGCTGGATTATGGAACTGGAAATGAGGTGGTCCAGCTGGATTCCAGCTGGGTCCAGTTGGATTCCAGCTGAGTCCAGCTGGAATCTAGCTGGATCACCTCATTTCCAGTTCCATAATCCAGCTGGAAGTGGACTGATTTTCGCCTGGGCAGCAGCACTTGCTGAGTTCGCAAGTATAGCAATGCATCAGTTAAGTGCACAAAATCTCAAACTTGCTTTACCTTTTTCCTTATGAAATTTTTATGCGTAACAGAGGGAAACCAACGTGCTGTCATGGGGTTGTAATATTTATTCAAATAATTTTGTCCGACTGCTTTCAGACTCTTTAATGATCAAGTATCGCCGTGTAGGCTTTTAGATTCAAAACTTTCTCAGAAATTCGTTCAAGTCCCACTTTTCCTCAGTCCCTTTTGTGATAGAAGGTGCCAATATTTTTTTCTTATTTTTATACTAAACTCCAGCTCGAACAAGCAATCGACTGCTTTCTGTGGTGCTTGATCGCTGCTGTGCATCAGCTGCTAAACCACCCTCAAAGGCAGTGCACCCATCCTACACAATCAAGTCAAAAGAGACAAATGCCTGAAGTTCCTAAACTCTGTGTGACTTCAGATTTAGAGGTAAAACACTAAAGCAATTTCCTTGATTTCCAAAGGTTCCCACTTGATCCCATCAATCCCAACAGCTATGGTTAGAAGGGGCTTAATTCCTTATGAAGCTAACAAACCGAGCAGCCTGGAACAAGGACCTGCACATATTCCAAACTCTTGCACTTACGAAGTTGAATCCACCAAGCTTTCGAGGTGTCCATTGAAGCCTTCAGAATAGCATGCAAGGGGTAGATATAGCAATGAATAGGTGCTGTCTGCTTGACCCATCTAACTGCTATCACAAGTGAGAGAAGAGGCATTGCCCACTTTGATTCCTAACACAGCTATGACACTGCAGGTTCATGCGTGGTCATCCATGGCAATGTTGTGCACAAGAGCGAGAAGAACACATCACTCTTCCCGAGACCCGCATACACATTTCACATCATTGACAGGGACCAGTCAGTCTACAGTCCCCAGAACTGGTAAGCACAAAAGAGACACAAGGAGTGACACGACTGAAGCATCACTCATTTTCTCTAACCTGGCCACCCACAATTTCAGGTTGCAACCGACTGAAGAGCTTCCTTTCCCATCACTGTACGAGAACTCCTAAGGCAAGGAAACAAACCTCCGGTCTCGTCAGAGCTAATACAGTGAAGGCCATTCTATCGTTTGATGCTGACCGCCAAAATAGCGAAACTCATGCTTTGAAACCTTTGTTTCCGCACAAAGCAAGCCTATATAGAGCAGATCACACAAAGCACCACCAGGAATAAGCATAACGTATAAAAGTTTTAACAGGGTAACGTGCAGCCCCACATGAAGATGGCCTTATGAAGTGCATTTACCATTCTAAGTAATATCTACCTTGTTATATGGATGCTGAAATAAAAAACATAAAACAAGAATCCTTCTCATTTAAGACCTGAACCCAATAGCATGTGAAAACATGCTATGCTTAATGGGTGCCAAGTTCCTACTCACTTAAAAACAGTGTAATGAATGCATGTTAGTTGTTCTTTCAGTAGCACAGTTCCCTAGTGGTCTCACGTGTGAGTGCAGCTCGCACTCCTGAAATGTCTTATGTCTGAAATGCACTCCAGCACATAGTGCTGGAGGGCTTTCATAGAACATGGTTGTACGATACAAGCTGAAAACATACCACACTCCCTTGGACTCGTGTCATAGTGTGGAAAGCATTAGCACAACAAATTTCCTTTGTTATTGTGTGGGTTGAGTGAACCAAGACTATACAAGGCAGGCATTGGCACAGCTAATACCATCGTACCAACATTGACAGTTGGTGGCAAGCAATCTCAATTGGATGAAACCCAAAAACCAAGCAAGGTCAACAAGTGTTGCCATCATGACACAAGCTGCCTGGTGGACGATGCCAACAGTGCCGGCACCTGTGAAGCAACAACTTTTTGTCACATCACATTGTCCACAAGAAAGCTGATGGTTCTGTCTGTTGGCGATACATTTAATGCGGCTGTTATACACTGCTCGATCTGCCCTCTATGCAAAAAAAGAAGACGAGAACAAAATTCCCGCTTGTTTATACGCGGCAGTCGAGAAGATGTCAGAAAGAATTTTCAATGTACCGGTATGTTAATTTTACGGCAAAAAGGAGAGACAATAAGTACAGCATTTTGAGCTCCTCCCACCACTGGGGTGACAACGTTTTTGCGGCAATACGAGCACACATATTGGCAACTCCTGTGAAATTGATGGCACCTAGTGGCTAGAACAGAAAGCTTTCGTGGCACATTTGCTTGGCAGCTTTTACGAGCTAATCAAACTTTCACAGCTTTTGGCAGTCTAAAGTAAAAGCCGTGAAAGTAGGTACAAAAACATGTTACGAAAATCACCAATACCAACTATAATCAGCCCAAACAAAGCCACTCTGCTAGTCCAGTGGGTAGGGTACAGGATTACTGAGTGTTTCAATTCCCACTAAGGGACACAGTCCTTAGTAAAGGCACCTGGCCGTGTTACCACATTTTGTGATGCTCTAGGCTTGGAAACCAGCCCTAAAGCACATTCTGTGTTAAAACTGCTTTCCTACTAAAACTCTGCTGCAGTGGGCAACAATGACTCACCATATTTTAATAAAGATTCAAAGATGCCTTCCTCCAAGGTTTCATCATGGTACTGTTATTTATGACATTAATTTTATATGAAACAGCACGCAAAACAACCAAGACAAGAGAAAATTACACAGGACGAAAGTGACTGACCAGCGTCATCCTGTGTACTTCTTCTTTCTTGTCTTCACTGTTGTGCGCAATTTCATATATTGACTGACATGACCCAACTCGCCCACACCGCCACTCTAATTCCCTCATTTTATTATGGAATGGTGCAGTTTGATATGAACACAGAGAGTTTGTTTCTGAAGAGGCACGTGAAACTAAAAACAAGGCATTTTAAAGAAAGCAACAGAGTCAATCTAAAACAGATGTATATTTCCGCACCCTACTCCCACCTTACACACGCTACTTTTCTCCCAACAGCTCCTTTTGCTTTGCTTTCGTCATCGTGTCTGCCTGATCCACCGTATTCTCAGTTTCCATCTTCACCTGAAATAAAATTTGGCGAGGATATCACAACACAGGCAACGAGCATCCAAAATGGTAACGTTCTGGAAGCCCTCGGTGCCTTTCATTCATTTGTCAGACCCCCAGCTACTGACAGCGCGCAGCCACAGTGTCTTTACTGTATTAAAGTAATTGCCTTTAGCAATTTCTCTACCTCTGCTCATTC
Organism: Ixodes ricinus; assembly: GCA_037355805.1. Taxonomy (NCBI): domain Eukaryota; kingdom Metazoa; phylum Arthropoda; class Arachnida; order Ixodida; family Ixodidae; genus Ixodes; species Ixodes ricinus. Next base: position 297,955 of record JAZHYW010035094.1, on the reverse strand, counting down.
ATCACACAAAGGTTTACTTAAAGGGTCACTGACAAATCAATATCCTATGTTGTTTTATTATGCAAAACAATTAAAAACGATGCCTGGACATTACCCTCAAGATTCTAAACTTGAGAACTCGGTATTTGTGATGTAAGAAAACAATTTCCAAAAGCCGAATTTCAAAAGCCGAAAACAAATTCCAAAAGCCAGTGCAGTGACGTCGGTCATCCTGCAACTCGAGTTTCTCTCAAGCCTCCAAACCGTCCAGACCCAGAGTGTCATGTTCGCTCGCGTCCCGCGATCAACCGCTCTTCTCCATGCGTGCCGCCTATCGCTGTGAGCAAACAACGCTTCACTTTCAAGTTTGAAGTTCTTTAGGGCCCTTTCAGCGATCTCAAACTACCCATCTGAAATGGTGTGAGGTCAAAGAGAACACGCAGTGGACTTATGAGAGCGACGTGAGGGGCAAATTGCGCCGGTTCTGCGCGAGAGGCTACCCTGGCGGACTCACAACCGAAACTACGGTACACAGACACCAAACCCAGTTGTTTTGACCATTTGACGATTTACTTTTCGAAGTCTGAGAGGTCGTCTGGCAACCAAAAAAAACAGAACTTCATCCGATTCCCCGACTCGCCGATCCTCCTCAGTGCTACACGTATGGTGGCTGGAGCGCCTCTCCGACAGGTGTGTTCAGCGTCCTATGCTGTCTATGCATCAAAAGTGGTCCCGAAGTGGAAACAAATGACGTCACAGAAGCCGGAGTGTCATGCTGTCGGATGCTAGAAGCTCTAGCTTCTAGCTACCGACAGCAAGATGAAAGCTAGAAGCTTACAAAGCTTCTAGCTTTCATAATCGATTACGTCACAAATAAAAAGAAGCGAGGAGGTGAGAAGACGGAGAGAAAAACGCCTAAAATAAAAAGGTGCGCGCGTGCGTAGGAAAATTGTTTTCTGCGCTGCGGTATTTTTTGCGTGTCTATGACTACAACCTGCATCGTTTTAGACAACAAAAAGAAATATGCCTTTAGGAGTGTCAGTCCCCCTGAAAGCACCCAACTACATCAAGGGATGGATAGATAAATACGGCTAACCATTCAAATTGGGTCACGACTTGCACCACCTAACCAGTATACTGGGAACACTTGGTATCATCTATACTCCCTTTCACCTCGTGATGGACCGCAGCAGACGTACTGCAACCAATCCAGTGCTGTAAACGTGTCGCGTGACTGCTATGCACCCCGCACGTCACTGCGCCCACCCGCAAGGTCACGTAACACTCGCACGTCATTGGATTGGCTTCGATGGCTCATAGCATCCTCTACAGTCCGTCGTGAGGTGAAACAAAATATATAGTGGCTGTAATAGAGTAAATTTCAACGCTGAGTTTCAACTACATCCTGTAAACAAAATTTATAGTGGCTGTAATAAAGTAAATTTCAACGTCGAGTTTTAACTACATCCTGTATGTCGGTCATGTGTCATTACTCAAATGAAGACGGCAAGTGTGGTACCATCGAGGGCTTGCTCCTGGGGCAATGGGAATATGCGAGGCATTTTAGTTAGACTTCAACGCAGGGCCATAAGACAACAGACGAGACGGCAGTTTGAGCATTGAAAGCTTGGGGAAACCAAGCATAGAATGAAATGCCTTGTGGCTACCAAGAGTAAGATATAAATATTGCATTCCATACCTCACAAAGTTGTGTAACAACATGCTCCAAAGGAGGAAAGAAATATTTTCAAGATTTTCGCTTAAAATGCAGTTGTTTTAGTTAGGTTTCCTTTGTTTGTTTTCTTTATACTGCCAGTCCTCGTTTCAGACCACTGTAGGAATGGTTACAGAAATAACAATATGCAACAAAGAAGACACAATCAGAGTGGCAAACAATCCAAATTGCCATATTTACTATGTGCCAGAAAGGTAGAGCAAGAACACACAACAGAATAAAAGAAGTCTCAGCAAAAAGAGACCTAATGTTTCTAATTGAGAATGAAATGTTTGAAAATAATAAAGAAAGACAAACCTGTAGTGAAGCATTGTACACGACGTCTTCGGAGATGCCTAGCTTGTTTTTCTGGATTTCCTTCAGGTACTTGCGCTCAATCGCCACCAAATCTTCCTTTGCCTTGGTGAACAGGGTCTTGGCATTCTTCGACAGCGTTTCCTGTGTTCTCGAGTAACCCTGAAAGTGCCAGGTGTGTTGTCCGAGCGTTCAACATCAAGTAATGCACAAGGTCTTGACAGTTTAGCGTCGTGGATCAAAGTACCAGTTCTAAGGCGACACAGAAGTGAGATTTGGCTACATGCAGAGGACAGCTCCCAAGAATTAGGAATGGGTTTTATTTCAAGAAGTGATCTCATAAATTAAAGTCATAACCTAGAGTGACAAAGCGAAAGTTACGTCAATGAGAGATACAGCCGGGCAGTGGCTATTAAAGAGACACTGACATCCCCTAAAATTGTTTTCTTTTTGCCTCGCAATTTTTTATGGTGTTTGAAGACCACACAATTAATATTTTGCTACAGCGTCACATATATTCTTAATAAACCAAAATACGCAACGACTCGAAACCGAAACTGGACTGGGACGGAACAAGAAATGTAGAGAAGAAAGTTACCAAAAATCACGTGGCTGCGCAACCTTTTTTTTTTTTCAATTAATCTATTTGGAGCTTTTTAGAAGCCACAAAAAATGGGTATCATATTTTTTGTCTATTTTTAGTATTGAGTGTGTGCCTTCGATGACCCACCACTTTGATTACCTTTGGTGATTGCGTCTAAACGATAGAAAATGGCCCGTGACCACGAAAAGAGAGCACGATTCAAAGCGGCCAGTTCTCGGTCTGCGGTTTTCGGACGGAAAGAAAACGAATTTCGAGCCGCAAATTCTGTTCGGGGTACTTGGGCTCTATGTGTCATGTACAAATAAAAGCCTTGGTTACCATAAATACCCTGTCAGTGTCCCTTTAATGAGAACTCAACTAGCTCGGGCAGCAAATTCCGAAAGGGAGGAGAAAAACATACGGGAGGATGAAGGTGCCAGTTTGCGTGTTTTCGAAAAGAGGTCGGCTAAATTTCCTAGAAAGATCACCGTTTCCCGAGCTTTCTTTTGAAGTATCGAAATATGTCTACCGCGGGATACCGAGCGCGCCACCCGTGTCGCTACAAGTACTCGCCTTGGCAAACTTTGGAGCCCACCGAACTGACTGGGGTGTACCTTTGTCTCGGATGCTTCTCCAAGAAGCCGGTACGGGGCAGTAAAGCTTTACGCGTGCAGCGGCAGCGCAAAGCGGGATTAACGAGAGCGGCTCGGCTGCTACGAATATTAGGAGCTCCGCCGGAATCCTATACTGCTCCGTCGGATCAAACAAGGGCCTCCTCTACCGCATGGGCCTTCTGTCTTTCTGCTCCCGGACCTAAAAGCTGGTTCACATGTCTGCATGACACTGGCGCCATCTATCTGGCAACCCTGGAACACTTCCGACCTGCATGTATTTCTTCATTTTCAAGGAATCATTCTTTCACCAAGATGGCACCAGTTTGTTTTCTCGTTGGAAGCAGCTGAAACACAGTTAACACTCGGACGCAGACGTGTGAACCAACCTTTACAGGTGCCCGTCCCAATTTCTTCCTTTTTTTATTGATTATTTTTAAGTTTTAGGGGGCTCGGTATTTTATGACGTTTTAAACTAGAATACTCCAGACGTTCGTTAAATCCGACTAATTGCTCAGTTAATCGCCGTGCCAGAGGCTCCAGGAGGCTTACTTTGGCAAATGGCAAAAAACTGTGGTCCCATCCTGCTGAGTAGATATGTTCATGCCGGATTCCTGGATGGCCTTCAGGGCGGCCTTGATTGCCTGTGCGTGAAAGTAACGTCGAAGCGACGTGAAGCCTGGGACACAAAGAGAAGGGGGGGGGCGCAATGTGCCGATCGAGCGAGCCTTTAACGTTCACTTACATCAGGAAAGCTTGCCATGTTGAGCACAATGAGTTGAGCACCCTTTTGGAGATCTGAGCTACCTCGCCAGGAGTACTCTTGGCTGTCAACGTGAACCCGAATTTTGTCGATGTTCCCTAAAGAAAAGAAAAATGGTAGCGTTGTTACAAAGGGACGAAATTTAAAAAGTGACAACTCTGACAATCAGTAGAGTAGATTATCGGGCTAGTTGGTTTTGGAACTTGGAATACATTTTAGCGCTCAAAACACTAAAACACAAAGACGAGAATCAGACACAACAGTGTGCAGTGTGGTGTCTGATTCTCGTTTTTGTGTCCTTGTGTTTTGAGTGCTAAAATGTATTCCAAGGACTTTGGCAAAGCTGTGTTCGGTGCAGTTGGAGAGTTAGGGAATTGAAAAGGCTCAAGGTACACCTAAGCACTTCTTATGAGTTGTGAATGCGAAAGCATGCAAGTCGCTCGTCCACTCCCTTATTTTGTCTGCTGCATACTTTTCGTCGCCGGTGAGCGAGCGCGCCCTCCTCGTAGCGCTGACCTTGGACGCTCCGTGTTAACGGCGCGCTGATGGACACACAGTGCCTTGGGGTGACCGTGTTGTTGAAACTGATGTGCAGCAGCCAATGGGATTAAAGCCAGCCAATGGGATTAAAGCCGAAAATCCATCAGCTTTATTCCGCTCCTTTGGGATCGGGGAAACTAGGTGCCGTTGTCTAGGCTTTTTGCGGGGTTTCATAGCAGGGAGCTGGCTTCACTTGGAGAAAGGATTTAAGGTGCCACTTTCGCGCTTCAAACTGATGACGTCGGCTCGCTCCATAGGTCAGTTATTGCTTTCACATTAAAACTCCCTCGTATGGATATTATATTTGCATGCCTTTTTCCTCTGCCTCCCGAGAATCGCCATGATGTGTGGGACAGGCTCCTTTCTTGAGGGCAGTGTTTCCCAAACTTAAGGTGCCCAGACTTTACCAGGAAGTAGCCAGGAACGTCACAACCTAATGCCCCCCCCCCATTACCACTCTAAATGTGTCTGCCACCTTGAATCTGTATTTGTTTTTTAATACACGTGGAACTCAATACTGCATTTTGTCTGCGAGCAAGTAAAAAGCCGGTATACTGCTAGCAGAGAAACTAAGGGAAAAGGTATAATTTTTAAGAAGACTAATTCCTCCAATCCTATTATCTCCCTACAAGTTTGGCGATATTTTCTGTCATGTTAAAGTTTGCACCCAGAAACGCTCTGCCTTCGCTTACTTTTTGTTGTGTGTATTCCCAACATCCGTGTAGCAGCATCTCTCCACTTTCTTTTTAAAGAATTAAAAAATAGTCAGATCAAATAAATGTAGATATCAGTCAGTGCTTGGTTGTTGATGATGATGATTAAGTGTATTATTGCACAAAAGTGGTACAAGCTATATCAAAGCTTGGTTTCAGCACCTAATAGCTCAGACCTGTTGACCTCAGCAAAAACTTGCAAATCCTCAATGCTTCTTTTTTTTTTCTTTCCAAACTATATCGTACAAGAAAGAAATCATGAGCCATTCCACTCTGAAGGTGGATGACCAGCGAAGCTGCTTAGCAGACGACACAGGCCCGCCCCCAAAAACCAAAGGAAACTACACGCGCGCGACGCGACCGCCACCCCGGGAGAGTGGAAGGAAAGGAAACTAGGCACGCAAGTGCTTGGAACGACGACAAAGAGAGAGCGGTGCAAGAGCGTAGACATGGCTGACGCGGGTCGCACAGCAGCAAGTCTTTGAGGAACCTTTATTATCCACCTGAGAGTCTACTGATCTTGAAAATGGAGCCTATTGATAAATTACCTACTGAATAGACCTATTGCTAAATTACCCAAGCATCAAGCAGAAGGCAGGGAATGGTGTTCCACGCGCCGCACGTGCTGGTGTCTGCAGCAGTAACTGTTCTAAAGCAAAAGCCTAAAACAAATGATATCTTGCATGCACGCTTCGTCAACGCTTTATTTTGGTTATTTAATTTGAATCTTTTATACAGGAAAGGCATGCGCATGCGACGCCGGTGTCTGCAGCAGTGACTGTTCTAAAGCAAAAGCCGAAAACAAAAGGCATCTTGCAAACGCGTTGGTGGACGCTTTATTATGGTTATTTACTTTGAATCTTTTATACGGGAAGGCGTGCGCAAATGGCGCGTGCGGCGGTGCGAGCATAGGGTTTTAGTCACTGCACACGAAAAATCCACAAAACCCTAGCCATAAACAGCTTCGCTGTAAAAAGAACACCGTGATTTTCCAGAATGTTGGACTCCAGTTTTGGAACCCTGCTTGTGTTTGGTTCAGACTACCACACAAATGTGGCATGGAACAGCAGTACAGTTAAAAATATAATTAGAGTACTAGAGTATAGAAACAACAGCAACAAACTTTCTGTCTCACAGCCAGACTCCAGATGAGGCACATCGTTCGAAGTAGGGCGTGCAAATAGCCATCAAACCGGTTAAACCGGAGGAGTGCAAAACCAATCTTGAAAACCGGTTATCCGGTTAACCGGATTTTTAATATAGATATCCAGTTTGGCAAACTGGTTGTTTGGTTATTTGGTTTTATTTCATGTATCCTCATGACCAGTACATGAAACAACATTTTTCACCCTGTATTTTTAATAAATAAAAACCAAGCACGTAACTTTTTTTTTAATAGAATAGCATTCTTTGGTTACCTCCCCCCCCTGCCCCCCATTTCGTTAACCATTCTGGCCGACCTTTCTGGCCTCCTAACGCACAGTTTTCTTGCTAAATTTAGAGGAAAATTTGATGTCACGTTACCCGATAGTCACGGGACCTACAAACCAATTGAATTTTTTGCTAAATTTAGCAGATAAACTTAATTGGTTTGTAGGTCCCATGACATCAAATTTCCTGCTAAATTTAGCGGGAAACTGAATTGATGTATAGGTCATGCGACAACAATTTTTCCGCTATATTTAGCGAGGACACTGAATTGGTTTGTAGGACCCGTGACGTCATGTCGCACGACATCAAATATCCCGCTAAATTTAGCGAGGAAACTAGTGATGGGTCGAACTTTTGCCGAATCGAAAGTTCGGCTCTGAATCTTGGGATTCGGCTAGCCGAACTTTTCTAAAGATTCGGCAAAAATACATTGTTACCTGACTTAACATTGATATTGAGATTTTTCTGGCGAAAAAAGGTTTTATGTTTTTTTTTCTTAACTTAAATGCAACATGTAATGCTTATTGACACAGTTATTACTAAATAAGGTGATATTCTACATGGTAATTGTATCGGTGTCGTTTTTGTGTGTTTACTGGCAATTTTAGTGACTGCTTGCAGAAGTGGCGTGACAACGAGGTTGGGTAGAAGCGAGAGTTTCGGTTTTGAGGAATCATCGCAAGCCTGCATGTGTGTGTACATTGTTAAAATGAAGGCAATAATACTACGTTCTTGCTTTCTCGGGTAATCACCGTGCTGTGCGAAAATCGATGCAACGGTTGCTGAGCCTTCAGCAGAAGAGATAACAATATTATCGGATTTGATATTATTGTAAATATGCATGTTTTTCGATTTGAGTAACTTGGCGTCAGCTTTGCATAAAAATGTGCGTCCATGCTCGCAAACTTTCGTTTTTAACCTTTAAAATGCGGTTTCTGGTGTTAGGGACATACACGGACGTTTAGGAAGATGGGTAGAGTTAGGAATGTCGGATGTGAGACGTCCGAGCATTTCAGTTCTGTTTAATTTTATGCAGATACATGAAAATCACAAAATAACACTAATTGAAAAAGCAATATTATTTTGTTTTGGTACACACTACTTCTGAGCCGAAAACAGAATTGTTATAACTCTGAGGAGTGCTTTAAAGTAATTGTCGGCCAATGTTTCAACAACCTCGTTTCATCACTGAAAAGGCCACATGAAAATCATGTTATCCAGTGTATATATCTAGAATGCACCGCATCATTTGGCACTTGCGCAGTGGACTGCGTAAATTACTGTTCGATCTTCTATTCTTGAGGCAGAAAATATTGAAGACAACCACACTAGCTCACAAACGCACAGTTACCGTGTTGCCTACACCACACATCGCCGTAACTGCTAGTTGTACTACACTGCACGATGGTAACCGCACGACTGCACGGCGTCCATTTGCAATTCATGGCCCCGTCGCGTTCTCGCGCGTGCGCAGACATTTGCCGAATTTTTGCCGAATCTTTGCCGAACTTTCCTTCAAAAGTTCGGCATTTACTGAATCTGCCGAATCTGAAGTTCGGCAGATTCGGTCCATCACTAGAGGAAACTGAACTGGTGCACACACAGGTCACGTGATGTAACATTTTCCGCTAAATTTAGCAAGGCCTGAATTTGTCTTTACGTCGCATGATGTCAGTCAGGTTCTGCGACATTATATTTTACGCCAAATTTAGTGGGGGAAACTGTTTATTTTTCTTTACGCTCACGCCATCGCGGAAACCGGGGGACGGGCCACTAACAACTGCTGCTGTAAGTCTTTTTTTGTTTCTGTTTTTCATCTTGAGACTAATACTAAGTTTGTGAGCATGAGACCTGGGAACAACCAGCTTCTCCAAAATGCAACACTTACTTTTTCTTTTTATTCCCACTGATTTTCAAAACATGAGGACACAACAGACAAATTCTTGGGGGATAAAGCTACGGAGATAAATATTTATATGACCGCACAATCTCAATTCTAATACTGAATACTGAATAATCTAACATTCATATACAGGGTGTTTCACGAAAGGTGGACAAATTCGATATTTCGAAAACTATGCGGCGCAGCAAAAAAATGGTTGTGTCGTTTTGGTCCTGGGCCAAGGGCCTCTTTAGGAAAATTATAACAGTTCAAGATAATGAAGTTGTTAATTATTTTCACGTAATCAACTTTTTTAATATTGTGTCTAACGGCATGGTTTTAATTAGAAAATTGCTCAGCATCATCAAAAAAACACTAAATCAACAAATTACAGAACGATAGAAGGCATGCGAAGCATTTTACAGCTTTCTGAAAAACCGCACAAATTCGACGGGTTTTTAAGTTTCGGTTTGCTATCGGAGCGCATCTTGCTATCGGAGCGCTATCGCAGCAGAGACTGGTTGCACTATCACTCCACGAGGCGCAGTGCCGCCGGGCCAGATGCGCTCCGATAGCAAACCGAAACTTAAAAACCCGTCGAAGGCACGTAAAATGCTTCGCGTGCCTTCTATCGTTCTGCAATTTGTTGATTTAGTTTTTTTCGATGATGCTGAGCAATTTTCTATTTGAAACCATGCCCTTAAACACAATATTAAAAAGGTAATTATGCAAAAATAATTAACAGTCTAATTATCTCGGACTTTGATACTTTCTCTAAATAGGCCCCTGGCCCAGGACCAAAACGACACAAGCCTTTTTTGTTGCGAGCATAGTTTTCGAAATACTGAATTTGTCCACCTTTCGTGAAACACCCTGTATATATAGTATATATAACTGAATAACCGAGAAGCCCTTATCCGGTTACTCGATTATCCGGTTTTCAACTTCGAATAATTCACTAATTCGAATAACCGGATAACCAGTTATTTCCAAAACCGCTTTCTACTGCTGGCACTAGTGGGAAGTTGAAGCAACTCACTTGGTTGAGTGCATTATCTTACTGCAAAGATGGTGCTGTATGGTTATCAGCTCGATGCTGCTGTCATGCAACCCTTTGCTGCCAACATGTAAGTTACATTCGATGCCCCCCCTCAGATATGATTTCTGGTAGAGTGCCTCTCCTTAACTGCAACAAAATGTTTGAGAATGTCTGGGCTCTGACCAGCTATCCATTATCAGCTTCAAGCTCCAGCCAGGTATTAATAGTTCATCCCACATTTTAAACGAACTGTGCTTAAAAGGACGTTGACCTCAAGGCTCACCTGCGACAGAATGCAGAGAAAGGTGCTTGACGAAGCTGTCTTGTAGCCTCTGCAAAACCTTCTGCATTTCGGAGCGAAACTGCTGGATTCGCACCACTTCGGAGAGCTCTTCGTCGGACAGTGAAATCTTGGGCTTGGCATCCTTGGCTGCAGATTGTTTTGGACACAGAAAAGCATTCAGACTTTTTGCATATCTGTATCTACACTACCAGAAAAGTTATATCGGATTTCGTATTAGCTGCTATGACTCTGCGACATCACCCAACCACAGTGGCATATTCTCCGTCTAATCTTCCTTCCTCCTCCGCACTGCTGCATAAAAGAGCATGCACATGAATAACGCTGTTTGTTGCTGGTCACTTGCAGCATCACTGTAACTACAGCCCTGATTGGATAAGCTTTATCACCTGCATCCGATCCACATACGCAGACTTTGTATCCGCCCCCGAACCACATTCACAACGTTATTAAATAATTTTATCCGCGTCCAATCTACATACTTTGCATCCGCATCCGACCCTATCTGCAAGATTCGGAAACGCATCCGATTCGCAATTTACGGATTCGTTATGATATCGAGCATGAACAAAAAAGAATGGCACCTTCAAGCCATTTGCGTATCTTGCACAAAGAACTTTCAAGTTAGAATATGACAAGTCTTTCTTTTTTTTATCACATTCGGTGTTATCGTATTTATAAATGTTATATTATAAGTGATCATCCTTCCAGAGACATTTCGCATCGCTGGAAAGGTGATCGCAGTTATGAGATCATCCTGAGAGTCTGCGACACTCTGTCCAGAAGGTGCACTCAAAGAGAAGCAAGTTTTAATATTTTATTTTGTTAGCTTTTTGCTTTGAGAAACTTATTTCAAGCAGACATGTATTTTCTAAAGATGAAAATTAACAAAGGACAAACTAATAATATTGTGTCATTTTACTTAGGTTAGACAATCAAAAAGTTGGAGAGAAAAGGCGGCCACTCACCGCAGGGAAGTACCCCTACTCATATTTGTGTGGTATATCACAGTATTCAATAATGGCAACACCTACTATTAGTTTCAGTTTTAAACACGAACCCACAACTGCATGCTTTGAACCCCACTTAGCAACAAGTTGCCAACTGTCGAGAGAGAAAAACCGTGCACACATGACAATGGGAGAAGGCTTCTATTTTCTTGTGTCTGATACGATTTGGGTTTCCTTTGCCCAAAGAATGTTTTCTGCTCTTTCTCTGCCAAACAAGAGCACGCTTTCCCGAGGAAATTGATACCCCTGCATAGACAGCATTTTTGGCAAGATAGAACGCTGTTAAGTCGATCTTTGGTAAGAATCAGGTCTTTCTTGGTGTAAAGAACAAGTTTCTCCCCGATTGGCACCTTTTTTTCTAAAAGAGAAATTTTCTCCTGCAAAACATTCAATGATTCACTACATAGTATAACTCAGTTTTTCACTCTACACTCTGTGGTTACATTTGCCTCAGCAAAAACATAGATCCGGATTAGCGGATTTCCGCATCCCATCCACATGCACAGCCCCTGGCATCCACATCTGATCCACAATCTGGATCATTTTTATCCGCATCATCCAGTTGACTGCAGATGACTGCAGATATCTGCGGATGATCCGCGGGTAACCTGCAGACATTCAGGGCTCTAGCTGTAACAGGGGCAATGAGGATTGGATGGCCACAACAAAGTCTTGGAGATCTACAAGCCACCGTGCTTGAGTGACATCACAGTCATCACAACAGCTACAAACCAACAGATGGAAAGAAATCGGTCTAAATAACATTTGGACTCATTGCAAAGAATCTTCACATGCTGCCAATGCGTCCCATGCCAGCAAAGAAACGTAAAAAAAAAATTCTTTAAAAAACTTCGGCTTGTTAATAAGTCACATTACAGGAAAGGAAATAGCACAAAACTTGATGTCGCAGGCCTGTACAAAGGCGGAGCCTTTCAAGGGAGGCGAGGCCTCCTCCTCCGGGGCGCGGGGCCTAGAGGGTGGGGGTTGAACCTCCTTTTCCGGAGTAGGGCTTCTGAGAGGTACACGAACAGAGCGGCGTCGTGGGTTTCTCTTTTAAGGGCGGGGCTTACGGGGATTCTATAAATGGAGCGGCGACACGGCCCACGTTGTCAGTGCCTGGACTCGGAAACCGTTGCCGCACGTGCCTTTCTCCCCACACCATGCTGAGAGTGCTGGACTCGTCGACGTAGGTGTTGCGATAATCTGTACCCAGCGCATTCCTCGGGGAACGGCCAGGGCGGACAGGAAAACAGAAAGAGAGGGGAGCATGCCACACACTGTCTGGTCCTGGCAGTGCGCACATTTTATTATACCCGGCAGTGGCACCCTTACGTGTTAAGGTTCATAATATCACACTCCTTTCACCCCTAAGAAATGCAAGTTAGTAACAATCCCAAACCCATGAAAAATAACTTAAACAAAACAAGCAGTAGCACTTGGAGGTTAAGGGGAGTAACGCAGCACTGGCAGACGCTCGCTGGTACCCCGACGAGGAGGCATGGTCTCGCTCCATTCTTCAAAAATGTCGTGTACATGTCGCTATACGAATGCTGGCCCATTGTCAGACACCACAATGTCTGGCAGGCCCTGGCTCGCAAGCATGACTCTCTGCTGATGGTGTTGACATGGGGTACACCTCAATCCACTTGGAGAATGTGTCTACTGCAATAAAAAATAAGTGCTCGTTTGGTCCAGCGTAGTACACATGGAGTCTCGACCAGGGCCTGTCCAGAAATGGCCATGGCATGACTGGTATCGGTCGCGACGACCTCTGTTGCTCCTGACAGATGGGGCACTCCTGAATCGTAGCCACAATGTCATTGTCCATCATAGGCCACCAAACGTGGCTCCACACAACAACCTTCATCTTTGACACTCCTGGATGGCTCTCAGGAAGAAGCCTCAGGACGCCATCTTGGAGTGATGCAGGAACTAACACATGGTTGCCCCAGCGCACACCGTTCCCTTGTATACTCATCTCAGTGAAGTGAGTTTCATAAGGCTTCCCCTCGGGTCCCAAGTCCAGTCGGCCGCCGGTCCACAAAGTTACCCTCGCTTGTGAAACCACGGGTCCCTGGCAGTGGCCTCTGCAACGGCAGTAGATGACGGCACTCGTGGCTATACTCCTGCCAGCATAAAGACATCGGCAGGGCAGTCCACGGGAAAGTCGGTTGTGGACAGTGGCAGGAGACTCACTCCGTCTGTATGAGCAATGCAATGAAATCGCTGACGGGCTATCCTTCTCGCCGATACCGAGAAACAAATCTGAAGCTGGCCACCACCTCAGACACTCGGTGAATAAAGCTTGTTCAGGACATCGAAAATTTCAGCCAAGGAGGTATCAGCAGGCTTCGTAAGGGTCAAGCAGGCTCCGCAGCAACGAGTATGTCTCTGACCCGCAGCACGTCAGGAACACGGCGGTCTTTTTCGTCTCGGCAATGCCGTTCGCCACGAAGTACAATTCAACGCATTCGCGGTATTCGGTCCAATCCGACGTAGCCTCGTTGAATGGTTCTACCTTTCCAATGACCGGCATGGTTTCTGTCAAGAATTCGAAATGAACGTTGTGTACTGCTTGTCACTAGTTGTGATAATCTGTACCCTGTGCATTCCGCGGGAATGGCCAGGGCGGCCAGGAACATACAGCACGAAACAGGTGCTTGCCACGCACTGTCTGGTTCAGGCAGTGCAAGCATTTTATTTTACCTGGCAGTGGCACCCTCACGTGCCCAGGTTCATAATATCACAGCCATGTGTGTGTGTGTGTGTCCTAGGCCTAAATCTTTGGAGCAGCGTTGTGCCTCGCCCTTGGAGGCATGCGGTTTAGAGAAGCTTGTTTTACCGACCACAGTTTATCGAATCCCTTTATAGAGAAACCCATTTAGAGAAAATGGCCAAAAGCCTCCTTTTAGCGAATACAGCCATCACGAAGCAGTGTGTACAGGTGTGCCAGGTTGGTTAGCATTTTTGTAATGAGCCGCCGTAGATTGTCGCCACGAAGCGGCGCGAATGAAGGGGGTGGGCAGGTTAACACACATTCCAGTGATACACGCAAGTAGGGGAGCCTTTATTTTTTAAAACAGCGTCCTTTTCGATAAACGGCATTTCTCTAAGCTGAGGCTCGACGGCGCCGAGTACGGCACTGTCAGCGCGGCGTAGCGCGAGGCACGACGCTGCTCGAAAGATTTAGCCCTAGTGACGAGTACAGACACGTGCACACACGGCGGCGACGACGACGAGTCCGGCACTGTCAGTGCAGCGCAGGGCAGAGACCCGCACACCACAATGCTACTCTATCCACAGAATTCTCCACAAGACTAGCCCCTAGGAGAGAAACTCGTGACGCCGCTCCGTTCAAGTACCTCCCATAAGCCCGGCCCTCGGAGGAGGAGGCCCAGCCTCCCACCTTTCAGAAGCCCCGCCTTTCTGGGGCTCCGCCCTTTCTGGGGCTCCGCCCTTGTACATGCCTGCGACATCAATACCAGGTCGTGGTACCATGCTTACACATTAACTTTTCTGTCACAGAATGTTCCAGCGTTTCATCCCACGAGTTACGAGTCAGCGACGTCTTATGTTCTTTTTGTGTTGTGCCGTCGTGATTATGATTTTCATTGTCTATGGAACGTTATGACAGGAGAATGACCACTAGATGTAGACACAAGTATTTGATTGGATTGACAGTGTTTGTGTTAATTTTGGCTGCTACAATCACCACAAAGATCGCATCCCGTTTTACGGCATTTTACGCGAATTCGAAACTTGCCAGAATGCTTTGGACGGTTGGCGCCTTTGGCATAGTTACGGGTGCTGACGACTGCGGGGAAGTACTGGGAGTTCGAGTCGTGGCAGGGACGGCTGCTCAACGTTGACGACTGTAGCTTGCATCCAGCACTGCACCTCTGTGCAATGAGTCGCAGTCTGTAAGCCAGCTGAAGCTGGCACCTCAGGCTCATTGTTGGAACTTGACTGCGTAAGGAAAGTGAGAGGAATCAATGCTCACAGAAATTTCTTCAGAAATGTCGTTACTTGGTAAGAGTACATGTAAGCAAATTTGTGGACTTCCGACTCTCGAACGCGCTCTAGAAAACGTTGCCAAAAGAGATAAAAGTGTTTAACCATTCCCTACGATCCTGCCAAGCCGGAAACCTTTTCGATTAGAGACCGAATAGAACGAGACTCCAAAACACACCGCGATGGTATGATTCATGCGCTAAAATTATACGCTGTGGCTAGCGTTACGTCCGAACGGAGCACTGAAACGCGTATACCTACGAAAATTATATCAAATTGAGGAATACCGCTCTCAGCAACGTGTGCCTCACGGGGTTACGGGTGGAGCTGCTCTACTGACCCGCTAAAAAACAAACGCGAGTCGAGCAAACGTGGTTGGTGCGCTTTGCCGCTTAGGAACAGTAGATGGCGCTACCATTCTTCACTGAACGCAACTAGTCAGGGAAGGCTAAAACAGCTAAAACCTTACCAAAAAAATAACAAAAAACTAAAAGACCGTGGTAGAAGGATCCGTAATAATTAGTACTGATCTAGAGTTCAAAGTGTAAGAAAATTAAACTAAACTAATGTTTTGGGTAAGCTTCTACCAGCTCCTTCTTGCGGAGTCTTTTTGCATAATTCCCGCGCAGATTGCGAAGGTCAGGTCAGGGAAAGCCCTTGATCTTGTGTTTCTGGTCGGGATAATACGGAGGAGGATGCAAAATTGTTACCGAACATGCCGAGTCGGCTAAAGTTTCACTCGTGCAAGGCCCCCACTGCCCTTACGACCTCGACCTGCGGCCCCACTGATGCCGCATTTTGTAAGTGAATTGATAACGATCTGTACCGCGTCAACGTTGTATTTCAAAATGTGCCTTTTCGGGAACCAGCATGCTTACACAATGAGATCGCTTGCTCTTGAGATTCCCTGTTTATACGTCATTGTCGGACCACAGGTGAGTTCTCTGTGACATATCTTATTGTGAACTTCGGGCTCCTAGGTTCGGACAAATTCGGAACAACCGATCGCTGCCAAACTCGTTCCGGGGGTGGTCTGCTGCTGCGTAAAAGCTTGAGTGTGGAAAATGAAAGGAGCTAATCCTTGCACAATGTCTACCCCAAATTTCGTCTGCGTCTTATTAGCGAGTGCACTGGTTTTGGAAAAAACTGCGTTCTTATAAATACGTGTAATTCCCTCGAAGCATGTTTGGCGACGAAATTGATACGCAGTTGCAGCGCTTCTGGACAAATGCTGAATCTGGCGTAGCTATGTTGCGCTTTTGGACTCCCAGGAGACTTGGAAGAGGGAAGTGACGTCAACGACTAGAGCAAATGCAGATTGGATGTTGACAGAAGAAAACAAAATCAACATCCAATCTGCATTTGCTGCGTTGTTGACGTCACTTCCCTCTCCCTAGTCTCCTGGGAGTCCAAAAAGCGCAACATAGCCCCCTGACATCATGATCGTGGTAGAGATAGAAGCTCGTGAAATAAACGATCCTAGTATGCAGAAACAAACCTCGAGTCACTCATCAACCTTTCTTGGGCACGGGCAATAGCCTTTTAGGGTGTAGGAACAAATGGTCCCGGAACTAACGGTCCCAAGTCTAGGATAGGAAAAAATGGTCCCGTAAGAAGATTGTTTTGAAACTAAGATATACCATGCAATATACTTCATCCGTTATGCAATCAGTGATTTCATGGTGGAATGAAGGATCTCGTCTATATTTTGAGTCCGGTTACTTCAAGAAACTGGTCGGGTATTGAACTTAATTTTATTCAAAATCATCAAAATATTATCGAAATTAATACTGTCCAACAGTTATCTCCTAACTGTTAATTTATTGACCTTATTCGATATTATAGGAGTTATTACTATTTTCATATAAAGGGCTTTAGAATATTTATATCAGTCGGCTCTATTGAAACGAAAAATGAGTACCCCTAGTCATATTGTTGAAGCAGGTCCATATAACATGAGCGAATGACGCTTTAGCAAACAGCGAGATTTGAGTGAAACAACGTTTTGGCAAATAACGGGGGCGCGTGTAAACCCCCCCACCCCCCTCCCCGCGCTGCGCTTACGCCGCTTAGCAGCGACAGTCTGCGGCGCCGCTCATTGCAAAAATGTGAACCCACTTGGCCTGCCCGTAAACGCCACTTCCCGGCGGCCAACTATTCGCTAAAGTGTCATTCTGTGAAACGTGGGCGTTTGCTAAACCATCATTCGACGAAGCGAGTGCCTCCCCGTTGAAGCCATGAAACTCGAATTACTTTCATCTCGTCATGACGCGTTATGGTAGCACACATAACGAGCGGAGCTCGACGCCTTTATAGGTACATTAGGTTTGCATAGCGCAAAACATTTCTGAGTTTCTCGGGAAAATATAAAAACCGGTTCGAGTTCATGCAACCGGCAGCCTCGAAATACAGAGCTTTTCTTATAAATTGGAAACCATAAAATGTTTACCGGATTTTATCGGATTTACCCGAAAATGCAAGAGCCACATTGGCGATATTTATCTGGGACCATTTTTTCCTAGTTTGTACTTGGGACCATTAGTTCTGGGGCCATTTGTTCCAGAACCATTTATTCCGGGACCATTAGTTCCGGGACCATTTGTTCCACTTTCCGCCTTTTTACTCTCACCCGTGTTTTAGAAACCGAATAAAGCATTATTATTATTATTATCTACTAATTATCTAACATTTACGTTAGTCAACACATTCCTTGTTGCAGGGGGTCGAACCGGTCGTTATTCCGGTTCGGTTCGGGTTCAGGTTCAATAACTTTTCATTTTGTTCCGGTTTGGCCATAGTTCAATTATGAATTCAAAATAATGGTTCGGTTACCGGCGCCATTAAAGGGGTACTCCGCCGATTTTTGAGCTGCCTCAGCTAACTATATTTTCTGACTCCCCGGCCTTTACCCTTTCCGGTATGCTATTTATATCGCGAAATTCATAATAGTTACTGTGAAATCGGCAAATGAAAATGATGCAAAAACCAACATTCAAATATACCCGCACTTTTCAGTGCCGTGACGTCAGTGGAAGGGCAGGCTTGCCAGTCGAGCGAGCAGTCTAAAATATAGAATATGCCAATCATTTGTTCCGTGCTGGAGCGCGGGGACTGGAGCGAGCTTCCAAAGCATTCATTTGACACCATGAAACTGCTTCGAATCAGTTGGGAACAAATTCTTCAGTCCAAAGAGTGATCCCCTGCACTTCCACTGACGTCACTTTTTCGTTGTTGCCAGTAGAGACTTTCAGTTTGAAAAACACGGTGAGGACCAAAATTGTAAATTCAATAACTTCGTGAAAAAAAATTATTTTGACCTAATATTTGGGATACTATTTTGGCGATGTTGTTTGGCGAATTTAGCCAAATTTCAAGCAAATCGGGGGCCATGAAAAAATCGGCGGAGTACCCCTTTAAGTACGAACCAGTTCAGATCAGTTCTTAAAAAGAATGATTTCCACAGCTCCCAGTCATTAAGAAAAAGTGTGCTTAACACGACGTCATTTGTATAAAAAGACCAAAGGTCATCAGAAGTATGTGCTGCAGAAACAAGGGCAGCAAAACAAATATAAGGTGGTTGAAATAACCAGGCTCAATGTAAAATGGGCCGTAAAAATTGGCGCCAGCACGGAGCAATCTAAACTTTTCGTCAAAAGTGCACTTCACAGGTTGGTTTTACCTTGTAAAATTACAAAGTGTAGCTTCCTTTCTGTAAAAAATAGAGCCAAAAAGCTTGCCAGCGTAAACGGCGGACAGCGAGCTTGAGTGGCGGGGCGCGTTTGGCACAAGTATTGATAGATGGCGTCAGGAGCAGCACGGGAGTGCGTTACACTGGAACTTGTAGCGGACCTGAGAAAGAAAGCAGACGACACGAAGACGAAATTCGTCGGCAGTAAACAAACCGTCGTTATGCAACCGCATTTCTTTTGTTGTTTCATTGTTTGCATTTATTTTTGATCCAAAGGTACATTACAAAAATATTATTTTCATTTTAATAGGACACAGTCATCGCGAGCAGTCTTGATAAGGAGGTAATGCCATCTATTAATAGGTGCGCCAAACGTGTCCCTCCACTCGACTCTGGCATCTGCGTCGCCGTTGACCCTGGCAAGTTTTTTGGCACTATTTCTTCACAGAAAAGGCGCTACGCTTTGTAATTTTACGAGATAAAACCAACTTGTGAAATACACCTTTGACAAAAAGTTTACGTTGCAACGTGCAGGCACCTATTTTTACGGTACATTTTAGATCAAGCCAGACTAGTTCAGACACGTTACATATGCTTAATTTCGTTTTATTATCTTGACTGTATTGCAAACACCGTTTTACGCATATTAAGTGGTCATACAAGCGCTCAGAAACAGTACCAAAGTGCAGAACTCGCAAGTGAAGTCAATCAACCGTCGCACACACTGACACCGCGACGGTACCATGCATCATATTTTCGAACTACCTACCCTGCACGCCCAAACGCCTTACTCGAATAGCTGAGTTCAAAGGAGGAAGACAGTGAAGGGTGGTTTAAAGACAATTAAAACAAAACAGAAGATAAAAAAAACCGGCAACATGCTGCTTTTAAAAAACACAAAAAACAAACAAAAAATGCCATGCAGCGTCCAGGGCTGTGGACAATTGGCGACCAGCGCCGCAGTGTTGGTCGCAGCTTCGCCTTTGCCACCTCCAGATTTTGACATTGTGGAACAAGCATGCCAACAGCGGTCAACCTTCTTTTTTTTTTTTTTTACTTTGATGTTTGTTTGCTTTTTGTCTCCTTGAGGAATATTGCTTAGCAGCAAGGAAAGAAAAATACACACATGACACACGCAGTCACACACAAAAAATAGCTCTTTAGCCTCGTAGCATAGTCAGATACACTCCGTCTCACCTTACAAGGTTCCACGACGGATGTTACGAGCAACCCGCGCCAATCCGAAGCTCGTAGCTTGTCTTGCAACTTCACGCTCCTCACATTGTACTGCCCAACCGGAAGGGCACATGACACCCTCCGAGCTACAAATTCGCACCGGTAGCTCGTAACATTTTTTGCGATTCATCGCCGGCGAAACAGTGTGTTCACGTCTATGTGCACTACGCTGATACCGAGTCGCGCTGCACATACACGTGAAATATTTTTGTTTGTTTCATTACTATTGAGCTTTCTTTACGTCACTGCGGTTTGTGAAGTGAAAACTGCGCCACCGATGCGGCCATCGCAAATATATAATAGACTTCGCACTGCTAGCCGCAAGAAGGTGAGCGCTCACATTTTATTGCTCCAAACCATTTTTTAATGAACCAGTAATCGCCACGTGAGATTACGGTTTCGTTCCAGTTCGGGTTCAATATTAAACGCTTGTTTTCGGTTATGGTTGTTGTTCCAGTCCAGTCAAAAATAACGGTTTTGCTCTGGGTTCAGTTCGACACCTTGCTTGTATGTGACTTAGTGTGCCTGCTATGAGATATCATGTGTTGCACTTATACATGGCTTGCACGTGACATCACGTCATGCTGTAGGCCCTTCCTACTTGTTTCAGGGAGCAAATTTCCCAGTTCAAAATGTATGCTGCAGAAGGTATGTGATCGGCAGCAAGACCACCACAATGGCAAATGATGAAATGTCAATGCAAGTCATGTATATGTGTCTTGCAAGTAACATCCTGCCAGTTTACACCTACTGGTTTCTCCCGTTTTATTACCGCACGAATGGCGTAAAATCAGCGCAGAGGGGAGCTAGACAAAATGATCAGTGCTACCCATTTGTAACTTACTGGAAACTAGCTCTTTGCGTGGAATGGAATTTATGTTGCAGTCGGAGGTACAATTTCATTTGCGTCGGCAACTTCTGCGCAAGCCCTTTACGTGAACGTTTCGGCGAGCATCCGGCTCATTGCGAACTTAATGTAGGGAACATCGCAGGTCCGGCCAATGAGAGAAGACAACAGCCGCCTGCCGTGACTCTCTGAGAGAGCACTCTCGGAAGCTGCGCCATGTGGGCTTCCTTGCCATACCCGCTTCTGCTGCGGGTATTCGTGCACCTCCCGGCTCGCGACATCTGCCGTTGCGGCTGCGTCTGCGGCTCCTGGTCCGAAGCGGCCGGAGACGAGCTGCTCTGGCGACGCAAGCTCCGGCAGGACTGGAAGGTGGACCGCAGCGTTCCCGCATGCGACGGTGCGTCCTGGAAGCTGGAGTACCGCCGGCTCCTATACGAAGCCCCGGTCGTGGAGACGGAGGTCCTCCGCGACCACACTCACCAAGTCCTGCACGTCAGCTTCTCCCACAACGGCTCCTGCTTCGCGAGCTGCTCAAAGGACGGCCACGTGAAGCTGTGGAGCTCCGTGTTCCCTGCCAGCGTGCTGCACTCACGCAACATGCGCGAACTCAGTTGGAACTACACGCAGTTCTCGCAGTTCAACGAGTCGGACACCCTCGTTCTGGTCTCTGGAGTCCACTTCGGCACCCACACGGCGTCTGGGGAAATAGCGGTCTTCAACCTCAGGGAGGGCTTCACCCTCCAGTGCAGGGTCCTCAACAAGCCGTACGACATCTTCGGGACCTGGTACACCGATCACTACCTCCTCTCAGGCAAGCTTCACTTCTTGGGCCACATGCTGTCCTGCTCGGCGGTCTGGCTGAACAAGGCCTGGCAGGAAAGCGAGTCGGAGAAAAAGCCGATCGTCAAGCCGCTCTTCAAGTTCTTCAACAGCAACGCCAGCTCCGTCCGGACCATCCTGGTCGCAAACTGCGAGCAGCCCCACGTGCGCGGGAACCCGGTGTCTGAACCGTGGACCTCCCAGGACGACGACGAGACGGACGAGGACAGTGCAGATGCCGACGATCCCCTCGACCCGCGCGAGAAGCTGCTCATCTTCACCACGGGATCGCTCACTTATGCTCCCCACCAGGTCGGCTTCAAACGAATCAAGCCATTCCGCTTCGCGGAGCCGGAGAAGGAAGTGCCGACATTGTCTGAACGGATCGCCATGCGTGAGGAAGAGAGGCTGGCCGAACCCCCCGACCCGATCGAACAGGCGTTTGACGCCGTGGACCATCTGGTCGACCTTCACGGCCACATCATCGGGATGGGGCTCTCTCCAGACCATCGGTTTCTGTACATTAACAGCCGGCCTTGGCCGCAGAACTATGTCATCGAGCAACCGCTGTCGCCCCCCAATCGCGCAGGAGATAGACATCCACGTCATCGACCTGACGACCATGGAGGAAGTGGGAAACCTGCTCCGGTCCCACAGGGCCTACACGCCAAATGACGAGTGCTTCTTTATCTTCCTCGACGTGAGCGAACAGTATGTGGCAAGCGGTGCGGAAGACCGGAAAGGTTACCTTTGGGACCGCCACTACGCGGTCTGCCTGGCCAAGCTTCCTCACGACGACGTGGTCAATGCGGTGGCGTTCAACCCCCGGGATCCCCAGATGTTGGTCACTGCGAGCGACGACTTCACGCTCAAGGTGTGGCGGTCGCGCAGCAGGGCTAAGGAGCTGGGGCTGGCGTTCTGAGGGTCCTCAAAAAGTGCCACGTGGGTTGTTGTGTTCAAAATGTGCCAGTAAACTCTTTGGAGCAGCAGGCTTCTGAGAACAGGTGTCACTGTACCAAAGCGATTGTAAAATAAGCTCAAATAAATGGCAAACATGTTGACCCAAACTCGCTCGGAATGTTTTCCTTTCTTCGCAAGAATCACAATTCAATACATAGTAGATTATTTTTGTCCAGCTTTGCTTTCTCAAGAGTTCAACTTTATTGTTATGGTCCGAGACATGATCCCCCACACTTCATGTTGACAGCTCTCCGGGAGTAGTACAACATTCGAATTTCATTTCCTTATGAACTGATGCACCTGAATAGCAATGACTACAATATGTTAAAGGTGGCATAATCACGCCCAAGGAGATGAGAAAATTAGCCAGTGCAGTACAACCGCTAGCCTGGGGTCTTTAACGTGCACCACACAGTAGCAATGCACAACCGCGCGCCGATACAATGCTCGTCCAGATCGAAATGGGCCAGGGGTGGGGATTGAACCGAGGATCCCTGGAAAATGTTTCATACAACACTCTTTAAAATTTTGTTTTGTGTGCTTAACCATTTTCTAGCCAATCTTACCACTGAATCTTCCCAGCTTACTACATCAGTTCTATTTCTTTACTGTTTTCCTCCAGAAAAGGGTTGCGACCCCAGGAGTGGGGTACAAAACAAGTCGCAGGGCAGGTTTGCGTGTTCTCACAGCGTGCCTGAAGAGCAGTGCGACCCACACAGTTCCCAGCACCAGTGGTGTAGCCGGGGTGGCAGCTCATGGGGCTTCATCCCCCCAAAATTCATCCAACCCTATTATATAAACATGCATGTTTAACCCCGCCCTCCGCTCCACACCCCAAGTCATGTACCAGCTACCTCAACCCCCTCCCCACCGAAAGATTCCTGGCTATGCCACTGCCCAGCACTGCTCACACTGGCATTCTGCAACCAATCGCATGAACGTTGTTTTGTACGGCTCAAATCGTGCCACAAGTTGGTGGATACAAGTATTTACAACTAAATTCTCATAGTCATCAAACTTTGAAATGTGCACTTACATACAATTTTGTGCCGAGGGGAGTTGTTTCCCTTATTAATGCAAAGAACAAAAGCACCCAGGTCAGTCTGGGGGTGGGTCCAGCATGATCCTCACACCATAAGAGTGTGGCTTCGATTTATGTTGCCGATTGCTGGAGCATCTCGGTTCTTCGAGCTTCTTTGGGAAAAGCACACAGACAGCCCTGCTTTCGACCGATACCAACCAGCTTGAGGCGTCCTACACGTCATGCTCGTTGAGCACTCTGGGAACCTCAAAGCAGCATACTAGATCGACCCAGTAGTTGTGCCATGGCTACGGTGTCTAGAACGCACCATAAAAGTGTCACGCCGTCGCAGTGGTTTGGTGGCCATGTCGGACGCCTGTTCTACTGCAAGTCCATCTCTAGCCCGACAGTCCACAAAAGCTGAAACGGACAGCCAGGAGTTAAAATGGCGAAACATGTGTTGCGCTCATATGTTTTGCCGGTAGTTCTAGCTCCAACCATTGGGATCGCGACGTCTGACAACGGGACACCGCAACTTCTGCGACCTCGTCCGTTGCACTTCGGGGCCACTTTTGACATACGGGCTAGATAGGACGCTTAACGCACCAATCGAAGCCGCGTTCGATTGGTGCGATTGGGATCCAGGCATGATTCCTTCGTGTCCAAAGAGCCTCAAGTTGCAGCCTTTAAAAGCCCTATAACTAATGAGTGGAAGTTGAAGCTTGGAAAATTATCGGACCAAACATCAGCTACAAGTACACTGGGGAAGGTCGGACGCTGGACTGTCTTGCTTAGATTGGTGTTGCACGATTAATGTTGGATCATTGTGCAGAAGTGTCCAGGATGTTTTGAGGGTTCGGGCCAATCCCAAGTCACCTGGGACTGGCGTCTGCCATACTAAATGCGTTGGGCAATGCAAGTAGTTTTATGAAGCAATCGTGAGTCACAGATGTCCCTGTTGTTGCAGTTGCTTTGGTTCTGGTTACGGAGCGAATTATGTGCAACCTGGGGCTTGAAGTTGGACACTCGGCGAGGTCATTGCCTGCCACCGTCAAAAGCTTGGAACTCGCTCTTGTAGCTTGCGTCGTCCTTTAATGGTGCTAAACTTTACACAACCGAAAGTCACTGGATCCTGGAAAGGCAGTGGCATTGCCTTCTTCGCCACCTAGCTGGACACAGAGATACTAAAGTGCCGTTCACACACTTGCAACCAAGAGAGACGAGACCGGATTTTAAGCCTCTTGCAACATCTTGGGACCGGATGCACTGCTGCGGAGCGGGTACCAAGACGTTGCAAGAGGCTTAAAAACCGATCTTGTTCTCTCAGTCATAGTCTGTTGCATGTGTGTTAACAGGCCTTTACATGCAGATGACCAAAACCTCGCAAGATGATTGGCCTATCAGTTTCTGTTGCCATGGCAATTGCATTTTTGGTCCATTCCGATCTTCGAAGCTTTGAGAGGGTTGTTCTGAACCAGTCTTGTCAAGATCGCCATAGAGGGTCGTCGTACTGAAAGCATTCCTCGCCAATATAAGCATCTTCGGCACCTATATGCAATCAAAACTTATCAGTCATGCTTATCTCCCGAGATCTCTTACAGTAATACTGTTCTTGTATATAACGGGAATTATTTTTCAATGCTGCTGCCACACGTGGCGGTGCAAAGATATGCTCGTTTTGCTGGTGTGTGGATAAAATCTCTGTAGAGAACAAATGTCTTCATAAAGTAACCTGTCACTGGGAATGTGAATTGAAGGGGCCAGAGAAAAACTGTTCATTTCATGAACCACAATAGTGACCATACGGAAAGCTTGGTGCTACATTACTAGTACCTACTTCAATGCAACCTAAGCATCGTAAGATACCGAAATTATGATAATGCCTGGCATTTTTCCCTATTAAAAGCATGAACATTTTTACACACCCTTTTTAGAGTTCTTGGAAAACTGGGCATGTCCTCATGCTTGGTCACATTTGTAATAGGGGAAAAAGGCTATGTACATATGGGTTTGTTAGGACAATTGCACTTTGCACCATAGAAAGATTATCTCTGAAACCATAGTTAAGCTTTTCACCAAGCACCTCACTACCACAGACCAACAGCATTGTACAAGATTTACGATCTGCACACATGTAAATATAGGGCTGAGCAAGCAGTGCTCAGTCACAGAATTCTAGAAGATCGACATATATTCTTACTCGGGGCGTAACTTTTATCATTTCGTCCTAGTTTCTCCTCGAAAGTGCCCGTTCAGCCTCACCCATGAACGCTTGAACCTTCTGGGACAAATTTTTGCAATGCCAACACACTAGTCGAAGAGCTGCCCATAATCTTGTTGAGTCAGTCTCGCTGGCCGTTACACTGCCAAATTGCCACCAGCCTTTCTGCCTCGACGCTTACTCTTTTGTTTGGCAGAAGCTTGCCGATTATTTTAAATTCTGTTTATCCTTTCATTTCCTTCATTCACAATATTTCCCAGTGTGGTACATGCAGCAGCTAAACAAAGACCTATACAGACTGAAAACCACTACCAGACATCCGACCCCCTTTAAAGCAGAAACATTGAACTACGTCCTAATAAACTAAACAGAACATACTAGAGGAAGAGTAGCCTTGTATGGAAGAGTTTAGTTCATTAAAAGGAAATGAATAGGTCAAGAAAGACGACCGGTTGTACCAGCAGGGAATGCAGGAAGCATATACCGAAATAACCTACTGTTAGCACACTTGCAACACTACAACTCTGGTATAGTAGATACAATAGTGGAGAGGTCTCATGCGAATAGCCTCAAAACCAACCCAATGGCCTAAAGTTAGTTGCCCCTCAATACTGCCTTCAGACTTGCAAAGGAGCACCTGAGCTTGGATGGAACAGCGCGGATGACACAGTCACACTTACATGCACAACAGAAGCAAACAGACTCGCAGCGCTGACTTTCAACTCAGTTTCGGCATTATAGCCTTCCAAAATGCTTCAGGAATGTCCCAAAGCGGTTTTCTTGAATTGCTTACTGTCTACTTGAAATCCACTTTCACCACGTGGGATGGACACATCTACCGACAAACGAAAGGTGTTTGCATTGGATCCTGCATTGCACCTCGTCTTAGTGACCTATACCTAGCACATCAGGACAACATCCTACAAAGGCGTTTGGACACTTCAAAAGTGGTGAAAGTGTTCCGCTACGTAGATGATTTTTTGATTTTCTTGGCCCCAGATGGCAACGACATTTCAAGTACTGTGTCCAATGTCCTCTCGATATTTAAGAACTCCTTGGATCCTTTGGACATAACCCATGAACTTCCGGTTGAAGAGTCCCTAAGGTTCTTAGACCTCAGACTGTGTTTTCTTTCTCATCATACTTGTTGGACATATGCTCCAAGGGGAAAAAGCCACTCCTCCATTATCAATCGGCCCACTCCAAATTAGTTAAGAGGGGTGTAGTCAACCTACGCCTTAAAAATGCCATCACAAAGTCATGCCCGCATACTGTGAAAACCAGCTCCGACGCGCAGATAGCTAGGCTATTGTCAGGGGGATACCCTAATCACGTATTAATCTGTCGCAGAAAAACTCCTTCAAAAAATCAAAAATCCCAAGTTAATCCAATGTAAAAAGAGGGACAGAAACCAAAGGCCAGCGGTTGTGCCTTATATTCACCAATTTTCTCATGGTCTTGAAAAGATAGGCAACCGCGTAAACGTTAACGTAGTATTTTCTGCTCCATGTAAGCTCTCTAGTTTATGTTAAAAAAAGTCAATTCTTCCGATGGGACCTTAGGTTGTACCAAAAGCACCACTCCCGTTTTGTCCCATGCTCTGAAGGGGTGGTTTATGCCATTCCCCTCTCATGCAGAAAACAGTATATCGGGCAGACCGGGAGGTGTCTCAATGACCGGTTACGAGAGCATCATTATAACATAAACCGAGTAATATCAGGAAATCTAGGTATCCATTGCCGAGATTGTGGGTGTTCAGCGGACCTGAGTAATTGCACTGTCATAGCCAGAAGTGGTAATCAGCTGACACGGGAGATCATCGAAGCTGAAAAAATAGCCAGATTGGACAAACAATGCGTTAGTGTATCATCCGTAGCTTTGTCAAAAAAAAGAATTGGATTATCTAGAGATATCATCAAAGCACCGATAGTGATTTTTAAAAATTAATTTTTAATTAATTTTTTAATATTGTGTTTTTTAGTTTGTCTTTGCATGATTTATCTAATTATGAATTGTTAATGGGTATATGCTATTTGGTCTCTGGTGTGTAAAAATTTAAATTGTTCTCATTAACGGCAAATGTGAAGAAGTTGAAGATTTGAGGAAGAAGAAATATAGAACTGAGAAGATTTGAGGAAGAAATGTAGAACTGAGAAGATTTGAGAAGAAGAAATATAGAACTCGAGTTGAAAGTCAGCGCTGCGAGTCTGTTTGCTTCTGGTGTGCATGCGAGTGTGACTGTTCATCCGCGCTGTTGCATCCAAGCACGAGTTACCAACTTGCCCAAGCATCCACATTATTGAGCACCCGAGGCACAATGGCTGAAATATTAAAAGAATAAGCAGTTTCATTCCATCCACAAGCTCTTTAATTTGTGTTGTCTCATTTATACAAAGTTCCACATTAAAGGGAAGAGGAGAGCAAAAAATGAGCATTACAAAAACTTCCTCGCAGGAGGGGGAAAAAGCTGTGGGCATGTACGATACCACACAAACGACATCAAAAACTGTATAGGTCTAAAATTTGTTCACAAGCAGGGGGAGAAAACGCCATTAAAACCCCTAATCTGCAAAAAACACGATGTTGCACGAGATCTAAGACATATAAAGAGACGCCGACGGGATCAGCATGTAAAACGGTCATTCCAAAACTCCTTGTCTTGAGCAATTCCGCAGCGTCCAGACCTCTCAAGTACAAAACGGAAGAAATGAAAATCTTTACAGCAGAAGAAAAGAGAACTGAAGACATACTACATTAAAAAAAGGGGAAGGGGAGAGCATGACAGATGAGAACATGGAGCAAATTTACAACTTTGATATAATATAATATGCATGCCTTCGCAACGAGTATGTAGCAGTGGGTCATGAGTATAGTACGATGTCTTCAGTTCCTTCTCTACTCCACCTCACAAGAGGCAACAGGCGACTCCTCCATCCTTCCCAGGTCTGCCAACACCAGTGCGGACTCGCCGAACCAGTAATGCCCTAGTAGACTCTCGAACCCTGGGAAAGCACCCCCTCCAACCCAACCCCCTCCCCACAAAAGGACACTATGCGCCTGCCCGCGAGTGGTCTCCGCTGGGACGGCGCCAAAGTATACAATGAGAAAAAACGTAACCGACGTGTTCGGTCCGTGCAGCAGCAATAGTAGTTTCCCTCCTTCGAAGAGCGAGACGAGAGATGACTAAGGCCTCCCCGCGAGGGTCGGCTCATTCCTTGACCTCCGCGACAGCCTTTGCCACAACCTCTTCGACCTTCTTCACCTCCTCCTTGATGACCTCTTCCTTCTTCACCTCGTCCCCTTTTGCTTCGACTTTCTTGGCGACGGTCTCTGTGGCATCAGCCGCCAGCTCCTCTGCCTTTTTGGCGGCAGGCTCCTCCTCTGGGGCTTTCTTGGGCAGGTGGGTGTTCAGCTCCAGGGTCTTGCAGATCTCGTCCCAGTCCGGCCAGTAGCGCTCCTTCATGCGCTCCACAAAGGCCAGCAAGTTGGCGCAGTCAGACTCCATGTACTCCAGCAGGCCTCCGAAGGGCACGTACACGAACTGGCAGAGGTGGGCGAAGGCTACGCAGTCCAGCTGGAATGGAAAAGGGGCACTCTGGTGAGAGACTGGCCTGGCCCTCTTCGTACAAAGCACCACTGCCCCTGGGCGCACTAAGTTCCACGTAACATATGAAGGCTAGTACAGAGTCCTTCATAACCTTCAAATATGCCCACTTCAAGAGAGTCAATTGGGCCCTAGCACTTAGAATCACTTTGGACTGAAGTGTTGAGAAAACCCTGAAGGTGTCTTAGTGAGAATGTGGCACCTTGGCTCACGATCGAACCTGCCACCCGAGACTCCCAAGCTCATACTTGGGCCCGATTGCACCAAGGGCGGACTAAATCTCGATGTGAAGTACCACGAGGTAAAACTGCGTGGTTAAAGACTGGGACACTTACAAGGTGAGGCTCGGTTCCGAAGAAGAAAGACTTTCCACCCAGGAACTGCGAGAGGTTCTTGAGGTCATCTTTGCCGAATTCAATGATCTCCTCCGTTGTGTGGCGACCCAAGCCATGACCTATGGTCTGTTGCACGTTCTGCAAAAAGGGGGCAAAAACCAAGATAAGGCACCCATTTCAATAAAAATCAATTCAACCTAAACAGAAGAGCTTGGAACACTACATACGAATATATTTAGAAGGCCCAGACAGTGCATCACAAAACACCTGCCCTGCCCCTCAGCAGCAGCACCCCCCTCCCCACAAGAAAACAATTTCGGAGACTGTCCGGAACTGGCGGGTACGTCAAAGCTATGCGAAAGTAGAAGAAATGAGCATAACATTGGACGGAGGCAGCATAGCATGCCAGAGGCAAAACCGTACAGTGAAATCAAATGCGGCTAGTCACCACAGTAACTGCAGTAAGAACAAGCAAATGTATGTTGCTAGTAGCCAGGGCCACTACAGGCTACTCTCAATGGGAGGCGGTGCAAGTGTCCACAACCAAACCTGAACCATAATCTGCACAATACTCAACTGCAGCCAAACAGGTCATCAGGTGCTTGTCCACTGAAGCAGACCCAACAATAGACGAAAGCACCGTACCAAACGGCAATGGTGTTATGGCACCAGAAACTTGACCAATTTTTTGTGTTGAAGAGTCTTGCGTACAATTTGAAAACTCCCACAAAAAACCCAGTGGCAACACAGGAGAGTTGGGTCACGATGCAAATGGCAACGGAAAGACGAGGAAGGTGCGGACGGGACAAACCCTGGCAAGAGCTCCTGGCTCTGCCAGGCGTCCCACCAACACCTTCGACCTTTTGTGCACTGATCGAAGTTGAAAGGGAAACAAAACGAACCATGAGTAGCCATGCAATGCTACAAGATATGACAACCCTAAGGGTTTGCTGCAGAACTGGCAAACACTAGCAAATGTAGGAACCCCTTCCCCCAGTTGCAGTGTTCAAGTATATCCAAACCAGGACAATGAACAAGCAAAGAAAGACGTGCGGCACGCAGGAAGTAATAGTAATAGTAATACAATATTCCCTTATTTCGCTCTGGAGAGCAGCGGCATCGCGGAAAGGCAGCAGCCCGCACCAAGGAGGCCCACGGTGCTGCATCTAGCAAGGGTGATTATGGGCAGATATTATATACAAGAAGCATGATGTTGAAATTGAGCTTGTGGTCGACGAATTCATCTCGCTGGTTCCTTCCTACACCTTAAACGTTTTAGTTTCCCCACCATGAACCTGGCTAACGTGAAATATGCTCAACATTGTGGTGAAATGCCTTCAGCCAAAAGTTGACCGTCAATATATTAATGAAGCATAAACTTGTCAAGTCGCACACACAGCAAAGCCTGTGCACGACAAACGCAATGGCGAAACATCGCGCAGCAATTGTCCAAAGTCCAAGCTACTTATACAAGAGATGACCACTCACACTCTTGAAGGCGAGCTTGAAGAAGAACTGCAGCACGCCCTTGGGCAGCTTGGAGTTGAGCATGCGCTTGACATCCATTTGGGCAGCCTTGAGAAACTGGCCCGGGTGGCGGTAGCGCCAGCAGCGGGCTACCCAGCCTGTGTGGTTGTTGAGCATTGAGGAGAAGGCGTGCGAGATGTTGCGCTCTTCCTGGCTCAGCCCAGTGTCCAGGTCCTTGCCAAAGGTCTGGCTCAGCTGCCGGATGATGATGTCGCTGTCCGCTATCTCCTCCCCGTTCAGCTCTACAAACGGGAGCTGCCCCTTCTTGGATTTGAACTTCAGCTTGTGGTCAACATTCTGCAAGGAGGAATAACAATTATCAGTTTATTTCCCTCAGTTGATGGAGGCGGCCGAGGAAATAAGTTGCGTACAGATTGTTATACCTACAAGGCTCATAGGCAGCCACAAGAGCAAGGAAAAAAAAACTAAAACAATATACATAATTACACGTTACGAGAAGACTAAGGCATTCCTGAAATGTTTGGTGCAGCGAGAAACCGACAAATGCTTGTAATTAGAAGAGAAGTGATAGAACATCTGGGGACAATCTATTTAATATTATACGTTTAGAGGCATAAAGATTGAGCAATTTTGGAATGGTGTACTTCGGCATGTAGACAGGGACTGGGAAACTGGTACTACAGTCAACACAAGACCCTACCCTAAACAAGAAAAGGGATGCAAGTTCCTAGCCGACTGCACTATCCCCAAGTCCATTTGTTGTCATCTGCAGCAATGGTTTAAAGCGGAGACCTAAATACCTTTCCACCCATGTTCGGCAAGGCCGTATTTAAATAAAGTATGTACTTGGGATATTTTATACCGATAACTGGGGCGTGTGCAGCATGTGTACCTAAGTTCCCAGAATTCTGCTCGGTGTTGGGGTAAAGGGCAAAAAATATAATTTGCAAGCCATGAGGCATATAGCCCCCTTTTTGAAAGGGCCCTCTGTTGGAAGGTACGGAATCTCTGCACAATGGCAGACAAAAGACACCGCCAATGTTGAAACCTTAAAAACTATTGACACTTGGTTTCTACCTTATGCATTTTTTAGGATCTAACATTTTGTGGTGTTCCTTGTTCCGCCATTTTGCAGTGCATCAGACCTTTGAACAATGAGCACGTGACTGAAAAGGGGTCTACACTTGATTCAGTTTCTAAAGTTGACCAGTCATTCACAGCTGCTGTGCAATAAAGGGTCACTGTCCAGAGATGTGAATGCAACAGAAAGGGACGTTTAGCTCGCGTACATACCTCCTCTATTAATCATTAACATCTCTGCCCTCTAATCATTAAACAGCTCTGAAGAGTAGAGCCAAACGCTTGTGAAACTGATGGCGCAATTGAAAACAAGAGGCCAATCGGTATATATGGTCGCATTTTCTCTTTGTACTACCTTAAACATTTGAAACAAATTTAGACTATCAACCTAAAAAAACACCAACCTTAAAAAAAAAAGAATCCGCAGCCTGGTTGATAACAGACATACGGAAACGAAACAAAGACCCCACACGTGCGCCAGCGAAACAAACCCAGCGGCAAAAAGAACAAAAATCCCCAAAATGTCCTGGGAATTGAAACGCAAGAATGCTGTCCGCGAGTAGCCGAAGGCGGGGCAACGCTTCCAGCCACGGCCCAGCGCCAGAGCAGCAGGCGCGGCACGGCTGCCCGAAAAAACGTCGCACCAGCCAGACCGTAGTAAATCGCGTCCTTCAGAAATTGAAAGCAGGCGCCCCGCGGCCAGCGAACGGAAGTCCCCTATCAACGCGCCAAGAGACAAATTAAGCGCGATGCCGGCGGCCTGAGTCACGCATCGGCCATGACTCCGCCGCTCTGACAGTTCTTAGGCCTAAAAGCGCGTCACTGCCAAACCGGCCCTGACGACACAACCCGCCGGCTGCGGTGGGCAAATTTGAACGGCAAGGCGCGCCGGTACGAAAGGAAACAACTCACCTCATACTTCACTTGGTTCATGCGCAGCCAAGTTTCCACTTTGAGGCAGAATGGAGAGATTCCGGGCAGCGTCGGGCAGCGGGTGAACTGGTACAGATAGACCACATCCTTCTCGTAATCCGTCTTGTGGACCGTGGGCTTGTTGTTCGCCGACGCCGTGGTGGTCGTGGTGGTGGTTGTGGCGGTCGCTGCGGCGTCCGACGTCGGGCTTGCCGCGGCCGCCGGCGTGGTCGGAGTCTCGGCGGGCTTGTCCGTCTTGGTGGCAGGCGCCGTCGCGTTTTCGGTCTCGCTCGGGCTCGTCATGGCTGAAAGAATTTCGATGGGAGGACGACGAACCGGACCGCAAAATGGCGCACAGCAGCGGACCGAGGGAGCGTCGCACAGACTGACAGCGGCGCGATGATTGGCCGAGGCGCGGGGTGGGGGCGCTTTATACGCGACCCGGTGGCTGACGTCACACGGAGGGCGACGCGATAAGTTCGATAAAGGGAAGTGACGTTGCGATTGTCGCTCCTCGTTTCGCTTTTGATTTCGGCTATTGCGGACACCTGTGAACACGTTACGTTTTTGTGCCGTGTTCTGGTTGGGAATGACCCGTGACGAGTGTGAACGGGGCAATTTGTTGGCATTCTGGCGAAGAAATTAGTTGCCTTGTCATCAACGTGACGTGAGAAAAAAAAAAAGGAATCTGAAGAACCGTGGTAAAAAATAAATAAAGATTAAAAATGGCATCTGCATTAGAGATTGGTTGTTTATTATTTTATCACAACATACGCAGTTACAAAAAAAATTAACAAAAATTAAACAACCAAATTTTAGATACTTTGTGCATATTCGGCATAAACTGTGCCGAATATGCACAGAAACTTTTTTCTTCTTTTTAGGATGACAGGTGCGGTCATTCACAAACCGAAAGATCCCCAAAGGCGTTATAATTAGGGTGCATTCATTACCAGGTAGTATGACCATGTGTAAATTTCATTTCTGATCCAAACAGGTAGTAATAGAAACAGAAGTATCGCTTCCACCCATTTGCGATGCAAGTCCTTCTGGCAAGAAATGGAATTGACGGCAATCAATGTTAGTTCTCGGCCAGAAAAATTACCCGCACAAACAAACAAAAAGCTGCTACACTGCTGAGCTTGAGCCCTGATGTTGAGACAAAATTGACAACAAAAAAATTACCGATATTTAAAGGAACCTATGTTATTCGACTTGCGCTGAAGCAAAGAAAAATTCAAGGAAAGCTGTCGGAAGTAACGAAATCCCTCTAGCTGTAGGTTGAAGCCGCATACGAGCAGTCTGCACCATAATCCCCTGATCAAGAGCATCCGGATATTTAAGTGCCTGACGTGCAAGGCAATCGCGAGTATGGTTATTGTTGTTGTTTATAAGCACGAGCGATGCGAGATGTGCAGTAAAATACGTTCATAATAACGACTTGGCGTCTGTGGAAACATAATAGCTTCATTTTCTTCAATTCCCTACATCATGAAGAAAAGGACGCGAAACAGAGGCGTCGGAACTATTCGGTTTGGGGGGAGGAGGGGGGGGATTCCTCCCCCCCCCCCGCCTCCCCTTGTTTTAACGCTACTGGAGCGAAACATATTCATCTGTAAATACTTTCCCATAGTCAAAGGAATAAAAAGAAGACTCGAGCAGACCTTGTTCAATTTTAATCCGGGCCTGTAATGGCTGATTTGCCATAAAGCCATACGTTTTATGGAGTATGCCTAGTTCTTTATTACAGTGTCGCTCTCTGTAATGTCTAGCAATAGCAAAAACAATTAACGTGACGGGCGCGTATACTCCCATATTATGACGATGCTAAGCTAACCTGAAGTAATTTTAAGTAAGCTCAAGTTCAAGGATAGTTGGGCCAAATTCCCATCAAATATGTTTCTTCACGTGGTTTAAGTTCTCGATTTCATATTTTTGTTTCTGTCTTTTTTCCAGCAAAGCAGCTAACCCTGTCGCTATGTTTCTTCGTGCCGAAGTCCCAGCTACAACAACAAACGAAACAGACAACCTAAATTAACCGTACTTGAGCTTCGTAAGCTAATATAATGCACTACTGCGCTGCATCCTTTCCCAACGCAAATGTCCTTCCAATGTTTTTCTTTTTTTTTTTTTTCAGCGTACGGCGAGAGCGGGGTTGAATTACCCTTCATAAATGAGCGCCATGAAGTCCGTCGCCAAAAACTCTTCCGGTGTAGCAGTACGTGGTATAGTGAGCCCGGCGCCACATCTTTTCCCGACGCGCCCAAAAGCACTTGTTTCCCCCGCCGTGATGTAGTAAGATAAGAGTTTTGACCCTTGAACCTATACGAAGTCAACGACTCGTGGAAATATTTCGCGATTTGTCTGACAATCCCGTCTCGCGGAAGGAGGCGGAATTCGGCTTAAAGGACGTCAATCATAAACCCAGTCCTCAACGAAACGCGCACAGGGGAACGCAGGTGGATAACACATGATAACACGACAACACCCGCATGCCCCAAGACGAGAGACAAGGTGTCGCTTTTGCACCCCCTGTGATAATCGTGGAATGATCTCGCGCGGCATTTGGATAAGGCAGTTGTACAGCTTGTACAGATGTACAGCTATACTTGGTTTCAGGTCCATGGAGACGCAGCCGAGGAGGTAATGAGACCAGTCGAGCAGCACCAAAAGCACGAGGCCCTTTCGCTTTATGATTGGTTCAGCGATGATACAAAATGTACAGAAACATGACGAACACCATGACGGTGCGGTTTTGATGCTGACGCACGAACTAGAAAACGCAATGTCACGACGTTCTTCGCGCTTTGTTGGAACAGTTGGTGGTAACACCAGTGGGTAACACACGCAGAAAAACGCCGTGACCTGGCGTTTATGTCGCAGTTTGATCTGAGCTGCGTCGAAAGGTTTATTTTACTGTTGTTGTTCTTGTTTTCGTATGAAGAGATTTGTAGCGTCACACCATAAGACTGATCGGGCAATAGAGAGTTTTAGTAGATCGTTCCGATGACTCCGATAACGATACCCGATACTCTGCCTCCGCCTTTGTATCGTTATCGGGGGTATCGGAGGTATCGGAACGATCTACTAAAACTCTCTATTAACCGCGAAGCGACGGTCGGCCACAACCTAGTGAAGTACTATATCAGTCTAAAGTTGAGGCTTGGGCGAGTTGGTACATACTTCGGAATTAAAAAACAGCGCGAAAAGACGAGGACCAGACAAAGAAGTGACACGGACGCTACGTCCGCCGTGTCACTTCTTTGTCTGGTCCTCGTCTTTTCGCGCTGATTTTTAATTCCGAACTATATCAGTCCTTTATTCATTTATTTGTGGGTGCGTGTGGGTGTGGGTGGGTGGGAGGGGGGGGGGGGATTTGAAAACTATGTATTATAAATCATTTTATTAAGGCGAAAGCCTTATATGTCCCATTACGCGAAAAGGCGGCGTCGGCGTTGTGCCCGAAATATGGCCATAAAAATAGGCATATGCCTCCTCCATGCTAACTAAGCCTGGCAGTTTGACGACGGAGCCATAGAGTGTCCGGTCGCAGATTTGGAGGGTGAGGATTTGGTAGCACAGAGCATTTCTCGGGGAACCTGGACGTCAGCGCACAGCTTTTGCAGCGGCGAGGACCCGAAACATGGTTTTCAAACCCGACGAGAAACGATGCGGTAGCGCGAGGAACGCGAGGAGCACGAGCGGACATTCCATCGCTCGGGAGAAGTGTGTTTAGGCGTCTCGCCGCAGCGGGGCGCCGGTCACGTGGCTCTCCTCCCCCCCCCCCCCCCCAATCCGTTGTCTGCCGCTCTACCTTTTCAATTCACCATTTGCTATATCACCCAAGCATCAAGGAGAATGCAGGGATTGGTGTTCCACGCGCCACACGCGCACGCCTTTCCCGTATACAAAGATTCGAAGTAAATAACCAAAATAAAGCGTTGACGAACGCGCGTGCAAGAAGCCATTTGTTTTAGGTATTTGCATAAGAAAAGTTACTACTGCTGACGCCAGCAGGTGCGGCGCGTGGAACACCAATCCCTGCATTCTCCTTGATGCTTGGGTAGGTCTATTTCGGCGGCCACTTCTCGTGGCGATCTGCCATGAAGCACGCGCCGCTCAAGGTCAAAGCGGACGCGCCTCAGAAATAAACACAAAGAAAAGCACGGCAAGGCAGATACTTCGTCACGGAAGCCGTGAAGCCGGCGCGGCGCTCAAGGTCAAAGCGGACACGACACAGAAATAAAACCCAAAGAAAAGCACAGTAACGCAGATGCTTCGTCACGGAAACCGTGAGGCCGACGGGGGCGCAGCGCCTGCGCAGTGGGGAAGAGTGACGTCACCGCCGGAGCGCCATCTGATGAAGAAAGACATGTCGCGCTGCTTGTAGGAATGCGCTGCGTCTACGAAAGCTTTTGCACTCCTGCACGTGTCTTCGGCGTGTTCTTCATTTAAATTTTAACACCCCTCTTGTTTTAAAAAAGATCGTAACTATAAACTCACACACTGAAACAACTGACTGAAGCACATTCATTTGAGCAACGCGCCCGTAGCCTTTTTTTTTCGGATTTTTTTCGTTTTAATTTTTCAGCCATCACCAAGACGCAAATTAAAAAAAAAACACTTAGACAAAGAAAAACTTTTTTAGCTTTTTTAAAAATATTTGTTACGGAAAATGATATTAATTGTGAACGTCCCCGAGAGTCCCTATCGTGAATGGTAGCTTGACCGGGAAAGGCAGTCTTGGGCAAGTTACTTGAGTCACCGTTACAATAGACCTATTGCTATATTACCCAAGCATCAAGGAGAATGCAGGGATTGGTGTTCCACGCGCCGCACGTGCTGGCCTCAGCAGTAGTAAATTTTCCAAAGCAAAAACCTGAAACAAATTGTATCTTGCACGCGCGTTCGTCAACGCTTTATTTTGGTTATTTACTTCGAATATTTTATACGGGGAAGGCGTGCGCGTGTGGCGCGTGGAACACCAATCCCTGCATTCTCCTTGATGCTTGGGTAATACAGCAAATGGTCTATTAGTTAGTTACTCGCAAGATACAGCCTTTTTTTTATGATGAATGAATGAATAAGGAAAAACAATGCGACTGAGTCTAACGGCACTGTCCAGATATACGGGTCAAAACTCACCCCGAGGTGCTTGAGAAGATTGAATGAAGAGGACATCCCGGTTGCATGCATACTCTCTCTTGCAGAGTTTGCAGCGAGCAGTGAAGTTATTTAAAGAAGAAAAAAAAATGATCAAGTCAAAGTGCCATTTTCAAAACGCGACCACGGTAACACCGCCGATCGTCACTCAACATCTCCTGTGAACGCGATTACGATCAACTTCCATCGAACCATTTTTACTTTTACTTGTAAAATTTCTCTCTCTATCATTACAAAAATGGGGAAGACGCGAAAGACCGCTAGTCTCACACAAAGTAGAGGAAATGAACAAAAACAGCACAAAGTCGCCTCGAAACGTGTCCAGATTTTCCTTTTTGGTTCATTCTATGAAATGCAAAACAAAAAAGTTGAGGCTCCAATCCACACTCTGAAGGTGGTTGGCCAGCAAAGCTGTGGTATCACCTGCAACGACTGCCCCTTTTTATGGTAAACGCCACCAGGTAGTGCTCCAGTCTTTGACGTCCTAGATAACTCCCGGTTTAACAAAGGACGTTTAACCACCAATTCCCCAGGTAAACACCAAAAGAACGAAGGAGTGCGAGATCTGTTAAAATGTTTTGAGTATCCTTGTAAACCAACTTGCCTCCTCCAAGATGTAATATTGTACAGCCGAAGACCTTCGTTAAATCTCCAACTTTGTTGTCCATGTAGCATTTATGCTTTTTAGCACTGGTGACATAAGCAAGCTCAACAGGCTTGCAAAGACGGTGCGACCGGAAGTCGCTTGGGACGCAAGCGGCAGTTCATTTTTGGAAACAGCGATAGGGTCTATAGACTCTATACCAAATGATTGACGAAAAAAAGTAAATGCACTTTACCAAAACTTTTCTTTTTATATATGAAAGACTTCGTACGTTGCCGTTGCCGCGGCAGCTTATGCAACCGAAATCTTTACCGAGAAACGCATGCGGGAAGCCCTACGCGTGCCAAACGCTCCGCGGGCTCAAACTCACTTTAGTCTTAGAAAAACATGGCTAGTTTTTTTCTGACAAATAGGTATCTTTGCTGTTACTTTTAAGTTACTTTTAGAAAAAAAAAGTAATTTATGTTATTGTTAGAGTTTAACAAAAATGTAACGCGTTACGGTTACGAGTCACCGGAAAAATAACAAGCTACAGTATCATGATACTAGTAACGCGATACTGCCCAAGACTGGGCACCGTACGTCACACTTTGATGCAATTCCTTTTGGTACCAACTCTTTGACGTCACGACACTGCGGTGGCGCTGCTGTCGGGCTTGCGCACGCGCACTGCCCACAACTCGTGTGGGCAAACGCCGACTTGCTCGTTGCCTCTATGTCTCGAAATTTTGCTGCGTCCTAGGAACACACATGATGGGCAGAGGGGAAGCCAGGAATCTCAGAGGCGGTGCGTGGTTACCCATTCCAAAGCAGTCTTCAATGAAGAAAAAGCGTACCCCTCCCCCTTCCCCTTTTTATGCTTACGGTCAAGAGATCCAACGGTCACTTGCCAGACGAGTCAGGGTCAGATTATCCGAAGAGTCAAACAGAGACCCTTCAAAAGATCCATATATGGGTCAGGAGGTTCAACCCTATCTATGGTTCTGGGTTCGGAGCGTCAAGATATCCATGGCGGGTCAAAAATCAACTTCGCAGCGGATTCGGTTTGTCTGACACGAGTTCACTATCAAATAAGGGCAATGAGTGAAGAAAAAAAAAATATATATATATATATCTCCGCACAAGTGTAGTTAAAATTTTTTTTTAACACGATTTTTTGAAAACGATGTTTCGAGGTCTGCGTGGATAAGACAATAATGTCTCAAATAACCAAGGGCATAGACAAATTTAGAACTAAGAATGTGTCTAATCAGGCGAACCTGTGCCAGCAGTTAAAACAGAACAAGTACCGAGCATCCTACGTCGGCGATAGAAGGGCGACTGGACGCGCGACAAAATTCCAACTTATCATCTAAAACGTAAAAAAAAAAAAAAAAAAACCTAGCTGGCGGGAAGTGATTTTCGCGTCTCCACGAGGCACCCGGCTGCGTGCGCTGCAAACTCAGCCACAAACACTGCTTCTTTTTTTTTTTTTTTGGGAGAAGGGTTCCGCACGCGACGCTTATAACTTGCTGCTTTATTTGGGAAAGGGAGTTAAAAGGTGACTATTAGTGGTGCGCACTTGATCGATTAACCTCCCGATTATGCTTTGTAATGATTTAGTCGCAATTAATCTTTTAATCCGTTAATCAGTAAAATTTTGACGAACCAAAATAAAGCAAAAATTAAACGCTTTCACCTCGCAGGCGTGGACGTTTTCCCCATGAAGGGAAAACTTTAGGGAAGATTTTAAACCTAAAGAAAACTAAAGGGGCGAGATGTGTAACTCCAGACAAGTGCAGATCGTTACACGAGTTCCGGATACTTCAACGTCGTGCGAGTGCTCGTTCAGCGCAACAGAAACTATCGTGAACAATCAAATGAGGTCACTCATGCCGGAGAATATCAACAAACCCGTTCGCCTCATGCGGCTGAAGTAAGGATCTGTGAGTGAGTAGTTTCTGAACTGTTCTCAGCTACACAACGAAGTTGATTCATGGTCGAAATTGCATATTGCGCCGTTCAGCACATATTCAGCAAAACGTAATTTTGACGTTCTAAAAGAGTATGCATGGGAATGAACAAGACCGATTAATCGATTAAATTATCAACTAAAGGGTGGCGATTAATCCGGTTGACATTTTTAATCGACGCCCAGCCTTAGTTACTATCGGATTCCTTGGCTCGTTGAACATGAGTCAAGAGATCCAATGGGAGTTAAGAGGTCCATGAGTCAAGAGATCCACCGAGTCAAGGTATCCACGATGAGTCGAGAGATTTACTGAGTCAAGAAATCCAACGGCCCAAGATGTTCAATATTGGATATTTTCACTCGCTGGATTTCCCTTCTCGTAGGACCTCTCGACTCGTTGGACATGAGTAAAGAGAGTCAATGTGGATCAAGAGGTCTAAGAGTCAAAAGATCTTACAAACACCCAAGCTTTTGTAATCAAATATTTCTATTTATTTGGGGACCAGCTTTTCTTAGGAAGAAATTATTAGATTTTAGTGACAGCAAATATTAGGTTAACAACATAGATCAGGGCAGACGTTTCGCCCGTGACGTATACCCTGTTGAAGACCCCTTTCCCGCAAGCGTGGCCCATAGACCGATAAATCCGGCACCTGAGAGGTCCACTATACTGGATCTTTTGTTTCGCTGGATCTCCCGACTTGTAGGACCTCTTGAATCGTTGAACATGAGTAGGGTTCCGTGTTTTCGGTGTTTATTTTTCTTCAAATTCGAGGGTATTTTTTTGTATTTATTTTTTTGTAGCGGTTGGGTACTTCACATTATCAATTTTTGGTGTCCGAAAAACAAAACAAAAAAAATTGGGATTATCGGTGTTTATGTTTAAGAATTTCAAAGATCCTACACGTCGCCCGAATACCTGGAAAACATCCTCGTACCATAATAAAAGAAAACAAAATAATGCGTCTGGTTCCGAAGCAAATAGCAGCTTCGAGGGCGGTTCAACAAAAGCTGTGTTCCAAATAAACTGCAAAAAAAAAAAAAAATAATAAGTGAAGCTTGAATTGGGGGCAGTGGCGTCGCAAGGGGGGGGGGGGGGGGGGGCGGACCGCCCCGGGTGCAGCGCTCAGGGGGGTGTCGCGGCGGGCAGCGAGCGCGGGGGGGGGGGGGCGGGGAGTCGCGGCGGGCCACGCGAGAGCGGAGGGGAGGGGGGGGGGGGTCGCGGCGGGCTGCCGCCCCGAGTGCCGCTGACCCTCGCGACGCCACTGATTGGGGGTTTATCGGTTTTCCCCGATTTTGATAAAATCAACTCGGGGCTTAATGTTCGGGCTTTATTGGTAATTTACCGAAAACACGGAACCCTAGACACGAGTCAAGCGACTCAGTGAGAGTCAAAGGTCAAACGAGTCGAGAGATCTACCGGGTCGAGCGATCCATGCTCAGAAGAGATCCAACAACAAATCAAAGGGTCTATTAATTTTTCTTTTTTTTACTCGTTCGATTTTTTTTATTTGCTGGGCTAATTTGGACGCAGAGTTCCCCAAATGTGACCCTAGATGCATGGGGCGCCGTATGCTTCACACGCGGCGTTTTATTAGCTCCCTTGAAAGAAAAAAAAACAACATTCCTGGCTGCGACAATGGGAATTCCCGTCTCTGTAGGCGCTCGAAAGACCGCCGGGGATTGCGACAGCCCGGGAGCCTCGTCACGTTCACCCGCAGTGACCTCATCCCATTTCCAGAGAGCGACTCGAGATAGAAGAAGCGAACGGAAATCCAACTGGCAAAACGAGGAACTGGAGTAATGCGCCGCTTTCGGCCCAACATCCTGAGAAGAGCGACGAAGACCGGAGGACTCCATATACGGCTCTCTCGTCGTGCCATTCTCTGGTTGTATACACGGCGTCACGACACGCGTGTTGTTCCGCGTTCGCCAAAAGTTAGCAACATCACAAACGCTCGCCGTTTCTTTTCCAGTTTCATCTCCAACAAATGAATGGTTCTCATCCAGACGACTGGTCTGATGGAAAGTAGCAATTCCAGGAGGCAGCAAAGCGGCAAAATTTGATGCTCGTCACAATGCCAAAATAAAATGTAAAAAGAAAGAAAATATAATGATGTTGTGTTTCCCAAGAGAACCCAACCGGCGATCGACAAAAATGTGAAACTGACTGTTACAATAGTAGTCACTGATAGGGCGAGAACGCCAGGGAGGAGTTCCAGTTGTGCCGCCAAAAGATTGGCGGGTTAAAATGCGCCTTTAACTGCTTTGATAATTGATTCCCGCCATTGGGCGAAAATATTATTAGGAGCGCTCCGTTCACGAGCATTGAGGTCGGCTGCAATTCAACATATTTCTGCATGGGTCACGGGATCGGCGCAGGGGTAATTAAATTTTATACGGACGAAAAAAAGAATGTTTTGAAGTTATTGCTATCGTCGGGTTTGAACATCGATTGAGGCACCCTCCCTATATTTATTACAAGATCTCGAAATACTACCATCCGCACAAATAAAAGTGCGACAATTCCTTCGACAGTCTTGCGCAGGCTTGTGGTATTGCGTGAAGCCGTCCCAAATCACGTGACCTCTACATCACGATGGAAGCACGAGACGGTCGGAACCGCTTGTTGCGTTCCGTGTTTGCGGCGCACAATCTCGAGCTCGAGATGTTATCTGCGTCACGAAACACAAAACGTTCTTCTCAGGGATGAGTACGCGACCATCGACAGACGAGGTCTTATCGCCAGACATGCCAAACATAACTCATGAAAATCGTGCCTTTCGTCATGACATGTGTACACCAACGGATAAGGTGCAAGTATCCGCAGATAACCCCGCACATACATATACGCGCGGTCTCGTATCGCTATCGGTCATGTGGTGGCGTGGCATATACGTATCGTAGATGGCTGTGAATAATATTTGACGACCTCAATTACCTTGCGCGTAAACGAGAGCACGCATGCCCGAACGCTTTCACGCTCCGAACCTACTCCCGCTACACAATATGCCAACACCACCTAGCATAGGCGTAGACTGGCATCGGGGCTCGTGCCCCCTGGTGAAATCCGGGCCGGGGAAGCAGAGCACCCCCCCCCCCCCCGGGCTTGGGCCATGATCCTTACCGAGACGCTGTTTACGCGCCATGTAACGAGCTTCTAGTGGTGCGCATGTAAACAAAATAACGCCCACGTTGCCTTTATTGACAAAATACATGGGAAATGGAATCCCAGCGTGCTTTCGTTAGCTTCAATCCCCAGTTCTGGCGGGAAGGTAACGCGCAGCAGCACCCCCCCCCCCGGAGAACTTCTGAGCCTGGCCTCTGCCCCCCCCCCCCCCCGCCCCGAGAAAATGGACAGTCTACGCCGCTGCCACCTAGAATAATCGAGGCTTGCGAATGACCTCCTGTGACGTCATCACGGGCCATGTACCGAGCGTCTTTCGACGCGTTGATCCGACACGAAACCCAGCCGAACGGTGACCCGGTACTCGTTTCTAATCTGTGTCTTCGCTCGATTTCACTGGGATGATGTCAAAACTCTAGTGCACAGGCTTTTATTGTTCCA
The DNA here is from genome assembly GCA_037355805.1 of Ixodes ricinus. NCBI lineage: Eukaryota > Metazoa > Arthropoda > Arachnida > Ixodida > Ixodidae > Ixodes > Ixodes ricinus. The sequence goes on along the minus strand of JAZHYW010035094.1, from coordinate 253,566 downwards.
GGTGGTTTTGCCATTTTGGTACTGCTAGCGGTAATTAGTACTAACTGCAACTCAGTAACACCAAATCAAAAATACTTCTCCTTGCCCAACACAAAACGTCACTTGAATCTTTTTTCACGATGCGCTGATCGAACAACAACGCCCGACACGAATGCTTGTGCCCAATCGGCTCCGCCGCGTTAGCCTTGTTATGTGGGAAGACGCTCGTATTTATAATTTCAGCTATATGTAGGTGTTTTCGTCTCAATTCAGGCACGGTTTTGGGGTCGAATTATTAATTTTGACCATAAATATACATCGCTTGCACCGACGTCACATCGGATACTTTTGACCACCATGTGAGAGGGAGAGGGGGAAGCTGCTTTTGTAAGATATTTGAGTGACGGGTTAATCATCTATTATCTTCAGTCTCTAAAATCTGGGAGACACAAAAGAGGATCCTGGTAAGAGGGGAGCTCCTTCTTCCCCTCTTCTCTAATGGCTATCGGAGCGCTCTTTGGAAGACGTCACGTGCAAGCCATGTGTGTGTGTGTGTATATCAGGCACGTAGCCAGGATTTTGTTTCGGGGGGGAGGGAAGGGGGGCGGGCCGCCCATGACAAAATGCGGTATGAGGGGGAGGGGAGGCCCCAGCAGAATAAAAGATTTCAAGGAAGGGGGGCATGCCCTCCCCCCCCCCTGGCTCTGTGCTTGGTGTATATATATATATATATATATATATATATATATATATATATATATATATATATATATATATTATATAAATTGGTTATAATTATAGACGTCCCGATTTAGGCGGGACAGGTCCCGCTTTCCGTCCGTGGTCCCGCCGTCCCGCAAGCACGATTGTGCCGCGTGCAGAATCCCTGTCGCAAAAGCCCCGCGTCATTAGCTCCAAGTTTCAAAAACACCACGTTCAATTGCCACGTCTTGGATTCCCCGCGCGCTAAAAGACCCGTCCTCACTGTTCCCGGTCCAACCTCTTCACGCTTCAAACATCATTGTTCAATGTCTGTTGGGGATGTACAAAGAGCTAATTTCATTCGCGGCCATGACAGTATTTTATGCGCTGCCAGCGTTCGGTTCGCCGTGTTGGTTGCACACCGCAGAAGTTGTAGTTGGAAGAAACCAGTAAGTAGAAATAACCATCCGTACCAAAGAATGGCGACACTTGCAGAAAAAACTTATAATGACAAGTAGCCAATTGCGTAAATGTGTACCACCAGCAATGCACACCACTGTCATGGGGAGTGCTCAAACGCAGATTTAGTCTGTACTACCTAAATGGATAAAAATACTTTTTTTTTTTTTTAAAGAAAAATTGAATTTCTGTTTTGTGCGGTGATAAGTATAGCGCCATGAGCAGCAGGTTAACAGTTTTGACAGAAACCATTTCGTCGGATCTGTGAATCCACACCTGCTTCAGAGTCGACGACAGCTTGGGTTCAATGCTTATTTTTAAATGTCGTCACTTCAAATGTTTTGCCATGGGACCATTATTTTCTGCTTGTTTCCGCTTCTAACGTCGCAAGACGTGAAAATGCTTAGTGCACGCCTGAAGAACGGGAACTTTTTATCCAGTTATCTCTTTACTTGAGTCCCGGGCACGGAATGATTCCGTTTCATAAGCTCGCGTGCACAGTGCACACTTTACTTCGTTTCACCTTATGTTGTACCGCAGCGAAGGCTAGAAGCGGGAGCTCATAAGCGTTGGCAGCCGCTCTGCTGCCGAGATGTGCCCCAGAGCAAGGAGCTCGCGCTTGTAGCCTTTCCTGCGGTACATCATAAGGTGAAACCAGAATGCTCCGCCGCCAGATTGAGCACCCGGCCACCTGACACGGGGATTTGCGTCATGGGCCTCTAAAACCGGGGCTTTTGAAAGCGGGGCAAAGAGGACGGGGCGTTTCCCACGGGGCATTTTACACAGTGTTTTTGACATCGGATGCTTTCGTGCACCACTTGTGGGACGGTGTTTTGTCCCGCTTCGGCTCCCCCGAACCCCAAATAGATAAAAGACGCGGCTAGACGAAAAAGTCGTACCAGTGAGAGGGTGCTTTTTCTGATCAATGTACAAGATTCGCTTGGCAGAGAAGATGCTGATACTATGGACATTATCTGTAAAAATAAATACATTAATAATAAAGAAATATTTTAAACAAATGTATTAGATATGCATGAAAAGAAATATGTGTACGGTCAATATGAAATACTAAAAATGTGTGATTTGTTACCGAAATTTAAAGTTTTCAAACCTCACAATACTATAACAATACCACAACAATACGGACATAACAACAACAAGAAAAAGGGGAGAGGGTGGATCGCTCATTTGGAGAATCGGTCTCAAAGTTGACATATTTTTCGTAATGCTCGGTTGTAGAACCTACGTTCCGTACCGCCAGTGTGCAATGTTAAACTTGGGGTCAATGGAATGGATGGAGGAGTTACAAGCGGAGCGTATACAGTTACTATAGAACAACGAGCCAACTCTATGAGTTTTCCGTACGGTATCAGATCACGCGGTCATCAAACAAACTTGAATGGCTCTTTCAAAATAATAAAAAAAGTCACCTTTTTTTTTTCTTTTTCTTTTAAATATTATAAAATTGAATGAGTGGCTTAGACGCCGTCACCAACCGTAGATTTCTGAAGTACTATTGCATCGGTATGCAGAGCAAAGAATGGGACAAGCGGTCATACACACGACTCCCGACGAGCAAGAGAAACGTCAGTTCCTACCGCGGCCGTTTCAGTGGTCACTATAAATAATCTGATATAACAAAAAATTCGAAAGACGTACTATTACGGACAATATGAGCTGGAACAGCCCTCCATACTTCTTCGGCTTCCCTGTCAGTTTTTAATCACTCTTTGGTTCACAGGACTTCGAACGAGGAGTTCCCAAAACATATTTTTACAGCACAATTAAGAGTTTGACCCCAAAAGCGTGCTTGTTCCAATATGAAGCCTCGTCGCAACACCCCTCTGAAGGCCACGTGACACTCACAGGGCTTTAAGTTGACTTCGATGGTGTGAAACGGGATACATGCATGTATCTGTTTATCCAAGCTTGTGTGTAGAAAACGACTGTGCGTATCAGCTTAGGTGAAAAAAAAAAAAAGCTACCGCATTTGCCTAAACTACACAGTTAATTGTTCATCTCAATAGAGAGGTTGAGTAGATCATCACCGTACACTGCGGAGAGCGGGCCAAGCGGGCGCGTGCACCTCGCTCCAAGCTTCAAAGTGACAGCACGAGCTCCCGCTAGCAAAGCATGGGCGCCGACATAACCGACCTTGAGTTTTTGTTTTCTCTTACGCCGTTCGCTTCACTTCATCATTTCCACAGCAGGGCAGGTTACTGACACTTCAGGTTCTCTTTCTCCCTAGCATAGGACTTTGTGAAGTCTCGTCAACGCAAGCTTCAGTGACAGTGAGATAAGAGAAGGTCGGCAATGGCGGCTCAATCTGGCGCGTGTTTAAAGCGTCTATTGGGATTCACTGGCGACCATAACTGTGTGCACGGCTGCTGAGCGCGTGCTAACGGCGAGCTTCCGCAGTTTTTTTAAACGTTCATTCTCCACCTTCCAGATTGCCGGTCTTAGAAGACTATTCATGTGAGCTCGTTCTGAGCACGCGCTCTAAACATCGCCCTCAAAAATGGCGTCCAGTGAATGCCCCTTAAACCGTTGCCTTAAACGGAGCATTCGCTGGACGCCATATTTGAGGGCGATGTTTAAACGCGTGCTCAGAACGAGTTCACATCAATAAACTGCTAAGACCGGCTGATCTGATGGTGCAGAATGCACGTTGGGAAAAGAACTGTGGAAGTCCGCCGTCACCACGCGCTCAGCAATCGAGCACACAGCTATGGCTGCCAGTGAATACTAAAAGTTTCGACAAAATCTCTTCGCAAAAAAATTAAAAAAAAAGAAAAGCCTCGGAGGCTCGTTGCTACTTGGCCGCCATTTCCGGCGTCATCTCAAGGCAGCGGCTATTTACACACACCCGAGCGGAGCGGAGAAAGGAGGAAAGAGACCGCCCCTAGGAACCCAGCAGTCAGGTTGTGAGACATTCCAGCGCGATAAGCGGCCTAGCGTAGCGTGGCCGCCTGGCAAGACTATGGCGCAACGGCCGCCGACGAGGAATCAGCGTGTCGGGAATGCCCCGTGTCGAACGCGGCTTGCTTGGCGGAGCCGATATGCGCGCTGTGTGTCACGCACGCGGAAGACGCCGTCGTCAAAGGCTGCGCCTTCATTGAGAATTTGTACCGTTTTCCGCAGCGCCGCGATGACTTGTCTCACACGCTCCTGGAATGAAATTACTTGTTGAGACGTCTGGATGCCGTATCCTCAAGCTCACAGCGCATGCTCAAAACAGGCTCCTACTTATCGTCTGCGCTAGTCTGCTCTAGAGGAACAATAATAAGAATAACTTAACGTTTGCAAATACAGCCTCTGGGCGCCGCCATTTTGCTGTTGTTGTGGGTAGATCGTCTGGTAGTCAAGCACGGCTGAGGCGTACTAACACCTCCTGTACTAATTGGTACAGGAGGCGTTGAGTGTACCTACCAGACTGGCGCCAAAACAAATCGTTTTCCATCCACGGTGGTCAGAGCTCTCGATGCGCGGCTGCTTGCAAACGTCTGTGTTGCACCAAGTACGGCATCGACCTCTGGATGCCGTATTTGAGTACGATGTTCACGGCGCATGCCCAGAACGGGAACACACTCATCACTGTTCGTGAGCAGGATGAAGAAAAAATTTACTAGAAAATTTAGTAAATTATTTAGTTAATTATTACGTTTTTGGCAATCCCCGACGTTCGCCGTAACTGGCAGTTCGTCCCCGAAAAAAAAAATTTTATTCTCAACCACACAACAACACCTTCAGCCAGCAGGGACGCTGTCGATATCACGCCGGCAGGGAGAATAAACTTCTTGCGAGTTGAACGCTGTCCATGTCATGTCTGATGTGTTTTTGTGTGTCCCTTGTCCCCATTTGCGTTCGCATACCAAGATGTTTCACCAACGGGCTCTCTTAACTCTATCTAAATCCATTTCTTTTTTCACGGCGAAGCTGTATATGATTTGTTGGTCGGGTTTTTGGTGTCCGTCGACAGAAAACCACCGCACTCGACTTATATCATTGCTCTCGCGCGCCTTATCATCTACCATGTAATTTTGATGCTTGTTTCAATATTTAAAACTCCCAAAATAAGTGTCAAAACAAGATGATAGGGCGCGCGCGAACGATGATAAGCACGGAGCGATCCCCGCATGCGTTTCTCGGTAAAGATTGCGGTTGCATAAGCTGCCGCGGCAACGGCTGAATATGAAGTAGGGAGTGACGTCGCTAGCACCGCTAACTACGCGAAGCACGTAGCGCTCCCCGCATACGTTTCACGGTAAAAATTGGGGTTGCATAAGCTGCCGCGGCAACGGCAGCGTACGAAGCCTTTCATATATCAAAAAGTTTTGGGTATAGTGCATTTACTTTTCTTTCGTTAAATCGTTGCAGGTGATACCACAGCTTCGCTGGCCAACCACCTTCACAACGTGGGTTGAAGCCCCAACTTTTAGAGCGCAGCTCTTAGGCGCCCGGTTCCGACTTGAGCGGCGTCGGCGTCGCCGTAACCGCGCGGTGCATTATGGGACGTTTCTCATAATGCACCGCGCGGGAAGGAGGAGGGGGAGATATAGCGAAAAGGAGGAAGAGTAGATGAGAAGGGAGGAGGAGAGGGTACAGATGAGAAGGGGCATACCGTCCCCACCGAACCCTCCCCTCCTCCTCCTCAAGAGCTGCGCTCTAATTCGGCATTACAGAAAAATGTTAACGCGTTTCATTTTTTTTTCTTCTTTTCTTAGAAGTATTTTGTTTTAGTGAACGCTGCTTCTCTGCATCGGCGGTTTGCGGGGAACTTTTTTTCCCGCGAGCTTTTCTCCGGTCAGCTTATCTACGGTAAGTTTTTCTCCGCCACCCTACTCTGCAGCGTCACGCTAGCCAGCGCTCCAGAAGGGTCAATGAGTGCCGACTCTTCTGCAACAAGCCGGCCGTTACATCACTGTTGTGACGGCGCGTCATCCAGACTTCCAGATAAGATACAGCTTTGCGTAATGTTAGGATGGCGCTGAAGGCTCTGAACAAAAGGGGCGTTATCTGGCGCCTGTTCGTAGAGCCGTTGTAAATACTAAATAAGCATGCGATAATCTAAAGGTAAAAGAGCTCTCGTGCGCCGCTGCGACGCTGAATGTCGCGTCACTGTCGTTTTGAGTGAACTGACTCGACGAACTGCCCGTGCTCGCCACCGCTCCCCTAATTTGAACACACCTAAACGTTCAAAAGTGTCGTTCTCTTTGAAATGAGTCGTTTTTCTATGAACGGAGGCCATCTTGCTCGCTTGAGGAGCGCTTGGGGCGGCCATAATCCGATCAAGACGCGGCGTCGTAATCGAATTTTGACCGCGCCCAAACCAAACAAGATGGCGGCGCCCGGAGGCCGTATTTGCAAACGTGTATAGACCTATTTCACAAGGGCGCCGCCATCTTGAAATGCCGTCAGAAGAGAACATTGTTTTGCCGTCGCCACGCCAATAGAATGCATTTAGGATATACAAGAGTAAGGCCCGTTCACACGATTCTCGTTTCGTCTCTTCGCGACCGAGTTTACGACCTGAGGCCGCACCAGTGTTTTATTGCGATTTTCGGTGCCAGCTACCGGCTGCATGCCGAGCCAGGTGGCTACAGGACGATCGCAAGCTGAAAAGTTTTGACCATCTTCTCGGTCGAACTCGGTCGCGTGATGCGGACGGATCGCGCGACCGTCATTAAATCATTCCCTTCCTTGACTGACCTCTTATGGCCGGACGGACTTGGGCAGCGGCGGCCGTCGAGCGGGCCGCAGAAACGCTTGACGACAACCGGCATGAGTTGCGGGTAATAGTCCACCCGCTGCATAAGCCTTTCTGGCTGTGGCGCTGACAGACTCCGCGAAACGCCACAAACGAGCCTCTCATAGGTATTACGCACATTCGACCGCGGGAACGCGCGCAGCGCCGCCGCTGCTGTGAAATGCAGTTCCACGATCACCGCATGAGATGGCGACCAGAGGAGTGAGATGTTAAGACGCATGCGCAGATCTGGTCTCGCTCGGTCGAAGTCGGTACGCAAGGTGCGAACGGGCCTTAACCGTCACCGGTTCGCGTATAGTCGCGTCGGAGAGAGTTTTTACACTGTTGCAGTGTTGGACAGGATGAGTTGTTTTTTCGCGTGCCCGTACCGGATATGCCCACCAGGTGGCACGGGACGAGAGCAAGCGAAAAAGGCACGAAAGTCAAACGAAACTATGTGTTGAAACGCGGCGTGCAAGTTGGTCAGCTCCTTGTGCACCTCGTGCGTTTGTTTACCCCCTACCTCACCCAATGACGTCGCGCGCTTTGCTGCCTCGTCATCGCGCGTTCTCTTCGCTGCCCTTTGATTGAAGTACTCTTCGTTGCGTTCCGATGCGCCAGAGACCCGGTTTTGGAACACTTGCTCGCCGTATTCGTTTCCCGCCAGCTGATAATATTGTTTGCGCGCGCGACGGACACACGCACAAGCAATACAAAGTAATAATAATGCGCAGTTTCCAAAACAAGTCCCCGACGAGGTATGGGCAAGCGCGCAGTTTCCGCACGAGGTGTGGGCACTGCGCGTGCGCAGGAACCAGATTCGAGAGAAGTGGAGCTTCTGCGCATGCGCCCTGCCAATAGCAGCGCCGCGTGTTGGCAATCGTGCAAAAACCACACTTGCAGATGTACGAACGCGTGGCTTTATGGGCGTTGCTTCGGCCGGCGTCTTTTTAACGAGATAAATAAGAATCAAAATTATTCCGACCGCCACTTTAGTTTTGAAACGCGATTTTTGTCAAAAAACCAACGCGCGAGCAAAACATTTTTTTTTCTCCGTTGAGCGCGTGGTGATTGCGAGCGTTCGCCAGATCCCTTTCACTGTCAAAACGGTTATTCATGGGAGACGTCGTTGTTGTTATGATTAGACGGGAAAAGGTGAAATGCCCGTGCGTAACTCTTATCCGCCCATCACGGGGAAAGACTCGCACGGGCAAGGGAGAGGGGAATAGAAGTGAAAGTGGTAGAACGTTTGGAACGTGGTGGCAAGCCAAGAATTTCGAATAGGTAACCGCGAATGTTGGGGGTAGGATGTGTCGCCTAAATCCTCGTTGGGGGGTGTGGGGAGTTCAAGATGTGCAAAGTGTGGTGAGCTATATGCGATTAAGAGACACTAGGTGGCACAAATGCGCATACAAAGTAACTGCATATGCTCCGATAGCAGAGCAGTTACTTTAGGGATAGTTTCACGACGATCACAGTGTCATAGTTCTGCTCTCGCAGACATCACAGATGAAGAGCGTGTCGAAATGAAGCTGCCGGTCGCAAACGACGCATTAAAGTCCCGATGCGAGGCCACTTTCTTGAAGAAACTCGTCGCTGTGATCAGCCTTTCACGATTGGCCGAATGCTGACTATGACGTCAGCGAAGGATTTATCTTCGACGGAAATAGGAGGAATGGAAGCACTTCAATTTTGGCGGTGTTGGCAGCATTGGTTTCAGAGCGCAATGATTTCAAGCTTCCACCATGCTCATTACGAACACCATCGAACTTCTTGTTCTCTTGTTCGCAACGTCAATGACGTCACGAGAGGGAACCATTGGTGGACGCCACCAAAACAGTTCATTGCTATACTCCGTTTCACCTTATGATGTACCGCAGCGAAGGCTAGAAGCGCGAGCTCATAGCGTTAGGAGCTACTCTTAACGCACGAGAGCTTGTGCCGCCAAGATGTGCCCTAGAGCAAGAGAGCTCGCGCTTGTAGCTTTTCCTGCGATACATCATAAGGTGAAACAGAGCATAATACTCCGTTTCGTACTGTCAAAGCTGCTGGCGCAAGCATGGGGTTTGATCTCGTTGGCACGCGTTCTCGCGCAAACGAAACCATAGACGAAGCAACGCGCTCGCGCCAGTAGCTTTCGCCGGTTCCATTTTCACTGTTCGTGCTTATGGTGGGCGATTTGCTCGCTTTCTGAAGCGACGAACATGCGTATGCTGGAGTGAGTTGTATAGGAAGTATTCACTGGACGCCATATGTGAGGTCAATGTTTAAAGCGCATGCTCACAACGAGCTCTTATTAATAGGCTGCTAAGACCAGCAATCTTGATGGTGCGTAATGCACGTTGCAAAGAGCTGTGGAAGCTCGCCGTCAGCACGCGCTCAGCCGTCGCGCACACAGCTATGGCCGCCAGTGAATACTCCCTATAGACACTTTTGCTGTTTACAAACATGAACTGCCGCTTGCGTCCCAAACTACTTCCGGTCGCACCGTCTTTGGAAGCCCGTTGAGCTTGCTTATGTCATCAGAGCTAGAAAGCATAAATGCTACACGGACAATAAAGTTGGAGATATATTACATGTTGGAGGAGGCAAGTTGGTTTACAAGAGTTCATGGGTTCATTGTTTTTATAAACCGGAAGTTCTCTGGGACGTCAAAGGCTGGGACACCATCTGGCGGCGTTTGCCATAAAAAGTGTCTATACTAACAGATCTTGCGGCTACAGAGGCGGAGCGCTGTCACGCGACACAAGGCAGACAGCCGATTGGTCCAGTCGCAACGTAGCATCCGCCTCTTTCGGCGCCACAAGATTCACGAAAGCCAGACCACGCGCCCGTGACATTTCTTCCCCAGCTGGCGGCATTTCTCGTCGGCGAAGGCCGAAAAACAAACGGCACGCATCGCTTGCTCCGCGACAAACTATTTATAGATCACGCTATCACACGACGCAAAACACGCCAAGCGCCCAGCTAGCAAGCTCGGCGCGTTTGGAGTGTTTTGAGCACGAAAAACACGACGCAGTTTCTTCGCATAGGCAGATATCCGGACCTTTTATTCAATAAAAAGGAAACTATGCACAACCGCAAACATTTTTGGCGTGAGGGCTGCATCGTACGCAGTCTGTGCGCTATACAATTTCCGAACTTAATCACACTTTTACACATAAACACACCAGTTGCTCCGGCCTTGCTTTGCAGCTCGCCCGAAATCCCTCGCCTTACGTAATAGTCTTCGAGAAAAAAGGGAAGCCTGCATTACTTCTTTGCAGATAAATGAACGAACAGAAAGTGATGTGACGATGGAGGAACAATAACAACTATCACACTGCACTGCACTGCGGTCGGTTGATTCACACAAGGTGTAGCGTTGCTTTGGACGGCGGGAGTCACCCAGTCTTCGAGGGGTGCGGCGTATCCATTGGTGAAGGCCGCCGCTTGGGGTCCCTCGGGTATGGTCCGCTTGACTACACAAGACACGCCGGCACCAAGTTTATCCGTAGTTTAAAATTGGCCTTACAAGGCTAGACTAAAGAAGGAAATGACCGTACTAAAGTAACAAGTCGAGCCAGTTAGCAAACACTGTGCATAAGAGGGCTGAACAGCTAAGTAGACACGGACGAGACATAACCGGACAAAGTTTTGTCTTGTTGTGGTTCTGTCTTCGTCTCCGTTTACTGAGCTGTTCATCCCCATCATGCACAACGAATTGCTGCTTTATATTTTCTTTCTAGGGTGGAGTCTAAGGTTGACATGGTAAAACATAGAAACACTAATTTCCCATTATTTATTTCGAAATGATCTAAAACCGATTTATTGAAGGGACACAGAAGGCAATTTTAAAGGTGTTTCTTAAAGTACTAAAGTGGATTATAACTGCGAGAAGTATTGGGGAATTGACTTTTTTTGTTAAAAGTGGACATTCAAAAACAAGAATACCGAGTAAAAAAAAAAAGTCTGCACCGTTTTAATTTTAACGTTGAAAGAATTTGCAGTTTGTATTTTTTATATTGTTTCTCTAAGCACAGCACAAGTGACCAAAAACGCGCAACATTGCCCCGTAAAACTGCTATTCCGCTGAGTACTGTAATACCCTGAGAGATAACTCACCTAAAATCGAGAGCAAATCAGGTGCAAATATGAAGTGGGCTAACTTTCGGTGTAAAATCAAGAAAAGATGAAAAAAAACGTTAGTATTTTTAAATAATGTTTTCCTGCCAAACTTTTTATCGCGGCGAGGGGCAATGAAGCAAAGATGACTGTACTTCCCAGTCAGCAATGTTAGCTAATATCCCGCCATAGTCAACTAGCCGCATTTATGCCAATTCCATCATTGATCCAAACACTAACTATGATTACCAGGACAGGGATTATCTTTCAGTGTTTAAAACAAAATGACAAATCAAGCCGAAAATAGAGGTGGGTTATCTTTCCAGGGTGGGGCATCTATCTCTCAAGATATTACGGTAATCACAAAGAAAAAAAAAAGAAAGGCGTTACAATCCCCTGTAATGCCAATTAGACAGCTCTTGAAGGAGGAAGGCGGAGGGAGGTATGCCCTCGTCCTCATTTGTACCCTCTCTCTCCTGCTCCCCTCCCATTTAGTAGAAACATTCTCGCTAAATTTAGCGAAAAAAATTCCCCTCTAGATCTAGCAGAGTATTGTTTTCACCAATTTTAGCGGGGACATCTTTCCGCTAGCATGAAATTTTTTCCGCTAAGTATAGCGGGAATATTTTCCGCGCTAAATTGAGCGAGGAAATTTTTCCACTTAAGTTTACAGAGGAATTGTTTACTCTAAATTTAGCAGGAATATTTTTCCACTAAATTTACAGAGGAAATTTCATCTCAATTTAGCGGGAAAATTTTGAGCTAAATTTAACGGGAAATTTTTGCTAAATTTAGTGAGATTTTTTTTGGCCAAATTTAGTGGAGAAATTTTTCACTAAACTTAGAGGGGAAATTTTTCTGCTAAATTTAGCAGATAATTTTCCGCACTAAATTTAGCAGGAAATTTTTCAGCTAATTACGGAAAAAATTTACGATTGAGCGGAAAAATTTTCCCGCTAGATTTAGTGGAAAAATTTTCCCTGCTAATTTATCGGAAAAATTCCCAGCTAAATTTAGCAAGGAAAGATTTCGCTAAATTTTGCGGGGAAATTTTTCTGCTAAATATAGCGGGCAATTTTTCCCAGCTAAATTTAGAAGGGAATTTTTCCGCTAAGTTTAGCAGAAATCTTTCCTGCTAAATTTAGTGAGGAAATGTAGCGGGGTTTCCGCTAGATTTATGGAATTTTCCGCAAATTTAGTGGGAAATTTCTGCTTAATTTAGCGGGAAATTTACCCATAATCCAACGCACAGTAATGTCACGTGTGACGACAATAATGCCGCTCAAGCCGGAAACGGGGTGCCTGAACTTCACTCAAAAAATTGAATTGACGATCTGCAATTACGTGTGGCGGTTACGGGAGCTACGGTGACTATGTCACTGGGGGATAGGCGCAGTCAACAAAACCTGTCCCCCTCCGTTGGTACACCCGGTCAGCCCCAAGGCAAACCGTGTTTTGTGTCGATTGCTCGCTGCGACCTTTGACGATACTAATCCTGAAAAGTCGACCATCACAGAGGAAGCGGCTAGGGTCTCTGAAGACAGAACCCAACAGGAAACCAGGTGATCCCTCAGGGGAGGTGGAGACTTGAGAGGCACTTTAATCTTTGATTTGTTTCATTCTTTTTAAATAGAAGTCATGCGCACAACAAAATGCTGTTTTCTGTTCTTCGATACATAGATGACAGATTAATTCTTACAGTTAATCGGCAAAAGTCAAAAATTCTTGCACCGGCCCTTTAAGGAGCAACTCCAGTTCATTTTAGTTTTTAAAAAAAACAATGCTGTCCTCTTCAGTATCACTTAGGAAGACCACAGGTCAAATATTATGACCTAGTTCTGTCTATGCTCCGTTTCACCTTATGTTGTACCACAGCGAAGGCTAGAAGCGCGAGCTCATGGCGTTGGCAGCTGCTCCTGCTGCACGAGAGCTTGTGCTGCCGAGATGTGCCCTAGAGCAAGGAGCTCGCGCTTGTAGCCTTTACTGCGGTACATCGTAAGGTGAAATAGAGTATAAACGTTTCTCAAACAGTTAACTTTGCATCGTGCCAAGTTGCTGGAATCAACCGACTTTAGCGGACAAATTGAGGCGCAACCAACAGCGCAGTCAAGGCAACGGCGTTGGCGTAGCCAACATTGAGCTAAACGTCATCACCATTGCCCGTGTTTGCTTGTTTTACTTCTCCGGGCAAGCGCCAACGGGTGACGTCGGCAACGTTTTCTCAGCACTCAGCGGTGTCAACGTGATTGGCGTAATACGCCTGCGCAGTGCGCTTCTTGGGAGCCGTCCGGCCATTACCGCCGTTTTCCGCGTCACAACCGTGGCCGCCACTCTCACCGTTTGTGATTATTGTCTCTCAAGAGTTTCGTTCACACTATGTGCACAGACTGATGCTGCAGTTGTGCAGACGACACTTGCGCCTGGCACACACCCGCCTTAACGGTGGCCTGCCAGCCCACCCCAATCCCGCCCGTCATTGTGTTAGGATCACTGCAACTTCTCGTACCACGTGATAGCCATGCTTTTGGCGGCCCGAGGCCAATGTTGCGAGACGGAGCCGAAGTTCCGGTTTCTGCTCATGTTTAAAGTAAGATTTAACAATATGTATCCCACTTTTCGCAAAGCAAATGGCGTAGCGCCTTTTATTAGTGCTTTTTAATGTGAAATCACTCATTATCCCAAAATTTTCGGAATTGACTCTCTTTAATAAAATTCACGCATAGCATTTTTTACAAGACAACGCATGAGACACGTGCCATGAGCAAGGCCTGTGCCGCCATTTGTTTTGAAAGGCCACATGGGGCACACGCTTCGTGCATCGGCACTTATGATGCTACTTGTAAGACAAACACAACGTCAAGGGGCTTTAGTTGAAAGATCCTACGACAGTAGCTTGACTGTGGCAAGAGAGAGCACAGGCTAGTGAGTACTTCCACCTGTGCCGCCAGAGCGCTTCATTTTGACAGACCTACAGCCAAGCCATTCTTTTCTTTCTCTCCACATTTTAACTGTGTCTCCATAAGCGAAGTTCTTTCTTAGGGATCACTGCCATCGGTACACTACTGATTTGCCTCGCTTCATTGGCTTTCAACGCACCAACATCCATCTCATACACATTACTGTATCAGCGGCTCTTGGAGAACACCGTCAACATGCATTGGCTGCAAAGCACATGCTTGAAATCCACTTCAGTGTCCCTTCAGAAAAAAAAAACAGCAAAAAGAGGCCCTCCATTTCCCCACCTTTTTCAGAGAGGATGCTTCACATCTTGCAATTTCCTTCTCGATGGAGCTCCAGTTCATCCACCTTCAGGTTCGAGACCTTGTTCGTCATGATGTCGGCATGGATCTCTTTTCTGAAGTGGCAGAGAAACATTATTCCGCCATAAAAACCAGGTGGAGGAACAGAACATGGCATGCACAAAATCACTGATTTTATGGGGTTTGGAGGTTACCTGATGCAAGATATGTACAAAAGACCAATTCCTTATATGCTTGTTTGCGAGCATGTGCCCCCTTCATAATTCTTAGTACTTTCTCAAGGTCACAGGGCTGCACATAACTTCCAAAATACCCACAAAAACACCAATAATAAAATTATTCAGATTGCTTTCAAGTATTTGCTTTATGCACTTAATACATTAACATCAAGCCACATACCCAGTTTTGATGCTAATACTAATCCATATTCTATTCATCTAAGAAACACTGCTGATTGAAGTAGCATGCATTACAAATTCTATAATCAACCTTTTCACACTCTCAATCTGAACCTAGACTTTCCTTTCCACAACACATCTGACTAGCAAGTGTTCCACATTCCACAACCCCCAGAGTCCACTCTTCTCACAACAGTGTTTTGCAGGGTAAAGGCCGGTTCACACAGTACCGACATCCTACGTTGTGTTATGTCACGAGAACTTGGCACTGCTTACAATGCAGGTTACCAGAATATTCGTTCCACGCATGAAGTGCGACAACCAATTCAAGGTGTAGCTTTGTTGCGACATAATCTCGTGTGTTCTGGTAATTTACGACGTAATGTAAGGAAACATAAAACGCTCCCTAGTAAATAACTGCCGCCCCCTTTGCATGCCACAATAGACCTTTTTAGAAATTTAGCGTCATCTAATGGCTTACATAAAAACCAAGTAAAAAATATTTTTATTGGTTTGAAAAATTTAATTAAATTTATTTGATGGAAATCAGATTTATTTGATTTATATCACTGTAGCTACAAAGTAGTGACTCTTCATCACCACATGTATTTTTAAGCATAGAAAACTGATCAATCCGTCCAATCACCAATAACATATTGGAAGAATTACTGGGAATTTAAAGTCCAGTTTAATTAAACTTTTAGGGGCGAAGCTCCTTAGGGAGCTAGCCATGTCCTAGGTCCGTAGCTCCGGCGTCCGGTGCTCCTGCCCCTGAGCTCACGTCCTCACGAGCATGTGCTCGTGTAAAACAAAAAAAAAAAAAAAGAAAAAAAAAACAATTGTTTGCGCCTTGGACAGGCTTTGAACCTGTGCGGGGAGACCCCAATGGATTTATAGTCCATCGCCTTGACCACTCTGCCACGACTGTGGGACGAGTAGGGGGCTCCGAGATGTGGTAGTAACTCAAGAGCTGGGGATGTCAGTGGATGAAACGTTGCATGTAGCCACTCAACGTCTATACAGGAGAGGACGCTGCGGTCAAATGCGTATATAATCGCGTTAAACTTTGCATGCATTGGCTGAACGCTTAGGCCCGCTACAGACGGAGCAATTTCACCCAGCAGCTTGACGTCGCAACACCAGCAACACGGGTCGTCCGCGTTCACACGCAGCAACCGAATTGCTACGACTTGCTATCATCATCATTCACTTTGAATTTTCTCGTAGTATTTAGACGCCCAGCTACGCGCTAAAAACGTGTTTTTACATCTTTGAATGGCGTTGAGAACACTAACTCATCTTTCTGAAAAGGTTTATTTCCAAAAACGTTTAATTTCAAACCAGAACCAAGTCTTTAGCTGTCATCATCACCACCACGGGGGTGTCATGTGAAAGCATCGCGTCCCTGATTGGCTGCTGCCGCTTCAAACGGCTCGAGTTGCTCGTCCGTTTCGAGCCGGACCCGATCTCAGCAATTCGTGTCGATCTAGGGAAAGCTAGGGAACAACCCGCCAGCAACCTCAAAATTGCTGGAAAAGTTGCCCCGTCTGAAGCGGGCCTAAATAGACGAGAGGGCGCTGCGGTCCAATGCTCAAATGCGTATATAACCACGTTCCATAACACATTCTCTTTCTGACATGGATGAAAACGAACGAAAGGCTCCGCATGCTGCGGCTCAGCGTCTACGCAGACAAGCACCACCAGAGCTTCGCCTTAATCAACATCATTCACCACGTGGAGATGCGGTTAATTTTTTTATTTATGTGTAAACCCCGCCATATAATTAGAATAAATATTGCTTATATTTTTACTTAGCTAGAAAGCTTAATTCACTTCTCTTTCGCACTCTGATTAGCTTGCAATAAGATGTTATATTTCTAGTTCTTGTTTCCTTCTTTACGCCTTCTGGCTTGTATGCAGTAGGACAATAACATAACTGACAAAACAAAGTGTAAGGCAGAAAGAAAGATCAATGCTCCGATTTGCTCAGAAGATCACTGCTTTCCGCTCGTGTTCAGCCTGATACTGCATATTTGTCTTGCTTGACAACTCTTTGATTTCAGTGCAAAACAAATGCACATATAAAGCATCAAATGAAACAAAGTACCTAGATAAAACCAATTTTGGAGTATATTTTTGCAGGAAAGAATTGATTTTAATCATCGTAGTAAAACTGATCAGATTTAAATTCCGACTGAAATCATCTTGATTTTTAGTCCCCACCCTGCTTACACATCGGTCAAAATTTTTGCATGCCAATGCTGGTAAAAATATATTCAGACACCTTTACTTCTGTATATTAAAAGGCAACTCCTGTCAATACTTTTTAATTTGGGATTTTGACTGTTTTCAGCTAAGCCAGTGTCCCTAAATTACAAGGTATATATTTTTTCCCCCCGATATTGTGTGTAGCTTAATAAATCTCACGGCTGGAAGTTTGGTTTTAGGCGTCTACGGGAATCTGCTGAAGAGATGGCAATATTTTGATCATCAGCCGTACGGCTGCAACGGGACGTCACCACGGTGCTGCGGTACAACCAAACGACCGCAGCTCCACTGCGATGTGATGTCACAGGGGTGCTGCGCCAGTGTCCCTCGATTAAAAGCTAACCCGCTTGCCGCCCTCTAAAGCGCACCTAGTTGCATTTTTAAAATCGGTTTTAGTGAGGTATGCTGCTTTACTTTGATGTAATATTTCGGCTGTGATCATATTTTGTGCCACTAAAGATATACCAGTCATTTTATTTGGTTTTGTTTTCAACTGGAGTTACCCTTTAATAGATCGACCTCACCAGCCTATTTCGTTATGCCACCGCGACAATCCCGCGGTGACTAGTCGACTTGCACGACAATCCCAATGCAAGTCTGCGCGAGCGAAGCACAAGACGACACGAGCCGTCTCGTCCATGCCGCCTTCCTCCTGTGAACTAGAGTTATGGCGGTGTCACGCATGCGTGGAATACATGGCGAGATCAATCTATTGGAGACGTACGAAAGTGGTGGTGTTCTTTGCCGTACAGTTTTTCTCTATTCGTTTCAGTTTCAATGGTGGCAAAGAACTGCTACCTCTCCAAGGCACCTACCCAAGTAAAACTTTCAAATGAAATTTTCTCCGCATCGAGAGACTTGTGGGTCAAGTGTGTGCCAAAGATGCAACACCGACGCAACGCTCGTATTCAGAAGGCATTCACCGACCACCGTCCATCATTTCGTTGTTACGAGCTGTCTACAGAGTGTCGAAGGCGAGCATTTTGAGGATTTGCATCACCACCCCCAAAAGCGTGGCGCACAGAAGTTTTATGTCTCATTGCGCACACGTTGACGACGAAACGGCAGACCGACGTCTAGAATGGCCAGGTTACACATCGGTGGCTGCAATCGACTTCCTCCTTCATCAACCCCACCAAGAGGCCGCCATCAACATGGACAGATGATATATACACTTCGAGCAACGATAGTTGAAGTCGCCAGACTGAATTTCAAAAATGGACTATTAATGGCTTTCCTCTTCAATCCCTCCCTCCTCTCGTGGCCGAGCCCACCAGTGAGCGAAACATGCTGTCACTCCAACGAGGATGCTCAAATGATAGTCACCTGCGTGCGCTCAGTTTGCGCAATTCGTCTTCCACGGATGGAGAGTCGTCCGAATCGCTGTCGTCCGACACGTTCTGAAAAGGTCATGGTGTGAGCGACCCCATGGCGAAATGCAAACAAAGGATCCCTCCGCTACCCACCATCCAATAGTCAGCATTCGGGTCGAACGACCTCAAGACGGAGGACACCTCATGCCTCAACCGTTGGCTGGGGCACTCGAAGAGGTTCAGCAGGTCGTTGACGCTGGAGACGGCAATCAAAGTGTTCCGGGGTCAGGCTCCACAACCCGCAGAACAAACCTCCTCGCTCAAACAAGCAACGAGATGCTATGGCTGCCTTCACCGTAAGAAATCCAACAGTGCCTATTCACCTTTCTAAACAAGCATTGGAAACGGCTAAAACATGCTGCACAGTCACTGACACGGCCTATTAGGATCCTGCTTCTTGCTTCACGATTTATTCCTCGGCGGTTTTATCGGCTGATGCCGCACTCTCAATGGCTATGGGGCAATAAGATGATGTTCAGGATTCATGATGCCCAGTGTTTCTTTAGCTAACAGTGGCTATGCGGAGAGCAAGTTCGTCTGCTTCTTGCACAGGGGTTAGGATGATGCCAGAACGCCGGCTCTTATTGGCCGATTGAAAAAATAGCAGATGGACCTCAAGCCATCTAGCATTGAGGTCTACCCACAATCCTTTCAATTAAAGCCAATCAGAGCACGTCATCATTCTGATGTCACTGCAACTGTGCAAGAACCAGACGACTTGCTCTCCGCATAGAAGTGCACGCATAGGTCTGGCTGGAATGATACCCAAATTTTGCGACGATTGTCTCACGACCTTGGGCGGGTGTGCGTTCGGTGTTTTTACGGTAATCAAGTGCTTGTTTTAACGGTTCACCCATTATGCGAGAGATGCCGAAGAGTTGGGTTGAGAAAAGTTGCGTTGCTGTTATGTACGATTGAAAACGGCGTAAAAAACCGGCACCCAAATACTGTCTCACATGCTGGCCAACCTCTCAACAATGCCCCTATCTTGACTGCAGAAACAAAACAAAAAGCTTCGTCATTGGCAGAAAGAAAATGCCTGCAACAGATGATAGGAAGCAGTCTCATTCTTTTTAGCTATGCCTACGCTCAATGATTTATGTAGCTAAGGGAGTCTCCTTTCAATATCTTGTCTTGTTTGACTCCTTTGGCAAGCGATGGCCTGCTCACTTAAATAGAGTTGCATAACCAATAAAGTAAATAACTTCAATAAAAAACATGCACGAGGTTATGTAGAACTGATAACAATCCAAGTCACGTAAACTTTTCACCTAGTACAATCTTTCAGGAAGGAACAGCCAGAGGCTTGCAACTGCAATAGAAAGTAAGGAAGCTAGCAATAAACCTCACTTCTTTAATTTGAAGAATGTCACCTGCGGAGCCAACAACTGCCTCGCCTTCACCCCAGGAACGTTGTAACTGAAAAGTGAACACATAAAATATAGCGGTTTTGCCAGGCACGCACAAACTAAAACATGCACAACACTCATGGCAACAGAATTTGCGACTTTAGAATGGCACATGCTGTCTTGTACGTCAACTGAATCGACAACCTAAAAAAACACAGAAAAGTACATTTTTTTTAAACAGCATATAAAACATATTACAAGATTAAAAAAGTAAAAAGAAAAAGGTAAAATTACTTACAGCTACATGTTTTGGTTTACAGCTTTCAAAAGTGTGTGCCAAAGACGCCAAGGCAAGCCAAGGGCAGCGTTCTCATCTCCTCCGCGTTGCAAAATGCCACGCAAGAGAAGTGGAAAGGAGAGAGTGCACTGAGGATGAAGAGCGAGAGTGGCAGTAACGCTGCCCTTGGCATGTACATGTGGTGACGTTGTGTACACATTTTTGGCGTGTGCGTTTGAAAGCTGTAAACTAAAACAAGTATAGTGCTGAAAACAATATTACAAATATAAACATATTTTTTTTGCAGAAAGTTTTTTTGTAATAGTGATAATTTCTCCAAACTGCTCAAGAAAAATTTTTTTCTTTCTTTAATTTTCGTGTTTTATTTCTTATAAAGTAAAAGCTGTGCTTGTACACAGAAAAAATATTCTATGTGAAAGGATAGACAGCTTCATGTTACTATTGTGTAGGAATGAAATGCGACCAGCATGGCCTTCGATACAGGCTGTGCAACCTGAGGTAACTAGCAACTGATAAAATTTCGGGTGTGGATAGAGGTGCTACGAGGGTGTGCATATCGGAGTAGGCGCACACCCCATGCAGCCCCTTTCCACCCCAAAGCTCTATCAGTTTCTAGTTGCCTCTAGGTAGTACAGCATGTATCGTAGGCCCCGAGCTCCGCTGTTCTCATTTCATTTGTACTCGATAGTAGATGCATGCAGTCATAGGGTTACATGAAATAATCGGCACACTAGCGGGACTGCAAAGCGCTTCTACGAAGTGTCTAATTATAGTTAGATGTTGGGGCAAGCCTCTTTACAATTGTATGATCTTTTAGTCAATGACTTTTGTGTTACTTGTCTCTTCCTCAGGCCCTTGGAATATGGTGCTGATGGCTCTTACTTCAAGTCCTAGCATAATCACTTCCCGACAACTACTAGTACCGTATTTGCAAGCACCGTTTAATGAAAAATCATGGGCAGGGCCGGCCCTACACCATCGAGTGCCCTGGGCAAACTCCGGCAATGGCTGCCTCCCCTCCGCTTTCCTTTTTACTTTAGTACGCCCCTATCTACTAGGTACTACATCACATTGTTAGTGAAGCATGTGAGTAGGCGGCCCAACACAAGCGTTTTGTCAGACGAGAACCGCATTCCAAAAACGAACGGGCACCGTGTTCAAATGAATCAAGAAGCTATAAAACAAGTTCAAAGGGGACGCGGCAGCGCCCCTTTCGATGGTGCCCTGGGTGACTGCCCAGGTCGCCCACCCTTAGGGCCAGCCCTGATCATGGGCATGCACTTCTTAAACTTTGCACCATACTTTGCACAAGCGAGCAAGCCCGTGGATATTTAAGGTATTTCTGGTTCAGACGCCACAAAAGGCGTCTGACACAACCCTAGCAAAGGACATCGACATCTTGCGTTACTATCCGTATGAAACCAAATCCAACTGCATGTAACTCACCCAGCCATCTGGTTGAACAGTTCGACATTACTGTCTCTGTGCAGCACAAGGATACAAAACTGGATCTGTTTTTCTTCCAGCTGTGAAAATAAACAAACGCAGAGACGAACAGATGAACATATCACATGAAGGAATGGATGAGATACGATCGTAAGACATAAAAGAGAACTGACATTTTGAAGCAGCTGGTCCGACGTTAGTCCCAACAGCTGCCCCACGTTAGCAGCGCTCACGTAGGGCATCTGGTCGTAGTTGAGGACCATGAGGCACTTGCCAGACTTGAGGTACTCTCTGCGCAACAAATATACAAGACACCACTACGTAATTGGGAAGACTAGGTGATATAAAGAGCACTGGTACACAAAAACAAACAAACCTAAACACATATAAAAAAAGGAAAAGAATACATATGAAGGCTGACCTTTCCAAACATTACCACAAAAATAATATAAAAAATGGCACTATACTCCGCTTCATACTTAGCATACATCTGCGGTTTCGTTTGCGCGAGAATGTGTGCAAACCATCTGAGAGATGAAACCTCACGCTCGCGCCAGCAGCTTTGACAGTCTTGTACACTAAGTGTGAAGCAGAGTATAGGAACAGGCGAAGTGCTTGCACCTCTGACAAAAGTTCAAAACTGCTTCTCTTCATTTTGAAGAAATGCAAAGAGCATGTATTACAGCACTTTAGAAACAAAACATGGAGAACTAACAAATACCGTGGAATGCCGGGAAAGCGCCCACTAAACTTTAACCGAAAGCTGGATCAATCTAGACATGAGTGCTTGTCCCGTCAAATCGGGCAGCTTAACGTATAATTTACAGAATTCCCTAACGAGGTGGGCGCGCTTCCGCGGTATTTTACGGTATATATGCAATGTGAACCAAATAGCCTCAATCGTAGCATTCCAAGCCTGCCCAGAAAGAAGAAAACAAAGAAAGGCATTGTCAAAGGGTCAGGGCCTATTTGAGGAAGGGCAGTTACGTTTGAAGATGATTAAATTTGATCCCAAAACCCTAATGCACTATAGTCATCACAGACATCTACAGAAGGGGCAATCCTGCAACATAAAACGTGCTGTCAGGCGCCCAGCAGTGAAGAAAAAAACAATCAATGAACGGTAAAAGACCGCATTAATGTCTCTTTAATTACCTGAGCATATTTTAGTGGAAGGTGTTCCGAATTCCTACTAGCTTGAGATTAAAATTCTGACCAGTTCAGGCAGCCCCTGAAGCAAAACTCCACAAAGGTACACAGCACCGGAATACCATATATTCCAGTGTACGAGCCACACCGTGACTACATACGACTCATACGAAGGTAGGGCCTACATACCAACTTTTTTGTGAAAGCGGCCGTTTATACGAGGGGGGACCTAAAAGAAACCGAACTAATTCTTTAAGCCAGAGCTTTTGCAGTACCGCGTTTTGCCGCCAGGAGTTGATAGAGCGAACATTGCCGAGTCATTAGGCCTAATTCCGTCCTCGAAGAAGTTTAGGACTAGTTGCGGCTGGGTTTATAGTGACAAGTGTTTCGTGTGGGCGCCGTTTTTGCAATGTCTGATTTCTGTGAACAGCGTGCGGCGGTTAAATTCTGTTTTTTTGCTCGGAAAAAAGTGGAACAGAAACTATTGAACTATTAAAAACGGCGTACACCCAACCTTGCCCCGTGCGACTTTTTCTTGTTTCCTAGAATGAAAAGAGAAATGAAAGGAAAGCGTTTTGCTGACGTTGCTGAGGTGAAGAAAAAACGACGGAGGCGCTGTCAAGCATCACAAAAGATGAATTTAAACAATGTTTCGACACATGGATTAAAAGATTAGACAAGTGTATTAGTGCAAGTGGACAGTACTTTGAAGGAGATTGAACGTTTGTACTTGAAATGGGAATAAATAAGTGCAAAAAAATTTAGTTCGGTTTCTTTTGGGTCCCCCCTCGTATACGGGGGGGGGGGGGGTGATGGATGACTTACACAACGTAGTGACTGATAAACTGGAACAACAGTATATAAAAAATAAAAGGCACGCAAAGGATAAGTGTCAGAGGAAAGGTACTCACGGCTTGATTGACCTAGCGTTGCAGGGGCCATCAAGCTCCCTCCTGAGGACACTCATAATGTCCTCGTTCCTGTCGAAGGACAAGAAGCAGCCTCAACCAATAGTACAAGCGCAACGCGCTCTTGGGTCACTGCGGGTGACGACGACCAATAGAGCTCCAAATGCCAGCCGGCCAGACGGCTGGGCAACTCACTCTTCGGGGGCCCCAGCCGGCTCGGGAGCAGATCGGCTGGACGACGCCTGGCCGTTCTGCTGACCGGCCGACTCAAAAGCCGGCCTGACGATTCGCTCGGGCACCGGCAGGCCGGTCGGCTGAGCCAGCTGTGCGCCAGCCTCCAAACCAGTTCGGGGGTTGGCTTGCTGGCCGGCATGCCGAGCGACTGGCTGGGAAATTGGATGGACGACCTGCTGGCCGGCTTGCGGGCCATCTCTCCTGCTGGCTTGTTGGGCGGCAAGCCGTCTCCCCTGCTGGTTGACTGCTTGGGCAGCCGCCTGACTGCCCACCTCCTGTGGCGGTATAGGATGGCCGTAATTATCAGTGTGGATGCACACCTGTACGGACTGTTTTATCGTGGCGGACGCCATGTTGAATTTTGATGTAGATGAGTTGGGGGACAATAGCAAAATCACTTTACTTGCCGATTGGAAGGTGCTGGAATTCTAGGGGGTTTGTGCCAATAGTTCTTTTTCCTTGGGTATACATTTTGTTGTAGTTATACTTAAACTATTTACTTTAGTCCTTGTCGCCCAACTCAACTACGTCATATTGCTGCGGGAGCAGCTAAAAAGTGGGTAGCGCGCCCATGGCTGAGCGGTTATTGCGCTTCACTCCCACGCAAAGAGCCGAGATTCGATGCCTGGCAGCGGATACACCTTTTCCATGTTTCTGTAAATGTGGCATTCTGGTAAATTCGAGAACCGTGTTGCTTATTTGAGGTTAGAATGTTCTGTGCGCCGAACCTTCCATGCCGATTGTTCCAGAAGCCCACGCATGTACCAAAGGGACTCTGCATGGCGAGCCAGAGTGAGTCTCGCCTCAGCGCTAGATTATGCTGTTTTGTCGACATCGACGCTCTGCGACGCTAACCTTCTTCCATTTTGTTTTGGGCACAAGTTCGCCGAATGAAACGTTTAGTTTGCTTGAGTTTTCGTCGTCTCAGAAATTGTGATTCGTGACAATATTTCAACATGGCAAACCGCCACCCCGACATTGGTCTATAGTACATTCCAAGGATTTTCAAACTTTCAAACATGTTGAGAAATTTGACAGCTTTTGAACTTATTACATTAAGAAATTTGACAGTTTTCAAACTTATCAGAGTGAGAAATTTGGCAATCTTATTACATTGAGAAATTCAACAATTTTTGAACTTATCAGACTGAGAAATTCTATAAATTTTCAAAACTCATTACACCTAAAAATTCACTAATTTTCGAACTTAGAAAGTATTAAAGTTCGACAAACTTCAAACCATAAAAAACTGCTAGAAGATTAATTAACTTTCTCCAAACCATGCTTCGATCAGAATATACTTCACCTGTTTTAAACACTTGGCAACTGCTGCAAATTACTGGTGACCAAGCTAACACCCACACTAACAAGGACGCGCTAATAGCAAATGTCGAATGTAACCGGAGCGCGACCACCACCCCGTCATAAAAAAACCTACTTCAAGCACTCCAAGCTCTATGAGGGCAGTGAAGCCGCAAAATCATAGTGATTTGGTAGCAGCGATGGCTTGCCTAGCTTTGTGCTACATTTACAACTTTTGGTAACCAAAATATCAAATTTGCTGGTTTTTGTTTTTATAAATGTACATCAAACAAATCAATGCAAAAGGAAGTCGCTTATTGTTACTGTGGATCTTGAACTCTGAAGCTTCAAGATGGCGCAATCCTTAATACTGTTACAATAAAGTTAACCCCTTGCCTAATAATGAGTGCCACTAGTGCCGCCCTTTACGGACGATAAAGCCCAACCACGGAAGTGACTCGTGCTTCGGTTTTGGCGCTTGTTTAGCGCGCTCTCCGGCAGATGGCGGAAGCACCCCTGTTGAAAGCTTGCTCCACTTACCCTAAGTTGTTTGCTTATTTGTTTTGCTGTTTGATGAAAAAAAAAACACTCTATTTAGCTAAGAAAAAAAAACAAAAAGCATTGCACGCTTGTAAGTGTTTGCGCTAAACAAAACAACATGGCTTCAATGTGGAGGTCCGCTTTAACTAACAAAAAAAAATTAATTTTTTTTTTTTTTTTTTGTATAATGAATGTTTAGACATATTTGAGATCACACCCACCGAGAACCCGGCACGGGTATGCAAGGTATGCACAGCCAAGAAGAAATGGAGTGAAACGACATGGGAAAGTGGACAGTGCAAAGTGGCTCTCTACCTTTCTGAATGTTTTCAGCACTATCACACTGTGGAGAACTACATGAAGAGGATCAAAAGATTAGAAATCCTGATTTAGAGCAAGATACCACTCCTGGAAACCAAGGAAATGTTTCCATCTCATTTTGATGCAAATTGCCCACTGTTCAAATAAAGTTTTGCTGCATGTTCCTTGAAGAACAAAAATAATTGGGCAAGTGGTTAACACTGCATATTCATCATATAAACGTTTTGCTGCATGCCCTTATTACAAACTAATTAACCACCTAAAAAAAAAAAAAAATGTAACAGTTTTGTGTTAATTTACAGTAGTCACAGCTCTGAGAAGTTATGAAGTTATGTCCAAGTCGTTAGGCATCAGCGTCGATTTCACGCACCGTGGAGGTGCGTGAACAAAAGCATTCGGAACAAAATACACATTTGACCATTTTGTTCCAAACGCTTTTGTTTCTTTTTTTTTTTTGTTCCGGAGTGCGTGAAAGCACATCTCCCGGCACAAACTCTCGACACTGGAAGTGCTACAACGGCATTTTGTTATTGGCTATATTATTTTCCAGAGAGCACTTGAGTGGGCGTCGGGTACTACAAAAACCCCAAGTTATAGAGCGGGTTGTTAACACGGTGGAGTAGCTCAAACTGTAACGTCTCCACCTTGCATGCAGCGGGCCCAGGTTCGATTCCCGTAGGCTACGAACCATTTTTTTTCAAACATTAGGCAACATCGACGACAGACGCCCTACAGTTCCAACAACAACAGCAACAACTACTACTACAACTGCGACATCAACAATGGACATACTTTCCAATGGTGGAAGAGCGGTAACAGCTATCGCTGTAAAAAAAGGTGACATTAACAGTAAAGAAAGATTGCCAAGAACTCGTACTCATCTGGGCTGGCAGGGTGTCGGCGAGGCATGCGATGGCCTTCCTCAACCAGAATGTCTGAGATGTGCACATCCGGATCGTTGGTGGTGTCGCACAGGTTTATGGAGTAGGCAACTCCCTGACGCTGCTCAACAGAAATCAAGTGACAAATCATGTTTGGTACGTGCACCCCCCCTTTTCTCTGAGCCCGGAAAAATAAAAAGAACACGCAGGCCTAGTTTGAGGTCACGCCCACCAAAAAAAGAGCACAAGAAACGCGGCAAAAAGGGTAAAGCGGTAAAAAAAAAAAGGGGGAAGGGGGGAACGGGAGCAAAAAAGAAAAGAGGGCAACCTTGGTCGGTCAACCCAACGCATCGCTCCGGCAGTGTTTGACGAAAGTTTGTGGATGTGACCGCATGGGAAAGAAATATGCAACAGACAGGAAATTAATACATGCATTCCTATGGAAGTTCAAAGGGACCAGTTTTTGTAACATAACAGCTGGGAACACGCATTAATCGAGGACGTATCCGCGAGTGCTCTACTGTACATAGCAATTCTGTCGAGTGTGTCGACAACGGTTGTGCAATCAGAATTTGAACGCCTTATCTTTATTTACCTTTTTCTTTCCCCGTTATTGATTCGCCTATTTTTCTTTTTTGCCTTTCTTCTTTTGTTGTTTGAACTTAGTAAGCTTTCTTTTTTGTTGCTTATTTTTTTCTATGGACCAGAGATTTTTTTTATGTGTCTTGCTTTGCCGTTTTTCTTTAATTCCTTTTTTTTTTAGTTATTTTTGTGTTTTGTTGTTTATGCTGTGTGGAGGTCCCAGCCAGGTGCGTGTGTAAGCGCGGCAGTGTTCGCGGTCTCCGCCAACTACGCTCTACTGTATTTAGCGGCTCTTGGATGCTTATTTGGTAAGCTCCTGTTCACCGCGACTTGTGGTGTTAGCAGAGATGCCAGGAAATTTCAACTCGAGCTTAATTTAACATATTTATGTATATCAAGTTATTGATATATCGAACTATTTTATGCTCCCCTTGAATTCGATATATCCGGGTCAGACTGTACTACTCTAAAATACGGAACATGTGACTGTACTGGTGCAAGTGGCCGTTGTTCATTTTGGAATCGACTACAATATACAAAGTAAACATACACAAAAATTTGATCACACCAAGTGCCCATCCCCCTTTTGCTCTAAAGTAGAGTTTCCTCATAGCAACACATTGATAATATAAAGTCAATATGGATAGAGTGGAGGAAAGCTGACATATGCTTGTTAATACTAATACAGAAATTAAAAATGCAGATAAAAAAAGAGAGGAATTTTATGTATTGAGGTTTTACTGCAATTACCTTATATTCTGGTAGAGTAATTGTATGATGTTCTGAAATAAACTCATTTATTTTACTTTGCCTCGAAGTGCCAACTCATTTCAGGTAGAAATGTGCTGCCTCCACAGCCTCATCCCTGTTCATTACTTTTTAAGATCAGTGCGAAACATGAACAAGAATGCACGAAGTTGTTCACAACCTTCTGCCACAAACCTACACACAGCAGGTCCATTTCACAATCTGTCAAGTGCTGGCTTCGTCAGGGCAAAACTAAGTTTCAGTGTCCCGGTACTTCGTAGGTGTAAGGGATTCTAGTCGTATCAAAAACTGGAAGGAAAAAAGGAGAAGTGTGAAGCACATACCTCGAGGACTTTGCACATCAGTGTGCGATCACCACTGACTAGCTCCATGAAGCGACTCTTGGACTGTGCTGTCCATCCAGACTAGGGACAAAGAGGTAAACAACACACTGCTCAGATTGTGAGCAAAGCATCACAATTTACGCCGTCCGGCAACGGACAAGCCACACAATGTAAAAAAGGTCCGTCGCCAGAAACTGCCTTGCCAGATTACATTGTACTGTGTTGTGCTGGTGGTCCTAAGCTTCGGCCTTATAGGAGAAGCCAGCAGTTCCCAAGGGCTCCAATGAACCCAGGCATTCTCCCGAGTATTGTTAGCAGTCCCTCAAGCCTTCAGATTTCTATCAGCCTACACTCCAAGCACATCTTTCGAACGCTATGCGCAGTTGCATAGAAGAGCCCTGCATTGACCCATCGACAGGACGCAAACAATTCCGCCGTCCAAATGCGACTAGTGTTGGATTTTACATCTACGAAGCTGATAATCTGTAATCTTATTCGCAATTTTCTTGCTTAAATTGCAATGACAGTAATGCCAGGTAGAGGGCAAGAAAGTGATTTTACACAACTTCGAAGGGACACCAGAGTGATTAATTTCATTACCTTGTGCTGTACAGTAGACTCTCAGCAATTGAGTCACATTTTCAAATTTCCGGTTTCTTCGGAATGCCGAACCTTCAGACCCGGTTCATTTGAATACTTACATTGTGTGCTTCAGGAGTTTGGAAATTCTGGGAGCACAAAAAAGCCTCGCGACCTCGATGTCCATGCCAAGCGCGTGACCAAGTACACCTTATCTACTGCTGGAGCTGCCTGGCGTGTGTACCGTTATTCATTGCATCTCTCCTAGAGAGGAGGGCGAACAGCACGGTGGCAAGGCAAAGCCAAGCAAGGCCACGTGCACACATGCTGCTGTACATTGCGCTATTTCTGGGGAGCAGGCATGCGTGGCCAAGCTGTAGTTGTAAGACTTATGGATCCCCATTTCCCCTCGTAAAGTGGAATGAAATGGTGCAGTTGGCTCACTGGGGAGAAGGGCTTCAGGTGACCCATCGTAGCACGTATGGCCTGAGCTGGTAAGACGAGAAACTCATCCCTGCAACGAGAAACGAAAGCGGGTCAATTGTTTGAGATGCTGGCTGCGTAACCGTAGAAATGCTTACAGAGTTGACCAAATCAATCAAACTAAACTTAAATAAATAAAAAAAAAAGTTTTTCACATAAAAAGCATTTAATTTGTCAAAGGTAAAACCGGGTAGTGCGGTTGTTTTGTGAAAATATTTAGGAAAGTCACTTTCCTCAGTTATAAAATAGAAACAGACTCCAAAACTTTTCTGGCAATTCATTAAGTTGTAAGCTTCTTTTCTTCATACTGCAGTGGAAAACTGTTGTTGGACTAAGGGAAGATCGATTTGAACAAAACCATGCATTAATGTTATGATTAAGCCTATAATCTTCAACCGAGAGAAAGTTTTGATTCTTAAAAATGCTTCGAAACAAGAAGGGTACCCATTTGATTATTAACGAACATTTTTCCCTTCGTGTTCGAAACATCCGTAGGCAACTCTGGCTTGGTACGGCTGATTTCATATGGTACGGTGCAAAGGTTGTCTTGCATTGTGATTATGCACTAGTTGAAAACATTTGCTACACGTGGGACGCATCTAATAACTGCCTTGTAAGGGTTCCTCCCCCTCGACTTCTCAATCATGATAATTTACACATGCAGAAAAACTCTCCTTATTTAATCTTAATGCCAGGAGCATTCTTCCAAGTCAACTGAATTTGCCAGCATGGCAGCTGCTTATTCTCCTCACGTGATTTGTGTTACTGAAACTTGGTTGCATGACTCCATATTAGACTGTGAATTTACTCCACTTAACTACGTTGTTGTACTTTGCGATAGGTCCTGCGGGAGGAGTGGCGGTGTTGCTTTGTTTTAATGCGAATAGCATTCTTTGGCTACTTCACGCACTTTTCGTCTATGTATCTATCTATCTGGCTATCTAACCTCTTACGCCGCGGGTCGATAAATAAATAAAAAAGACTGGCGCCGGCTGGGATTCGGAACCGTTGACCCTTTGATCAGCAGGCAGACGCGCTAACCACAGAGCTATGAAGGCAGTCATTCAACGCACTCTAAACGGTTGTTTATATCTTTACCATAGGACGCGCTTTACAGCGCTGTCACAGCTACCGGTGCGCGTCGTTCCATGCACGAGGGCTCATTCCGCTCTCGTGAGGCTGAGCACGGCCGCTAGCTCACCCACTCCCGCGCTCGGGAGAGGGTGATGTAGCGGCCGTGCTCAGCCTCACGAAGCGGAATGAGCCTCGTGCATGGAACGCGCGCGCACCGGTAGCTGTGACAGCGCTGTAAAGCGCGTCCTATGGTAAGGATATAAACAACCGTTTAGAGTACCGTTGGTTGAGACTAGCTGAGACGCCAGAAAGTCTGGTCGGTACCATTTTGAGTGTTTGTGCGTATGGCGCGTGCTTTGCTCGCCTTCCTAAGTGACACAAACGCACGTGCTGGGCTGCGGAGATCGTGCGCAGGGCTGTGAAAGTGTCAACAAATTTAGAATCGCCTCAAGAGTGGGCTGGCGTATCTAGAGTGTGCCGGCCACCTGACGAACGCGCATAACTCCGCACCGTTTGATGCTATTCGCATTAACGTAGATAATCATTCCCAAAGGATGGGTTCTGCTGATTTTTTTAGGTCTGGTGTTAGTTTTTCTTTCCTTCCCAGTTAACCAAACATTGAGTCCCTTTGGTGCAAAATTCATGTCGATAAATTTGTTCTTGTTATTGGCGCACTTTACAGAGCTCCCGGTACTACACCTCAAGTTATTTTCAATATTCACAACTACATTTTAAAGCATAATCTTGGCAGCAGCAAATTCGTCTTGATAAGAGATTTTAACGCACCTGACATTAATTGGGAAACGCTAATAGTTGGTGGTCGCGATAAAATTATATGCGATGCCCTGGTTGACATTGCTGTGTCATTCGATTCAGGTCAAGTTGTTAGTCACTCTACAAAGGATCATTCAATTCTTGACCTTGCTTTTGTTAGTCATGGCATTACAGAGTTTGGTTACGAGTGTGAAGTGGTAGGTCTTTCAGACCACAGAGCTGTTGTTATAACGCTTAATATTCATGCCTTGCACGCAAATCCCGAGGTTGTTAGCGTTTTAGACTTTAATAGAGCTGATGACGTGTCTATTCTTCGATGAGTTTAGTTTTGACTTTAATGATTTCGAAGCCCTAAGTCATGACTCTAGTGTTGATACATGGCTTCGCAAATTTTGTTTATTAGTAAGTGACTGCATAAAACAATTTGTCCCAGTCAAATTCAAAAAGACAAATCCAACTCAGCCATGGATTACTTGAGGGGTATTGCAATTAACTCGTGGACTGAAAATAAATCGGAAACTGAGGCATAGTGCTAACCCTATGGATGTAACCTGGTTTGAAAGCTAAAACCGGGTGTTAGCAAATTATTATTTTGAAATTCCCTGACTTTTCCAGGTTTTCCCTGACAATTTCAGGTGAAAACTTCTGACCACTGTAAAGTTGGTTAAATATATAAGACCATTACAACACAAGGAATTGAGCATTGAGCACTGTGCGGATAATTTCGCACAGGCTTAATCCAACTCGCATATTCTGAAATATTCGGGTTTGTCCAGTCCGTATTAAACAAGCACTTTCTTGCCGCCGACATCGTCAGTGAAGAGGCCGCTTCCTGAAACACGATGAAAACACGACGCTCTACTACACACAACAATAACCGAATAGCAGCATGGCCGCCAGATGCACACTTTCGGATACTTTCGGCTCAAGGCTTCGATTGGACTCGGGTCTGCGGCTTTTCCATTTGTTACTAAATCTAGTAGCTCTAACTGGATCTAGCCTAGTGTCGCGCCCTCAATCCTATCCAATCCAAGGCTTGGACTGGATTTGTCGGCTGTTCCGTTTGCATCGGGTAGCACACTCTATATCTAAAGCCCCTTGAAAAAGGCGTTTTTTACAAGTGCCGCCAACCACTGTTGTGGAAACGCGCAAGACCCGTGCCACAAGCAGGTGCTCCGCCGCCTTTTGCTTCCAAAGGCCGCTCGAGACATGGGCCTTGTGCACTGTCGCATTTTACACTACTTGCAAGACAAACGCAAACACATCGAGGGGCTTTATCTACATCGGGTGAGCAGAGCCCACGCTTTGCACTAGGCAGACTTTATTGCCTATTTTTGTGCCCCTAAGTCCTCAAGTGTTTGCTCA
The DNA here is from genome assembly GCA_037355805.1 of Ixodes ricinus. Classification (NCBI taxonomy): domain Eukaryota; kingdom Metazoa; phylum Arthropoda; class Arachnida; order Ixodida; family Ixodidae; genus Ixodes; species Ixodes ricinus. Next base: position 220,901 of record JAZHYW010035094.1, on the reverse strand, counting down.
GGGCACTCAACGGCGTTTCCGGGCGATTTCCCCTCACTGGGCTCGCTTTTGACAATATCCCTGACAATTCCCTGATTTTTCCTGATAATTAAAATTTCTCTGACATTTTCCGGTTTTCCCGGTCGCTAAACACTCTGTAAAAGAATAAGTTTGTAGAAAAATTAAAGCTGCAAAATAAACTCATTTTAATGTTACGCTGACTCAGTTTATGAAGTCAAATCTGGCAAAGTTTTGGAGGTCTATCCTTCCCAAAAATGATATTTCACACAGCTTTATTATTCAAAATCAATGTGTCTCTGCTCCTGTAGACATTTCGAATGGCTTTAATGCATGCCTTCAATCTGTATTTATTAAAGATAATGGTTGTGAACCTTCTTATCCTTTTAATTTCTCGTGTTCATTGTTAGAAAACCTTCTGATCAGTGTTTCTGATGTCCACAATTAGCTTTTAAACATGAACTGTAAGAAGAGTTCAGGTCCTGATGGTATTCTTAATTCACTGTTCGTCGTTATTCTCTCTAAACATTGAGATACTAAGGCTTAATCTTTGAGAAATCTTCTCTTCTGGAATCATACCTAAACTTTGGGAATCAGCCAGAGTTGTTTCCATCTTTAAATCTGGTAACAAACAGAGCCTTATCAGTTACAGACCAATTTCATTGACTTCTTCCTCTAATAAGCTCCTCGAACATATAGCCTACAGCCATATTTCTGAATATCTCGAAAGCAACTCAATAATTTGCCCTCAACAGCACGGTTTTCGTCATCATTTTTCAACCACCACGCAACTCCTCGAGTTCACTGATGATATTGCTTTGTCTTTGAATAAAAGAGGACGGGTTGATGCGATATTCATAGATTACTTGAAGGCATTCAACAAAGTTTCAGATTCCAAACTACTTTTGAAGTTGAAAGTTATACTTAAAACTTCCGTTTTACTTGACTGGATCACTGCTTAAAAACAAGTCACAGTTTGTTTCGTTTGGTCATGCTGTTTCTTAAGAAGTTACAGGCAAGTCAGGTGTACCGCAAGGATCGGTGTTAGGACCCGTTTTACTTCTTCTGTATATTAATGATACCGTAGAAAACGTATCGTTTAAAATTCGTCTTCATGCCGATGACAGCGTCCTGTATACTGTCGAGACCGGTTACAACGAAGTCAACGGAATCGGAAATCACTTCGCTATATCTGCTGTTTCGTTATAACAGACTTCGGTTAACGAAGTGCAAAAGGGAATGGGAAATTGCTGTAGCCACTATTTCATTATAACCGTCTTCGTTATAACCGGTCTCAACAGTAATGATGCTAAGGATCAACTGTTACTTAATGAAACCTTTGTGTATTCTTTAATTAGAGCAAACAATGGCAAATGGAAATCAACTTCTTTAATTAGAGCTAACAATGGCAAATGGAAATCAACTTTGAAAAGACTGTGTTCATGAAGTTTACGAATAACAGGGTGTCTAGCGAATTATCATTTTGAAATTCCTTGACTTTTCCAGGTTTTCCCTAACAATTTCAGGTGAAATTCCCTGACCACTGTAGAGGCGGCTAAATATACAAGACCATGACAACACAAGGCATTGAGCACTGTGAGGATCATTTTTCAAGGGCTTAATCCAACTTGCATATTCTGAAATATTCGTGTTCGTCGGGTCCGGATTAAACGAACACTTCCTTGCCGCCGACATCGTCAGTGAAGAGGCCACTTCCGGAAACACGATGAAAACACGACGCTCAACCACACACGGCCATAACCGAATGGCAGCATGGCCGCCAGATGCACACCTTCGGATACTTTTGGCTTAAGGCTTGGATTAGATTGCGGTCTGCGGCTTTTCCATTTGTTAGTACTAAATCTAGTAACTCTAACTGGATCTAGCCCAGTGTGGCACCCTCAATCCAATCCAATCCAAGGCTTGGACTGGAGTTGTCGGCAGTTCCCTTTGCATAAGGTAGCACATGCTACATTGGGTGAGCAGAGCCCGCGCTCCGCTCTAAGCAGAATTTATTGCCTATTTTTCTGCCCCTAAGTCCTCAAATCTTTGCTGAGGGCACTCGATGGCGTCTCCGGCTCATTTTCCCTGACTGGGCTCGCCTTTGGCAATATTCCTGACAATTCCCTGATTTTTCCAAGCACTTGAAATTTCCCTGACAATTCCTGGTTTTCCCGGTCGCTAGACACCCTGGAATAAGAAATTGCTTTTGGGTTTTAACTATGACATTGATGAGATAGTCTTAAGGGAGGTTGATGAGTTCAAATATTTGCGTATTCTTTTTTCATGTCAGCTTAAATGGGACAGGCACGTTGACTTTATTTGCTCTCGCGCCCTCAGGAAAGTAGGATATGTTAAACGTTCGTTGAAATGTTCTTCAAAAGAGGTCAAATTAACCGCTTTTACAACCATTGTTAGGCCAATTTTGGAGCATAGTTCTGTAGTTTGGGACATTTATATAAAAAAGGACATTACCGTAAAGTTCCGAGAGAATGCCCGTCCCATTTTTCTGGCTAAGTATCTGTAACATAACAATTCCGAAACATCGCCCACCCCCTGATCCCCGTGGACGTGACGCGATGTCCGACGGGAATTGCATCAACCGCACAATTTGCTGTACCGGCACGTCTTACAAGCGAGATCATAGCGGGTTCCCGTGTGTTTGTCCCGATCTGCACACGCGATATCGGCTCCCATAACATGCGAGTTTTTCTTGCGTGTAATGCGAATCTGTTGCGTCCACAATCTGCGGTATCTGTTCCCGTCACAAAAAGTTTGTAGCGGATTCCCACAATTTTGTCCGCGATCTGCGCGCAAGATCTCGATTCCACGCGAATTGGTCCCGCGTGTGTATTGCATCGTTAAATACGATTCTGCTGCATTCGCAATCTGCGGTATTTGTTCCCGTAACATACAAGTTTATAGCAGATACCCACGTTTTTGTCCGCAATCTGCGCGTGCGATATTGGTTCCTGTGACGAGCGAGTTTGTAGCGGGTTCCCACGTGTTTATTGCATCATAAAACTTCAATCTACTGCGTCCGCAATTTGCAGTACTCATTCCCATGAGACGCAAGTTCTCGGCAGGTTTCTGCAAGCCCTTCGCACTGTGGAATCTACTGCGTCCGCAACCTGCGGTATTTTTCCCGTGACACAGGAGTTCGTAGTGAATTCCCAAGTGCCTTTGCACCGTGAAACACGAATTTATGCTGTCCGCAACCTGCGGTATCGGTTCCCGCGTCACATGGTTTGTAGCCAGTGCCAGGGTGTTTATCATTAATTTTTTATAAAGTTTTGCTGTCGCATCCCCAAATATAGCCCACCCCATGTTTTACACCATTTATTTCTTCATTTTGGGTGGGTGTTCTTTTGGAACTTTACGGTAATCTTATCATCTTTTTTAGGCCAAGTCACTCCGATTTATTTGCAATAGATATGATGACACTTTTCACCTTCATCCACTATGCCAACCTCTGTCTTTTAGGCGAACTGTCGAGCGGTTCAAAATTCTACACAGAATTGTTAATGAAGATAGTGGCACTGAGTGCATGAAATACATTTCTTTTTCAGGCATCACGTGCATTAGGCGATCCCATCTTTTAAACATAGTACCCTTTCAGTCTCATATTGTTTTAGAAATTCCTTCTTTCCGTGCACAGTTGAGTTGTGGAACAGTATTAATGTATCTACGCGTATGCTTCAGTACGACGACATCATATTAGAAATAGTGAAACTTGATTTTGTTCGGTGTGACTGGTAAATCATTATTTTGTATATGTTCTCGTTTATTGTGCACACTACTCATCTGTTTTTCACCTGTGTATTCCACTCCTGCAAAGACCTCGATTGAGGGGTTGCAAAATATTCAAATAAATAAATAAATAAAAAAAGATTGTACCGAATTGGGTAATATTATCTGCGTTGCCCGGTCAGATGCTCCCATGGCTCAGAGCAACATTGTTTCAGTTTTACATCAAAACTGATCAACTCCTAATCAATACACAGAAAGATTTTGGATTTCATACACAACTTCTGATTGAGGCAAGTTTCAGCTTCAATATTTAAAGGGGCGGTGCAACGATTTTATGATTAAAAGAATTTGGATCTCGTAATTTTTATGTTGTTTATCGTGTCCCGGAGGATAGAAAAAACACCTCCTTTATTAAAAATGTCACGATTCCGCTGCATAATCGCAAAGCAAAAGTCGAGCTTTTCCCCCACCTGCAGCCCCAAGTGCAGCCCAGCATAACGCCCGCTAATGTCAGCGGAGAGAGGGAGAGGAAGCGTCCTCCGAGATAGCACACGGGAAGCTACACGGCACTCCAAATGACGTCACTGGGAGTGGGACCAGGTGTGGCCCTGAAGACTGGGAGTGAGGTTGAGGGGTGCCCAAAATGCCAATATTTATCTTTTTCACGCAACAGCTAGAACACGCAGGCGAAATCGGTTTTCTGTTCTTTACTTCAGGAGTGTCAGAGGGCAACTTCCACAAATCTTTGACCGAAGTCCAAAAATCGTTGCACCCCCCTTTAAAAAGGAAAAATGCATCACAGCAGTGTTTAGCATGCAAAAATGATTTCTGCTATGCAGTTGAGGTGGGCCGGATACATCTGCCCAAGCAATACATTACGTATATCACATCCTCACACAAAGCTGTTCACTCAAGGCCTTAGTATAGCTTTCAGTGAACAGAGAGGTCAATGACCCTAACACAGTCCCTTTTCTTCCCTTGTCCAAAGGGTAAAAGGAGATTGCATTGGGGCACAACATGTCGTGTTGAAGTCAAGAATGTGCCAGTAGTATAGTCTCAAGTACTTTTCCTTCAACTGTGCAACCACATACTGGTACGCCTACTGAATCTAACTGCTTGACTCCAACACATTGAGCAATCTGTGCATTTCAATCCCTTCCCTCGCATAAACGCTACTACTGCTGATCATTAGTGAAAAGTATTTGTTGAGCAGCTCATGAGCAACGTCAAAGAAACACACTGCCTGGCTGAGACATTCCATCCAGCACCCTACTATGCTTCCACCGTTCCTACGCAGTGGAGGGAGATGGAAGTGTTAGCAATCCCCCCCCTTTCGCGCTGTGCAATTTGCTTCTCCAGCTTGTCGCTCACCCCCACGTGGCGGAAAGGGTAAGCATTCTAGTGAGGGCCCCCCAGTTCTCCTGCTCAGCGGGCATGGCAGAACAGCTTGCATCATGGCTTGCTAAACGTCATTTCTGAATGCAAACAACACTCTTCACCATCCCAATGTAGTGCTACAGTCAGTATGGGATTGTACCTTATTAGAGCTCTAGTATTGCGCATAGAAGCAAACACAAGCACTGTGCGTTTTCATTAGAGTTGCGTACGCCATGCTCCAATCAAAGACTGCAATTCCGGGCTCCCCGCACAAGCAGTGTGGAACACGTAACGCCAATGCAACCACACAGTGCTTGCGTTCGCTCTAGAGGCAATACTAAAACTCCCCACTGTATCACCGGTTTCCAATGCCAACGAAACATGCTGCAGTGAGCAGACATACAAGCAGGTAGGCTTTCCTTCGATCTGGAAAGGCTGAGATCGGGAAAATGACGGAGCGTAAGAATTAAAGATTAAAGAAAATAAATGTTCTAAGAAGATTTGTAATTAAAAAAACAAAGAAACAAGAACAGAATATGTTTATTTTGGGGGCTAGGGGGGCATCTGGTCTGCAAAAATTGGTGGCGACTTTGGAAGTTTTGCAGATTGTTGAAAGTTGCGACTTTGATAGCACCATATGGTTTACCCACAACTAATGTAATTTTATATGGATTTCTCAGATTAGCTAGAATGTTTTCATTGATTTTAGACTATTTTTATTTTATAACGTGCTAATTAAAAATGCTGCAATAGGAACCAGTGATGATGATTTGCACACGTTTGATTGCCATACTTGTTTGTACACTGGAAATTAGATCATAAGCAACAAATTACATTAGAGCTTGAAAAACTATGTATTAAAATATCTTAATTGTATTATTATTATTATTAATACAAATTGTGGCAATGTAGGCCCTCAATAAATGCCATGATATCAAAAGTATGCCATTTAACCATAACAGTCTTTCCAAAAAACCTCATTTTGTTTTCTTTTAAGAATATGAAAAACTGACATTGTTACCAAGATAGACAGGCTTGCGATAATTCAAACAGATTTCAAAATGTTGATTGTCCTGCTATGTTTTTAATGCACTCATAAGCCGCTTAATTCGAACATTGATTTAGTGTAATTCAGACTTTTTATTCTTGCGGCCCCTTTGAGTGCGCTTCTTTCCAAGCACCGGTGCCCTGCAGAGAAGCAACAGTTGTGGAGTTTGCTTCCACGGATGTTGCTTCTCTGCAGTACACCGGTGCTCGGTGAGAAGCGCTCAGCAGGGCTCAAGCAGGGCAGAGCCATGTATAGAGAGAGAGTTTGGTCGATGGGGGAGCGAGCAGAGCCAGGGCGTTCACCAGGCGCAAAAGAGAGCTTGACATGCTCTCGTGGACAACCAAAAGCCAAAAGGATCCCCTGGCGGTGGTAGCAGGAAACAGTTTTAATCATAGGTATATGTGGTTTTAATAAGTGTGTAAGAGTTAAATGTAGTAACCTTTCATGGTTGAAAATGAGGTGCATGTGACCTTTCGATTATGATCATGCAGAAATATGTAAGAAACGAATGCGTCAATCAGCTCTGTTCTGCTCGGACAGAGTGTGACTGCTTGGATGGTAGATTCCCGGCCCTCGGCGCCTGGCGTACGGATTATGTCGATCGTTCCGCTAGTTGCATTCTTCCACCATGATTTTGGATGACCGTGATTGAAACATCACATGCGCGATATTCTCAATCACAGAGAGTTACACCGACGCACTTATTAAGTTTGTTTCTCGCAACCACCCCCAGGGTATTATTTCTGGCATCTGGTCAGCCACATTCGAATTATGAAGACGCCCTGGAACACGCCCAGCATGCTTTCGGCCAATGGCGTCTCCTCATTTGCATCCTATACTTCCCAATAAATGGCCAAACTCTCTACATATATGGCTCTGAAGCAGGGCATCCATGAGCTATGAAAACAGACACTACGCGGAAATTGACATAGCAATTTGCGCTGACACTATGACGTGGCGGCATGGCATAGGTCCATGTCACAGCGTAATTCACAATCCAGCTTCCTGGAGTTTGAATTACAGTCTACTGTAAACACTGGATCTGATATAAAGTTTTATGCGTCACACATTGCTTTAGAAAACAAGCAAAACTTCTGCTGTCTGACTCAGATTCCGTCTTTTGGGTATTTGTAGCGAGAACAGCGTTTTTAATTTTTATGTTTTGCAAACATATTCTAAACTCATCACTTGTGGCAAAATTTTGTAAAATTTGGATTGATTATTGTATTTCTGTGCTGAGAATAATGTTAAAGCAAATTAACTATCTAAATACCCAAAAACCCATTAAAAGGCCCGCAGTTCATTATCTCACATGACAATTATCTGCACAAGAAAAGGCCCAGCAAGAGCACACAAATCCCAGCGCCGAATTTTTCAACAAGTACAGTATTCTATATTACATCCAAGGTGTATGAACGACCCTGTCTTTAAAGGAACCATGAAGGCAATTTTGGATATATTTTTGGCGATTGAACTGGGTTTCAGGCACATCTCAGGCAATGTTGCCGAAATTTCAGCCGAAACCGGCGCTTGTGTGCCGCACAAACCAATTAAACAGTAGCGGTAATAATCGTACTGGGATCGATTGCCGCAGCGCCCCAAGAGTTGCGGGAGAGGACAGGAAAAGCGGAGTTTGTGTGACATGGCGGTTCCTAGAAGTGCGACATCACAAGAGACGCATCAGCGATTGGTCGAAAGGAGAGACGTGCCCTCGGTCACGTTTTGGTTTGCGACTTTCACGAACGCTGTTCCAATTCCCACTTGAATAGCCATGAAAAGTACAGTTTTGGTTTCGTTTCAGAATTAAAACGTGCCTCCCGGCATAAATATTGTGCTAAACATCATTTTTGTTTTCAGGATAAAGAGGTTACCTGCGCTCATAACACCCTAGCTTCCTCGTATAAGCAGGAGTAACTTGTATCGCTCAGTGAAGCCAGCGCACTAGACAGGCTCAGCAACTTGTATACTGGCACACATCCCCGACTCTGGCTATAACCGCCATTTTGGAAAATGAGTGATGCCACCTATAATGAATTGTAGTCGCGAATAACATTGGTTGCGCACGCTATGCCATCAAACCAATACCAACACAATCGAGCAGAGTTCTGATATATCGAGGTATAACTTTAAAAAGTATTTTGATGCAAAACACACCACTACAATTCCGGAGAAGCTGAAACTAATTCTATGCTTTGTTACTCATAACTGCATGCAGCACTTTTTTTTTTTTTAATAGTAAGCAGTGGTATATTGCATGCTCAGCTTAGGAAGCCCGTCTCAGAGTCTATAGCAGAGTAAACCTTACTTCAAGGTGCGCAGCATGGTCTTCTTCACCTCGGCCATAGTTCCGTAGTCCACGTACAAAACCTGCGAAGAGACGACAAGTCCTGCCCAATCTGCCGGAAGGACCGATTGTGGGGAAGAGCACCTTGCAGGAGAGAGGGTCCTGTCCCACCGACACCACCATGCCCCTGTGCCAGTCGGAGCTGCCGTCGCTGTCACGTGTACGGTGCGGCACAGGAAACCCGGCCTGACATGCCGCTCGTCCACCACCTGAGTGTCCGAGCTGTGGCCTTCGTACACCTGCGCATGAATCCCTTTGACGTGAACGTGTAGCTCGGCGCCTTATTTCGTTACACCTCAGAAGTGTGTTGGCGGGCACCAGACTTTACCGCTTAGCTTAGTGCCCCAATAAGCACTGTTCACCCCATAAATAGTTTTGATGCAAGCTTTCGGATTCTAAAAGAAAAGGGGAAAAGACCGGTGATCGCTCGTCTGCGCTAACAGCACTGCGCTACATACATCAACATAAAAAATAAGGGCGGTTTCGCCCGATCTAGCAATTTTAAGAACCGTCTGCTGATTCAGCAACGAAAAAGGTTCAAATTCATAGACTTTTCCAAGTATGGCTCCTGCACAGCTTCGGACCGTGCGGCACGGCGGGAGTGAGGCGCCGGCACCCTCCGACCAGGGCATCCTTTTCCTGTCTGTGCGCATTGTGTGCCGGTCACAATTACACGCGATTGTGCAATCCTCCAACAAACATGGCGCCATAGGTTGGTGTTAAAGCGGTCTTTGCAGTCTCCATGCCGAGAATTTGTTTTTCCCACAAAGCGTTATTCTTGGGTGCGGCACTGGTCGCGTGTCGCGATGGTGAACCAGCAGACCCTAGAAAAAATCAGCAGAACCCATCCTTTGGGAATGATTATCTACGTTAATGCGAATAGCATCAAACGGTGCGGAGTTATGCGCGTTCGTCAGGTGGCCGGCACACTCTAGATACGCCAGCCCACTCTTGAGGCGATTCTAAATTTGTTGACACCTTCACAGCCCTGCGCACGATCTCCGCAGCCCAGCACGTGCGTTTGTGTCACTTAGGAAGGCGAGCAAAGCACGCGCCATACGCACAAACACCCAAAATGGTACCGACCAGACTTTCTGGCGTCTCAGCTAGTCTCAACCAACGGTACTCTAAACGGTTGTTTATATCTTTACCATAGGACGCGCTTTACAGAGCTGTCACAGCTACCGGTGCAGCGGCAGTTCCATGCACGAGGGCTCATTCCGCTCTCGTGAGGCTGAGCACGGCCGCTACATCACCCTCTCCCGAGCGCGGGAAAGGGTGAGCTAGGGCCGTGCTAAGCCTCACGAGAGCTGAATGAGCCCTCGTGCATGGAACGCGCGCGATGGTAAAGATATAAACAAGTGTTTAGAGTGCGTTGAATGACTGCCTTCATAGCTCTGTGGTTAGCGCGTCTGCCTGCTGATCAAAGGGTCAATGGTTCGAATCCCGCCGGCGCCGGTCTTTTTTATTTATTTATCGACCCGCGGCGTAAGAGGTTAGATAGCCAGATAGATAGATAGATAGATAGATAGATACATAGACGAAAAGTGCGTGAAGTATCCAAAGAATGCTATTCGCATTAAAAGACCCGTCCACCCGAGTGGTGGTGTCATAGTGCGACTTCAAAACGGCAGAAACGTTTGTGCTCCGTGTTTGACTACCTCACCCACAACGGTACTTTTCGAGCGTTCACGGCCTCAAATGTCGCAAGTTTCTTGTTTTGCGTACATCTGTGTGCTTGTGTTAAAGTCATTACTGATGCACACTTTCCTGTGTATATGTGTCTGTGCATGTCTGTGCGTGTGTGTGTGTGTGTGTTGTGTGTGTGGGGGGCTGTGTTTAAGGAGCGCGAATTTTCCTTGGGTTTGGATATTTCACCAAATGAGTCAGAGCTAGCGTTCATCAACATTTATTCAGTTTGTGTAATCTCGAAAGCATTGTTGCTTTCGAGCTCTGCTGCTGGCTTTTGGAGAGAATGACATTGGTTTAATCGTAGCAGCTGAAGAATATACAGTAATCCCTCTCTATAACTAAGTCAACGGGACGGCAAAAAAATTCAATATAAGCGGTAATTCAGTAAATGCAATAGAGCCAAAAAAAAAAAACAGTGCCAGCAGCCTGGAAGGTGGACGGGAACACTGCAGAACAGTAGGTCCATCGTTATGCTTTGAGGTCTAACGCCGCGACCGGTACGTGCAGCCGTTTGACGTGAGGGGGTACGTAGGTGTGCGCTGGCCTGACATTAGGCCTAACATTACGCTTTGAGGTCTGTAGTCAACCAGTACCCGCAGCTAGGGCGATGATGATGATGAGATGAGAAAACGCAATATTTTAGCACGCGCTGCGCCAGACATCGCACTCCCGCCGCTGCCTCACCCAGCGGCGCTGCAGTCACCAGAGAGCCAGGGCAGTCTGCGCGGCACACCACCGCACTCCCTGCAGGCCAATCCGGCCACTTCTGCCGCTCTTGGCGCCTGGGAACATTACTCGCAGCGCAAACCTCGAAGGAGCACTCAGCGACGTTCCATTGGACATTAATGCTTTCTCATTCACAACTCATAGGAAGTGCATGCTTAGGGGTCCTCGGAACTTTTTATTAACCGACAGGAAGGTCCCCCAGTTGTTGCGTCTACAGCGCGGGCTTACTGCCTTTGAGGACGCTTCATAGCCTCGTGAGCATCGAGCATGCATGCCCGGCCAGAATACGACGGAAGGCAACGAAAGCGTGCTGGAGGCCGAGCATCTAGAAGAGACACTATGTCTTTCTCATCCTGTCATTTATTATATTAACTGAGAGGGAGGTCCTCCAGTTTTTCTGCTTACAGCACGGCCTTCCTGCCTTCGAGGATGCTTCGTTGTCTCGCGAGCCTTGAACGTGCACCCCCGCCACAGTACGACGGAAGGCGACCGCAGGCAAATATTTCGAACGAATGCCATTATCGAATTAGATATACGAAGTTCGCATTCCAATTTTTCCAATTCTCTAGTATTCTCTAACGTAGGGGTGTGGCTAACTTTAATCCTTTTGTGGTTGAGATTTCTTTTCACGACAACGTAAAAGCCGAGGTGCCGACACCTGGGAGGAAAAATTGGCTCTTTGAAGACAACGGTACGCGGACTGCAGGTAGCAATCGAGGGAAGCTGTGGTGGCTGCATTCGAAACCACTGAAGCCCGGGAGAACAGACCGACTCTCCAAGCGCAACACTGTGCAGACTGTTGCGAGGTTGGTATTTCTATTCTTCGCCGAGTCGGAACTCCTGTGCTAAATGCTAGCACATTTCGTCAAGAATCAGTGTAACAACAACAACAATTTGAACATCAATTTTTTTTCTTTTTCTTTAATCTATTGGGAGCGTGTACAGTGCTTGCAAGCTGTCCAGATTGAGAAAATATAGAAGGAAAAAAATTCCGAGGACACCTGAGCACTTTTTATGAGTTGCAATGTGAAACCAAGAATGTCGTCCTTCCCCTCCCTTAGTTTGTCTGCGGTGTAGCCACGTTTTGCCACTGCCCAGGTTGTGGCCGCCGACGATATAGATGCCTCAGATGCTGCCATGTTCCTTGGTGCCAAGAAAAGCAGAAGCAACCGCAAACCCCCCCCGGCAATGCCTAACATGAGAGCGGCGGCCGAGCAAGCGCTCTCGTGAAGCGGCCGCCAACGGCTATCTAGGAGCTGTTATGCTCAGCCAATGGGAGAATGGGCATTTCTTTCACGCTCTTTCGCGACTCCCAACGCCGCCGGCTCCGCTCCATGGGTTAGTTAATGCTTTCGCATTAATGTAGAGGGCAAAAAGTCGTCTTCTTTCTCCCAATTGGTTCCATTTTTGCATGTCTGCTTCCAATCAACGTTCTGGAGGTCTCAAACTCCGAACCGGAGGCACTTGACAAAACTTAAGCATTGAATCCCGAGTTCTCGTTCTCTGATTTCAATTTCGACAAGCGTTGCAGTCTAAATTGAAAGAGCCAGTGCTCCAAATGCCGCTACCACGGGAGCAACACACGCACGCGAAACAGCTCTCCTCCAGCATATCACTTGAGTGTCGAATTTTTAAACAATAAATAGCCCCAACAAAATGAAACACGGTGCAAGTGAGACAAACATACCATATTTACTCGCATAATGAACACACTTTTTTCCCCAGAAAATTGACCTATATTTGAGGGTGCAAATGTCATATTAAATGCCAATATGACACGGCAAAGTACTGCGGCACATCTCCACTGATGGAGGCGCATCTACGGCTGGTCGGGGGCACGCCATGGAAACCGTGCTTTATAAATTGCAAACTTTTTTAGGGCGCTTTTGGCATGCCTTTTGCCGAAGAAAAAGTGCCCTTTGAAGCTCACTCAACAGGAAGAGCAACGCGACCCTTGTTAGGTCAAACCACTTTCACGGTTTCACTGTCCGAAAGCAGTTCCCAGAAGACGGCGTGTTTGTTGACATCAATGCATCCGATGGACAAACAATGTCCGGGGCTGGGAAATTCCTTGACCCAAGCTTTGTCAAGTGTGCGCGCCGCTCGGTTCGACGGTTGATCACTTCCGTAACTACGGACTTGCAGCCATTACGAGAGCGGCTTGGCTTGGCTTGACTTGGCCCGAATGCTTGACGGCAAAAGAAAATTGGCTTGGTGGGCGTGGTGCCTAGCTAAGTTGGACGCAATTCGAGACTCGCGGAGCCGAAAATTAAAAATGCGTTCATTACATAGGGGAAAAAAAAAATCCAAATATTGGTACTCGTTGTGGGGGTGCGTTCATTATGCGAGGAAATACAGTAGTTTCTCAAAGACATAACAGACAGCAACGTCTCACAGGGTGCACGCAGTTTTGCGTGTGGGCGGCAACTTTCCAACTTATAATCACTGCCGCACATGTGCGGCAGTGATTATACGTTGGGCGCTTCCACACTAACCCACATTTTACAGCGGTGACCACCGTCGAAGGGTTGGTCAGGCATTGTGCTTTTCCTGGGAACAAAAGAGAGCTTTCGACGGACACCCCATTGCATTTTCAGACAAACACCCTCGCAAGATAGACGTTTCAGACGGAGCTATAGTGCATTTCACCTTACAATGGACAGCAGAGTGCGCCGAAAACGTCACTGAAGACAACCCAACAATGTGTGCTTGTCATGTGACCTTCGGGACAGATGCAGCTGAGATGGCTCGTAGCATTCGCAGCGGTCCATCTTCAAGTGAAACGGAGTGTGAAACGGAACTGAAGCACCAGGTGCTAGAAATCAACCAATCGGATTGATCGGAAGACCTAACGAATGGACGTGGCGGGGAAAAAGTTCTGGACGCACCTATTACTTCATAAAACCCCACGAACCTGTCGTAACAAAAAGATTATTGAAAAAGCCGTTTAAACTTGAAATCTAGGTTTCATATTATTTTGGAATCTTCAAAATGCCCCGTGAAGGGTGCTAGATCTGCTTGAAAAAACTATCGAAATTAAATTATCTTTAAAATTTATAGCATTTCTCTTTTTACTTCAACATAGATCAGTGCCGCTTGTGGTAATGAAATCGACTACAGCGAAAACTGCCGAAGTTTCTAGACCAGTGAGTCTAAGGACTGTGCCTGTGGTGCCATCGGGATAAAAAAGTGAAAGCCGTTTACAACTCTCTGTAACGCCGAATTAGAGCGCAGCTCTTGAGGAGGAGGAGGGAAGGGTACTGGGGGGTCACGTGACCTCAGGGGGTGGGGGAAGGTCCCATGCCCTGGGGGGTCACTTGACGATGACGCCTTCAGTGACGTCACTGACGACGTCATCAGTGATGATGACGATGACGATGCCGATGACGTCATCAGTGACGTCACTGATGACGTCATCAGTGATGATGACGATGGCAATGCGGATGCCGATGACGTCATCAGTGATGATGACGATGACGATGCGGGTGCCGATGACGTGATCAGTGACGTCACTGATGACGTCATCAATAATGATGATGATGGCGATGCGGATGCGGATGACGTCATCAGTGACGTCACGTGTCCCATAATGCACCGCGCAATTACGCCGACGGCGACAACGACGCCGACGCCGCTCAAGCCGGAAACAGGCGCCTAAGAGCTGCGCTCTAAAAACATATCGGCCCCATGTAAGATTATCTTCGAGGAGACCGTTTCTTTCTTTGTGCCCTCGAACAAATTTCTGCAGACACGACAGGAAGTGCAGGAAAGGAGAGACGACCGTGTTTACCCACCGTCTCGAGCTCGTTCATGAGCACCTCCAGCTGGAGGGAGGTGTCGTTGCCCTTGAGCTGCACGTAGAAGTTGTGGATGCTGAAGACCTGAGACACGTACACGGGGCAGTACTCCCGGTCCAGGAGGCCATCCTGCACCCGGAAGGGCCCGTAGGCCAGCAGGGGCGGGCTCGCAACGGGTGCACGGGGCACGGGAGGTGCCTCAGCCGGGCCGCCGTCCTCCTGCCCGGCATCGCTCCACTTCAGCACAAACTGGCCTGCATTTGCACGAGGAGCGGCCAAGCCTCGGTCATCCAAAGTTGAAGGGAAGCCCAAGAAGATTTTGAATTCAAAAAGGCTGTGAAAGACTGAATGCCGGCAACCGAAAAAGAACACGAGCGAGGTCCGTGCCACACGAACAGACGCTCAAGATGGCCACTACCAGAACCACTTCCTTCGAACGGTGTAGACTCGATGGAGTTCTCGAGCGTCACTCTCAACCACGATGGGATCGCTCGAAGAAAAGCTGCCCCCTGTTCACTACATCCCAGTATTAATTTAAACGTCCTTTGCGACGTTACAGTCCTCCGCCGTCGAGGTGTCACGCGACCATCAGGGTAGCATGTGGTCACCCGACCATATGTGCGACGTCGAGTCACGTGACACGACCATGCCACATTGCGGTGCCGCACGAGCACCGCGACGTCATCGTCTCGTTCGTGCGACGTCGTCATTCCAAACCTATCAAAACTCAACGTCGAGCAAGCAATGCAAAGTCGTTGGGATGACGTCCCCATCGAGGCTACTGTAAAGTACTGAGAAAGTGCTCACCCAAAACTTGAAGATCGTCCCCAAAAAGTGTGGGATGAGCGCTTGTAAGGTTATCACTTTTACACATATTTGTACTGCAAATATTTTTTCGAAAGTCACGAAATTTGGGGGTGGGCGCTCACGTGAAATGGGTGGACTCTCGGTATCTTACGGCACGTCCCACAGATGCGAGGGTGCAAAGAGCCGGCCTCACAAATGCTCCACACATTCAAAACCGATGGCTTGAGAGAACCCACCTTTGCCGAGGGGTTCGTACACGACGGGCAGCTGCCCCGTGAGGAAGAGCACGAAGGCCTGCCTGGTAAAGCCGTGGTCCGAGGGGCTCAGGGGCACCCCTGACAGATCCTGGTAGGCCTGAAGGAGCTCGTCCAGCGACAGGCCCCGGGAGTCGCTCGCCCTGCCGCCCCGCAAACGTGCGCTCATGATTGTTGACCCACTGCGTATGATCCGCACCTCCCACACTCCGCCTCGACTTACGACGGACCGCGACAAACGCTACGAGCCGCTGGAGCAAATTCCTAGCTCCATGGAGGTAGGAAGCTCCTGGAGGCCACCAGAGATGAAGTTGGAGGTGTGGAGGGACACACCCCCTACAACGGTCAAAACCATGGCTGTTTTGGTCACCCTCGGGTGCCCTTCCTACCTCCGTGTCTACCTAGAAGGTTGTTCGGGTGGAGCGACAGGGGGAACGCAAAGTCGTGAGACATGCTCAGAGCTGCGGATTGGCTCCGGTAAATCGTTGCATCCATCGTGGTACATCGCAAAGTGAAACGCACTATGGATAGCGAGATTGCAGTGCTAGTTTTCTACGTCCCCTACCAGATCCCGGCATGGGTCACAGATTGGACGAGTGTGCCGCGTCGACGGTTGGCTGCGATTCGTGTTCAATCGGCAAGGGCAAGAGGTTCAGCTAAATGCTGATGCAGCACTTGTGCCCAATTTGCGCCCTCGTGAAGGCCTCAGACAGGTGACATGACAAGTTGAGCATTACGGCCTCGCTATCCCTACTCGGCGTCAACTTCTTTGTGCTACATTCTGAAGGCTAATGCGGTTTCCACAATGCTTCAGGCCCGCGCTGCTACGAGAGCACATGGCACCATCAAGCATCTCGCTCACACTTGCCCTCGGGTGAAGGAAACGCCAAACAAGGCCCCGCGCATATGCAGGTCCATTTGACGGTGTTGGAGCACCGTAGAACCTACGCTAGCTTCGACAAAGTAGTATGAGAAAGTTGACGCCTGGTATTGAAGATATCTAACCGCTGTATCCCTAAGCGGCCAATCCCAACCGAATCTGCAACGAAAAACACTCTCCCTCCTCCTCCCCTCCCCCCCCCCCCCCCCCCCAAAAAAAAAAACAAAACACACCCCCAAATTTAAAGAAAAATAAACCCCGAAAACAGTGAGCCCCAACAATACCCAACAAAATAAACGGGCGGGGCTGGACTGTCGGAGCGGCACCCACCTGAGCGCGCTCTCCAGGGTGGAGAGCACCCTGGGCTCGAGGATGGGCTGCCTCTGGCGGTCCACCTGGCACACCATGAAGTCTCCACCCTGCACGGGGCGCTTCACCTCCAGCGTGCCCGCGCAGTTCTCCAGCAGCTGCAGCAGCGTGCTGAAGCCCAGCTCACCCACCCGCAGCTCCTGGCCGGTCTCGCTCTGCAACGGCGACCGGGAAGGGGTGGCTGACAGTCACCGGGCTACAGTACCCAGAGCCCGTCTACGGACCAATTTGTTTAGCGTCCTATTTTGCCCGTGCATCGTAAGTGTTCCCGAAGCGGCAACAAATGATGCCGCAAAAGTCAGAGCGTTCTTCCGACGGATGTTGCGACCCTCGTGGTTGGTTGCGGAAGTTCCGCCAAAAAGCGCGAGCAAATGTGAGTGTCGCCGTCGTCAAGGCGTCTCAAATCCTGGCTGTCGAAGCTTTCGTGGACAGTCGAGCTGGAGAGCAACAGCATGACACTTCTGCGATATCATCAGGCAGAAATCGAGGGACCAATTTTTGGGATGCGGAAGACACACCAGCCGGGGGACACGTTAGGGGCACCATACCTAGGCCGAGGCAAAGTAGTAGGCAGCAGGATCGAGTGAAGCCAACACTGGATAGAATAATCAATGCCCGCAAACGTCCTCCTCTTCCTCCGCAAAACACCAAAGTGGACGGATGGCGCCAGATCGGCAATCGGACTCGAGCCGAATGCCGAGCGTTCTTCAATGCGTCGGCTGGACACGAGGCCCGGCCGAACGCCGATGTGACACTGGCGTCCAATCGTTGTCTTCGCTCGATCTCGCTGCGATGATGTCAAAATTCTAGTGACCAGGCTTCGATTATTCTAGGTGGTGTTGGTGGAGCCTGGGCACCACCAGGAAGCGGCACCACATGAGCTCACAGACAATCCAAGAGGCAACGTCCTAAACATTCGGTTCCAACCCTGGGTTTGCGAAAGCCTCAGTTATGTATTTCCTCCCGACAAGCTACCCGTGCATTCTCCAGAGGGGTGTACCAACACGATCAATGTGACCCGAAAAACCCGACACGGCCTTTTTCTGCGTCAGCAGTCCTAAGAGTCCGAAGCATGGGACCTCAACTTCGCATTCCGTTCTTAGTTCGAACCTTGACTCTCTCCAAACTGGCAAGTATGCCAAAGAAACACAAAGTGCTGTTTCAGCTGGTATTGAACGCAATAATACACAGCGTAAAATCCAGAAAAAAAAAACGCCCACCCCATTGTTCTAGCCAAATATTTGCAGGATAGAACCGACAGCATCACGCCACGCTCGCAAATGAGCGTATGCGTAGAGCAATAGCTCATGCCATCTAGCCGACGACAACGAAGGCTTGCATGGCGCATGCGTCTGTCGCCGCCACCGCGGCAACGTGAACCAAGAAAACTGCAACCAAAGCCATACCCACCTCGTACACCTCCGCGAAGTCCTTCAGCCAAATTCCGTCTGGATGGTTGGAGAACATCTGTAATTTAGCCCGTGACTGGTCAGTCTCCGGAGAGCTTGGCACAGCAAAGCTCTGGCATTTGTGCAAGTGGCCGGAAATTTAAAAACTGGCAAACAAAAGTGTGTGGGAGTTTTACAGCGACACTGCAAACCTACTATAAAGAGCAATAGTGCCAGACTCACATTTTCTGGAAAATTTTCTTTTGCTCCTTCGAGAAACTGACATGGGGGCTGCTAAAAATGCTTATTAGGACATAGTATTTTTATTGGTTGTTGAACTGCACTCACAAAGTATTTGTGAATGTAGTTTCTGCAAAAATCAGTTCAGATCATTTTTTTTTTCTTTTGGAACAGTTACAGCAGTGGTTCTCAAGCATGGATGTGTCGGAGACCCCTTGGGGACCCGCCGAAGTGATGGGAGATCCCTTGTCAGCAGGGATAGGGGAAGGGGGGGGAGGATATAACGGCCCATACACACAATAAATTCTCGTGGTTAAGATAGCCAATACGAAGCACTTGCAAGGATTGTACGGTAGCAAGCAGAATTCATTATGACATTCAAGCTAGAACCACGAGTACCGGTACTCCAATCCGATTACCTTATGGGCGCCACCATTTTGGTGCCTTTTGCAGAGCAGGCACAACTGGCGATAGTTATGTCCGAAGATGTGGCTTCTTGAGCTCTAGATACGGTATCGGATTGTCTCGGGTAGCAGATGGTCTTAACGCTTTTCGAGAATGACGAAGCGTTTCCTGCAATTTCAGATATAGCTTCAGATAAGTCGCAACCACGATTTCAAGAACCAAGATGGCTGAAGGGTCGTTACTGAGAAGCGTAGCTTATGCGGCGGTTTTAGTTCACATCACACGGACAAAATGCACCTGCCATTCGTAGATTCTGAACGAATCTCCAGACTCACTCCCAACAAACCCCCAAAACAGAAAGGACTGAAGAAGCCGACAGACCCTCTTGAAGCCGCTGACCACCTTGGGGTTGAGGGAGAGGTCCCCGCCCCCCGTGGCTCCGCCAACGACGACGCTGCTGCTGCTGCTGCTGCTCAGGCTGCTGCTCCGGGTGCCGATGCTCCGGAGCTTGAGGTCTGCGCAGGCGGGAGGAGGCCTGCTGGCCGCGGGAACGGCCGGCACGGTCCTCTTGGGGGTCCAGTCCTCGGTCAGGGGCAGTTCGGGAGGGCCCGGGTTCTTCGGTCTGCACGGCGGTTGTCCGGAACCGGTGTGTTTGTAGAAACTTTTGACTCGGCAACCGGTTCACCTCAAATTTGCTAGAAAACCCCTCATCAAATTAATCTCTATAAAAGATACCTAAGGTATGAGAATAGTATCCAGAAGTTGGTTCGGAAAACGGCACAGGAAGTCCGAGCACTCGAAATGCCACGACTGGCGTCTCGGTTCTGCTCGGGATAAAACGTTTAGTACGAAGGTTGCGAAGTACGGGGACAAACTCCCGGTACTTACATATTCTCTGTTTGACATGCTTGACTGGGAGGTGCTGTGGACCTACAGGGGCAGAAAAGAGCAATACATAATTTAGCAGCTTCCACACATCAAAGTACAGAAGTAAACATTTCCTAATGGAGGCACTGTGTATCTCTGTCCGCCAAACCATGCCTCCGACACTTCTGTGCTCACACAAGCTATAGTCGACGACAGGCTAAGAATTAAGCAGATGCTCTGGCTCTAGCTTGTGCCCGTTGCATTCTGCCGGAAACTGGACGATCATGCGACGGAGTGTTATCAAAGGCACGAAGCTCGCGCTGGGGGCAGGGCATCTGCTGAATTCTTAGACTTTCATGGACTATATGAAAGGTAAAGACATGAGTTTAGTCCAGGCAATGCTCGCTGCCACTTCCCGGTTCAAATAGGTCTGTAGTCCAAGAAGTATGGGAGGTACACACTCACCATTGGGCAATCGAAGGTGTGGGAAACGCTGGGGTGGATAACGGCAGCATGCTTGCAGGTTGTGGATTTCTATTTCCCATGTTGTCTGTACAGAGTCCGGTTGGTATGTGTAAGGGACAAGGAAAAGATTATGGCAAGGTTAGCTCCACATGCGTGCCAGGGTTGCTTCAGAGAGTGCTCTTGGCGAGCAATGTTTTCTCGAATTTACCTCATTTTTCTTTAGGTGCCTTTGTGGGCCACAAATGATTATTTGATTCTTGTTTTACAACAATAATGTGCACTAAGACATCCCTCTGCAAGAATTGTTCTCAGCGTCCAAGTGTTACTCTGTGGCAGAAAATACAGGGTGCTTAGAGAGAACTATATTTTTTTCCTAGCTTGCTTATATTCCATTTAGAATGCCAGCAATAGCTTTGAGTTTGAGCAGGTAGCTCTGAAAACAAATACTGCTCTGCTCATCTGGCAGAAGAACAAATTTTATTATTAACATACTGTAAACGACTTAATTTTCGCAAAGACCTCATTTCCGCGAATTTCACAAATCGAGCAAGATTCGCGAAAAATAGGTCCCGTGAACGATTCCGGTAAGATGTAAGACACATTGGAATCTATATTGAGGTCCCACTGCGTCGCGAAAATTAGAACCCGCGAATTATTGCAAAACATCAGCTTTGACCTAAATCGCAAAATATTGAACCCGCGAAAAATAAATCATTTACAGTATTAACAACTTATATTTCAGGGTGATTCACTTTTGCAAATTTTGTAAAGGAAGAACCATAAAAAAATTTAGTACACGAATATATCACCAACGTATGCGGCTAATGACCAGTTTACTTCCAGTATGCGGCTAATGACCACTTTACTTCCAATTACAAAGCTTTATCGCCTTGAAATACAAGAAAAAAAAAGGCATTTTGGCATGTTTTGAAATATAGATTAGGCCAGTAGCTACAGTGTCCTTTAGAGCAGTGGTTCTCAAATGGGGGTCCGCGGACCATCTGGGGTCCGCAAAGGCATTCTAGGGGTCCGCGAAGTTAGTCAATTGCTGGCAATAAAAATTGTCCTTTTTTCAGGTCGAGAAGAAATGTTTCAGATTTCGGGCGAGTTTTCTCGCGTGTATACGTCAATAACAGAGGTCTGCTTCACACTAGCCCTTAGTGATATCAATTTATTAAGTCATTATATTTAACATATACCTTTTCCCTCCCCTCACCATGAACGGGGTCCTCTATCATCTCCGCCGATCCACAAAAGGTCCGCGAAACATCGATGGTTGAGAACCACTGCTTTAGAGTATAGTAGTTCACGAAGCAATGATGGAAATAGCCAAGCCTTAGAGTGTCTGGAACTCAGCGAGTGCCCTGTACTTCATCAACCCCAGCGCACGGCTATGATGAACATTGACGACATATAACTGGCACCAGACCATGTGGTCTCTTGTTTTAGCTGTGAGTTGAGGAAGTGAACACTGCTCATTTTCATTTTTTTCTGCGACTTCAAATGGGTGGAGAGAAAAACTAAGGCACGTTTCTTGGGTTATGAATTAGGGTTCCGTGTTTTCGGTGTGTACCAATAAACACTGAAAATGAACCCTTGAGGCAGTTTTCTCTGAATCGGTGAAAACCGAAAACCCCAGAATTTTAACTGTCCTTAAACACACAACAAAAAAAAAAAAGTGTTACAAACATTTTTTTTTATTTTAGTTTCTTTTTTCTTTTTTTCCCGTTGATTAGAACACGGTTGCTGGGTGACCACCCATCCCGCGACTCGCGGGACTGTCCCACCATTGAGGAGTAGTGTCCCACGTCCCGCGAGAAATTCCCGAATCTTCAAAATGTCCCGCATTTCACACTGTCGTAAAATTCACTCTGCAACTCATGGTGCTGCCGAACAACAAGGCACGGGGAAGCGCGGAGATTGCCAGTAATCGTGTGAATCGCAATGGTATGCCATTTTATATAGAAGAATTGCAGGAAGCGACCGTCTTTCTTGCAGGAGAACCGACGAGCATGCGCCGTTGTGCCTCTCCCCTTGGTGGAAAAATATTGTAAGAAAAAATTGTTTGCCAAAAGTTTAAAAATAAATATATTGTAATTATTTTCAAATCGCTGTGTCAACGCGAAAGGGTTGCTGTGGAAATTTTTTTTTAGTGAAGACAGCCACACAAGGCAGAAAGCCTGCAACTCACAAAGGTCGGAAAAGAACATAATGTTAAAAATTTGTGTAGGACTATATTGATAAAAGTAAGCTTTGACAGAAAACAATCACCCGAAAAAGATTTACTGTTTCTTATTTCCATTTGATGCATTGAGTTCTGCTGCAGTCGATTTTTATGTTTTCAACTTCGACACATTTAATAACATATTTAGCATAAAAAGATGCATATCACTGGGAGTGAAAATTATTTAAACTTAATTGCTGCTATACAATTTGCAGGTGTATAAACAGCACTGGATATTAAATGTGTGAACAGAGCCTCGGTGTCCGTGCTAATAAACTTACTCTAACCCCTCCCCCTCCTCTCGTGTTCTGCGTGTCCCACATTTTGCTAGCAGGAAGGTGGTCACCCTAACAGCTACACTGAACTGTCCTTCAGCTTGTTCCTTTCTATCGAAGACGCATTCTTTGTCCCGTTCCCTTCTCTTATCTTTACCAGCAATACTGGAGAAAACATTACAATTTATAACTTATAATATTTTCTCCAGTAACTATACAGTCGCTTGACAATAGAAGCCCGATAAACACCGATTTCTCTTCGGCATTAAAATTAAACACCGAAAAACACCGTTTCCATAGGAAAAACATACACCAATAAATAACCCCCAAATTTGAAAAAAATAAAAATAATAAAGTAAAGACAGAAAACACGGAACTCTAATTATGAATGGTCAAAGATTATTTCTAAGTGATATTTACTTGAAGTATGAAAATCATTGCCACTTCAGTGGCAAGGCACATACCAGCACTGTATGTCCTGGCGTAAGGTTGAGTCTTCGCTTGTCGTTGATTCTGGGGAGTGGCGAAGGAGCCAGTGTATGCCGACTGGGGCTTGTGCGCTGCAAAGCTGGGGACGGGGGTTGGCATGGCTGCGTGCCTCGGATTGCTGCCAATTGTGTCTGAAAAACAGGACAAGATGCCAAATGTGTTTCCTGCACGAATATTGGAGTTGATGACCAATCAGGAAGAATCCTATGCCGACCAATGCATAAATATACACAGGATACCTCCCTCATTGACCGCCGGCCCGTTTTCCTGCAAAAGCTATGCACCGTGCAGCAAAAACACTGATGTCATGTAGTACGTAGTAATTTCCAAGGAGTTACTACGACTAATTACCAAATAAACTGCAAAGCATTTTAGATAACTAGGTTTACCTTTAATCATACCATAATTAAGTTTCTAATTCATTAAAATTAAGTGTAGAGCTTAAATCAAATTCTTGTTGGGTCTCAGCAAAAAAAAAAAAAACCAACATGAAACCAACCAACTTGAGAAAGGTTTTAGGTGCTACAACATCTTGAGGTAACTGACTTCCGTAACAGGACCTAGTAGTTACTAATATGGCCTAAAACTTTTCCTATGCAATGCATAGTTCTTTCACAAAAGTTTTGGCTGGCATTCGGTGCGGCACTTTGTATAAGGAATAAAAATATCCCAAAAATTTCTGCGCAGGCACTCTTTTCCAAACTGCAAAAAAAAAAAAACAAGTTTGTTAGCAGTGAAAAATGTTTTTCAACGAGGACCTTGCCAATTTTCTTCTACATACCCCCGACACTGATGCTTGACAGCTCCACACAATGATTGCCTGCTCATCCCTTAGAAGCGCTACCGGACCACTGCTTTTTTCCCCTATGGTAAGTTAGAGACCAAGAAGGTAGGGCGAGGGAAAGGAAGGCTGTTGAGGAAGAAGCAGACGGAATGCTGGAGAGGAGAGGGGGAAACCTAGGGTAATTGGAGCCCTTCGACATCTGAGAGCACATCCTGTGTGTGTGGTGTGTGTTGGCATCATGCACTGCAACTGGGCTCCAGAGCTACACACAAGAACCGGGCTCCATACAGGTGGGAAAACTCCCAGATCTCCACTGAGATCAAGCATCCATGCAACCTGAACTATACTCCCAGGCTCCCAGACAGATCAAGTATCCCGTGCATAAAAATAACTCTATACACCTCCAACTTTTGTATCACTCTTTCAATCCCACTTTTAGGGTCAATCGCTATGAACTTCACTACAAATAAAACACACGTTAACCCAAAGAATGTGTTTGGCAACAAGAAAGATGGCGAACAGTGGATCGAAAATTTCAACCTTCCCTCATCGATTCCAGAATTTAACCCCAAATGAAAATAGGAGTATCTGGCTAAAACTAGTGTTGGGCGTAGATTAAAATTTTTAACCCGATTAATTGCCACCTTTTAATCGATTAATTAATTGGTCAATCGGATTTGTGTATTCTTATGCATAATACTTAAAAAACAAATCAAAATTCCATCTTTTGCCTTTGCTAAATGTGATAAACGGTGCAATGTACAATTTCGGATTTTAAATCAACCTTGATGTGTAGTTGAGAGCATTTAAGACACCCACACTCACAAATTATTATTTCAGCCGCAGAGGCAAACATGTTTGTTCACAATGGTCCCTGCTGCGCTAAACAGACACTCGCATGGCGTTGGAGTGGCTGGGACATATATAACCTTCTCCACTTGTTTGGAGTCACAATCTTGCATACATGGGTAAATTACTTACAAAATGTAATTTAATTACAATTACAATTACTTTGCTTCAAAAGTAGTTTAAGTACAAATACAATTACTACTATGTGAAAACTAATTAATTACAACTACAAACTATTTTTAAAAAGTAATGCAATTACTTTACAATTACCTATTTCTGACAGCGACCCAACTTGGGCCATATAACTTTAAACGAGTTGTATAGAATGCAACATATTTGTTCATTCCTTGCCCCAATGTTTGAGGAGGCTTAAGCATCGCTGCATAAATGCCACATATTGTACTTTCCTTTTATGGATTTTGTTAAATTCATGATAGAACTTGACAGTTTGGGGCAATGAAGTACTATGTACTTATATTTTTAATAAATAATAATAAATTAGTTCATATGCTAGAAGAGGCCAGATCGCTAAAGAAAAAAATTGGGTGACAGACTTTTGTTAGCCAGGCAAATAAAAATGTGACAATTAGTCACATATGAATATTTTCGTAAGTGTTAATATAAAACTAAAATCCACACGCACTAATATGACCTCATTCACAAACAAACACCATGGTATTGCAACTTATTTACAATGAGTTGAAATTATAATGGCTCAAAAATATATAAGAACCGAATCAGGGCTTCCGAATGATTGGTGACAATATTCACAGGTGCGAGGCCAGTCTCCAAAGTGCTTATGCAAATAATATCCGAAGTAAAACCAACAGGAAAAAAACTTGAAAATAATACAAAGATACAAATATGCAACAATATGGAAGAAGGAAATAAAAAAAAAACTGGCATAAAAGAAAGAAAAATGACTTCAAAGACAATTAAAATTCCCAACCTCGGCTTAAAGCTAAAGCTCAATTTTTTTCTTTCGATATATTGGCATGTTTACGCTATTGTTTTCTGGTCGCACCACAGACGGCGCTACACGGCGCCGTTCAGGTAGGCTCCAAAAAGAATTGTCTCAGCCCACAGTGTAAGCAACAAAACAACAAATAATGCAATGCTATTTTTGTTGTGCGTGTGTGTGAGTGTGTGTCTCTGTGCGAGTGTTTCACAGAGAGCTAGACCACTTGTGCAGGCGCTGAGGCTTTCAGAGACGTACCGTCGGCACCGCAAGGTTTTGCAAAAGTAATTGTAATTTTGCCTGAAATTTTGAAATTACCGACGCTAGAAAGTAATTAGATTACAATTACTTTTAGCCAAAAGTAATTAATTACAATTTACCAAGTAATCAAATTACAGTAATTCAATTACTTTTAGTAATTACTACCAAGTATGCAACCTCGCCCCTACAGTTTACTATAGGTCAAAATTTCTCCTATAGTTTGCCTTCATGCAGGTGTACTTGTCCTATTCTGCGTAGTAAAAGCGTTGAATTTTTACTTCGCTTGGTCAAACTTTAGTTGATTAAAAATCAATAGCAATTAAAGTATTAATTGATTCATCGGTAAGTTAGTCGATCACGTGCCCTAGCTGAAATGTTTAAAATTTTGTTTTGAAGCCAGGGATATCACTAGCCTCCTGAAGTAGCCCTTAGTGCTGCTGGCATCATGAAGCAAGTAGACTTTTGAAACCTTACCAACCTTGGAATTTCAGCTTGAAGAAATTGTGAACCAGAACACTTTGTTTCTGATCTTATTCCCAGCCAGCTAAACTGCTCGGCCAATGCAAGTCCAACAGTGAAGCCAAACACCATAGAAACAGTGTATCATTTCCCTCTGCAAGACAGCAGCTAAAGGACAATTTGGAGCATTGACATGCGTGCCGATCACAGCTTTGTTTCTGGCCACTCAAACCACAGGTTTGTTGTGTGGGGTGCCACAAGAGGCCTAGACCTTGCAAACCCCGATGAATGGGTTCTGTACCTTAACTGCCACAGGGGTCATGTTACGTGACCGATTCATATACAACATTTAGAACTTGCCCCTTCAGCAATGCTTGCTGGTCGAGCACAACATCACATCTGACTAAGTTCATGCGATTGCTTTGGCATTGCAGTCTGCCCCACCATATACAAGGTCAAAAAGGAAAGGTCCAAGTTCCAGTGTAGTCAAGACCTCCAAGGTTGAAAAATATTGGCAATGAGTCCTTGCTTTCACCTCACAGACGTGCACTCACCGCATGTCCACAAGCTCATAGAGGCAACAAACAACTTTCGCAACAAGAAAGGACATTATGAAGAGGTGTGCTTCAAACATATAGTACAGGGCAAGTCGATACCCGAGATGCTACCAATGTTGTTGATGGTGCGCATGCTACAGGACGCATAATAATGTCTGTTGTGTGAACAAAGTCAATGATAACTACTTCTGCAATTTGCTGGGCATGATAGCAGGTATCTTGGGTTTCTCATAACAATCACAGCTTGAAATAAGGTCTTTGTCAGATAATGTGTTAGTCAAATAATATCTGTTCAATATGTCCCAATGACGCTTGTCGGTCGTAGCCAACCCATTGATGAGATGAGCAAGAGGAACAGCCACTCCAAAACTGTGTAAAGATAGCGTCCATTTTTTCACCATGCAGTCAAGATGATCAGGCAAAGCTCTGCTAATGAACAAAAAAGAAACTAAAAAGCTAGATAAAGCAACTAAGCTTTTGTAATAAGGATGCCACTCAGAAAAAGATAAAACGGGGGAATGGATAGATAATGATGCCGTGCTTGATGTGTATGCATGTGCCGTCTGGCCATCCAGTGCTTTTGTAGTCAGTGCACTTGTGCCCGACTCTCCATCAGTGTTAAAAGAGCTTATGCAACTCTCACTGATGACTCGCAATACTGAAAGGAAAAGAGTTTTCCAAGTGAATGGCAAACCCCCCCCCCCCGCCGCCCCGCCCCCCGCCCCGCCCCCCGCCCCCGCCCCCGCCCCGCCCCCGCCCCCCCCCCCCCCCCCCCAAACTTAAACGGGCCCTGCAATCATATTTAAGCGTCTATCTTTTTTGCGGTTTCCACGTCTCTTGGGGTTCGGGCAAGCCAGCGGGCATGGAGAGAGTGACTAAATATCAGTGCGTCATATTTTAACCGGACAACTGGGAAACCTCCTCCTCCTACGGGGCGACCTGCAGTGCCGAAAGCGCGCGATATGTGAAGTCTTTGGTCCTGGGTTTACTACTGGTCAGAGCTGCTAAAAGCTTCTTTTTAGTCGAAATACAAAATATAAGTGGCGCGAACCGTTTCAATTATTTATGGAAGCAGTTTTTGTTCAGTACTTTAGATCAGAAAAGAAACAAATGCAGTTTATAAAGTACGGAAACAAGAAATGACCCAACGACATACCCGCCTCCAAGCGGTGGAAAAGGAGGCGCATACTAGAAAGGTGAAGTGGGATCAGGCACTGACGAGCGGCGAGCGTAAAAGGTCCCAGATGTACGCGGCGGCGCTGCAATCGTATAAACTGGAGGATCCGACCGGTTCCGACATTCCGACGGCCTTCGGGGAGCAGCTTTGGCTCGCGGTTTGGTCATTTGGCAGTATGGCAGCGCGAAGTGGCTCCCGTTGTGAACTGATCTTTACCCCTGTTTGCTGTCGTTTGTCGCCAATGAAGTGTGATGCCAGAATTAGTGTTTAATCACGCAGCAAAATGCAATCCGAGCTGTCCTGGCTGCCCGCTTCATACAGCCTATCTAGAACATGCTTTAGTGACGTTCTCTCATGCCGTTGACACGGAATGTGGCAGCCGCGAGCGCCCGCTGAGCTGACTAGCCCTCCTCTAGTTCACGGCCACTCAAGCGACCAAGGAGGGAGGTTATTTTTTGCTTGTTTTTTGTAATTTTAATTTGCCGATAACTTTTAAAATAAAGCAAAATTCAAGAAAAGCAAAGTTTCATCAAGTTACTACGTTCAGTGGCTCAGGTTCGGTGCAAATTAAAAACCAGTAAGGAAGTCCTTGCAGGGCCCCTTTAATGTAACTACAAGACGACTCGTTTTAGGTCCTTCTAGTGATTTCTGCACTTACTGATCAAGCTACCTGGTGACATATTGAATGGGAAGTAATCCAAACTGGTACGGTGCCCTACTTGCAACAGCTCGATGTTCAGGTAAATGAGTGGTGGTGTTTGGGGAGTACTGTACAGGCTTATTCTGGCGCCTCAATAAGCCAAACAACCCCCTGCGGGCTGCAAAAAATCTTATAAATGGTTAGACGAGAAGCCAGGGGCATTGAAACGAGGAAGACAATATGTCCTTTCACTAAACCAAAAATTTTCTCACTTAATTTTGTATAGCCAACGACAGTCTCCGAGAGATGTCTCTCACCTAAGTGATCCCAAGACTGTAGAACATCCAAGCTGTAAAGACGTTCAAATGCAAGTACTTCAGGCAATGTAAAGAGAAACATCAAGCGACGTCATAATTAACACAACCATTTCCTCAACGAGTGGCCCTTTCCAAAAGACAAGACACTACCTGGGCTGTTACCATTCTTGTTGCGGAAGATCTTCACGACTCCGAGCGAGCTTCTGAGGGCGCAGAGTACGTCCGACATGCTGAAGACGAAGCTCTCCAGACTGGCGTGCCCGAACAGTGTGTAGTTGATGCCCGTGCTGTGCTTCCTGGCGTACATTTCCTCCAGCTGGCCCAGGGTGATGCCGTCGACGCAGGTGCTCAGCAGATCCTTGATGTTACTCTTTACCCTCATCAATTGTTGAGCCGTAGGCGGTGGCGGTGGACCCTGCCTCGGCGGTGGGCCCTGCCTCTGCGGCGGCTGCATCGGCAGCAAGGACGGCCCAAACCGTTGCGGCGGCATCATCGAAGACGAGAACCGGTTGTAGCGTCGCTGCGTTGTGGCCGTCGGTTTCGACGTCGAATCTTTCTGACGGCTGACCAGTTTCTGGACGTGCTGCACGTCCTGGGTGACATTGGGCTTGACGTAGAACTCGCCGCCAGACTGGTAGACCTGAACTGTGTCCGTGAGACTCCTGAGAAAGTTCAGCGGGTCGGAATGCCCGAACTTGGCGTAGGGAAAGTTCTGTCCCTCACTGCTCCTGTATTCGTTGATGAACTGCCGAACGGTAAACGTCCGCTTGTCGGCGATCAGCAAGGCCCGAATTATTGCCTTCACTGTCTCCAGTTCTTCCTGTCTCGATGACATTTTTCTTCAGTGCTCTCACGCTCGGCGACAAGAACGACTTATCACGCGTCGCGCGCGCAAGACGAGCGCGCCGTCACTGTTGCATGCTTCTGCGAGTGTCCGCCTACAATACTTATCTGTTCCGCTTAAGTGGGTCTAGTTGAGTTCTTAAAATAATGCGAATCGAACCCGCGGATGTGGCATTGGGTACGTCAAACCACGGTAGAACACTTTTGGGTGCTAGCTGGCTAGCTAGCTCAGCGGTGTCACCGATATTCGTGTCAGCACAACACAGCGCGCTTATTTTGGCATCATTACAAAGCTTCGGTATGAAGGTAGTCACAATACCGAGCATGGAAGTTTCCTTTGCGCCTCGCTCATACCGTCGTCTAAAGTTTTAAAAATTCCGAAACTTCCTAAACAAAACCCCGTCATGCGGCACGCCTGTCAATACTTTTCTTTCCACGTGGATTGGATTGTCCGATATTGGATTCTAATGGCTTCAATGGACAGACCAGAGGCTTGACATCTACTATTCATAACTTCTTGTCAACTTTTGTTCCTCCGTGTATGTAATAATAATAAAAATAAAGCCTTATTACCTCATTAATACAACTTGTACGTTACTAATATGAAAATGTATAATTTACTTAATTTAACCTTATTTCTGCAATCAATTCATAAACAAAAACGAATGGAGGACTTGATCTCTTGAATCGGCGGTAGATCGCGCCACAAATGGTTATGCCGGTTATGCGGAGAGCAAGTGTCTGCCTCTTGCGGAGGAGTTCCGATGACGACAGAACGACGCCGAGCTATAGACCATTTGCTGTCTTACCCAAGCATCAAGGAGAATGCAGGGATTGGTGTTCCACGCGCCGCACGCACGCCTTTCCTGTATAAATGATTCGAAGTAAATAACCAAAAGAAAGCATTGACGAACGCGCGTGCAAGATGCCATTTGTTTTAGGTTTTTGCTTTGGAAAAAGTTACTACCGCTGGGAGGCCGGCACGGTGCGGCGCGTCGGAACACCAGTCTGCGCTCTCCTTGATGGCTTGGGTAAGACAGCAATAGGTCTGGCTGACTTTGATTGAAAAGGAGTGCGTAAACCCATAGAGTTATTGCAATAAACGCTAGAGGCTCAGCTGGCGCTAGTGTCTACGGGACTTCCGGTTGCAAATTGAAGCAGACAGCATGCAGTCTACATTTCCAGCCTCCCTGTGTATTCCTATGGGAAAACGCGCGTGAATTTTGTCTCTTCGCCGGAAAATAACATGAATAACTTTTGTCATATCGGTTGTAACGGATAGTATGTACCTTTATTGGTATTGTGAAAGTGTAATTGCTTTAGTTACAGCATTTTTCTTTACCACTGAGCGATGTTAAACTTCGCTCTATTTCAGGCCCAAACCCCTGTTTCAAGGAAGGTATGTGAAAACGAGCGACGGTTCTAAGCAAACTAACGATCGAAAGGAATGTAGTGTGTGTTCAGGTTCGCTAGCATTTCGGTGGTGCTTATATATTGCTAATATGCCCGTCCTGTCATTGGATGAAAATGACTCCGTCGTGCGCATCTTTACGATCGGTTAAAGAAACATTCGAACGCAAAAAATAAAGCACGTGAGCTACGAAAGGTATGTCTTTTTATTATTTCCCATGTCGGGCAGTTTTTATCGGGCACCTGCTCTCTGGCTTCCCTTATTTGCAAAGATTTGGAGCGTGCGGGTGATGCTTTGAACCATTTGAACCCAGAACAAGCATCTTCACAGTACTTATTTATTGCAAATCTGACTATATTACGTGACTTTCAATTTATTTTGATCGTCTGCAAGCACAAGGAGTTACTTATCCAGTGTTACTGCGTAGTTCTTGCCGTCTCTCTCGGTTTTCTACATGTCCTTCGTTCGTTTGGCACGTATATCCCCCATGTTGGAAAGCGTCGACGCCGTGTTCGCGCTAACAGTGTCCGACAGTGCACAAAAATACACGTACGAAGCCGTTTTAGCACCGTTTTTAATGCGATGAATTTGAAAGAAAAACGCCGTAACTGACCATTTATTTCGTCTGCGTGACTGAGAAATGTTCCAATGTGCCTAGTACGTACAAATTATTCGTGATATTTGCTCTTATAATCGAGCGCAGAGAAAAATGCACTCGCTTTTTCCCATAGGAATACATTACCGGAAGTCAAATTTAGACTGCTTGCTGTCTGCTTCAAAATGCAACAGCACACTAGCGCCAGCTGAGCCTCTAGCGTTTATTGTAATAACTCTATGCGTAAGCCATGCCTTGAGGTCAGTGTTGGCGGTAACGCGTTACAAGTAACGGCGTTACCGGTAACGCGTTACTTTTTTGGTAACGTAATAACGTACTCGTTACTTTTTAAAAACAGTAACGGGTAACGTACTTACGTTACTTATTTTGAGTAACGTGTAACGAAATTACGTTACGTTACTCTACTTTCTAAAACTTAAAAAAATTTAATTTTAATTTTTTGTTGTGTTTTTAATTGCCCAGACATAAATTCCTTAGTCAAAAAATGCCGCTGTCCTCCACTTTTCTTTGACGTCGGTGCTCGTCAGATTTGACGTCACACGCCACCTGCCACTGGTTTTCTCCCGCGGCTCGTTGACCTCACTACCGCCGTCGCCTCGGCTGGAAGGCCAAAGAGGTCCGGCTTCGGGTGGATTTGGGAGATTCCTGCGTCGAAGCCTGCGTTTCGCTTCCCGCTGGGAAAGAGAAGGACACCTTCTTTTCATTCCCTTTCCCGTTTTCGGGACTTGAAAACGAAGGAGGCCTTGAGCGATTGACCGACAGCCAACAGAGCGTGTGAGTGGCTCTCCGGACCCACGTGATGAGCAGATCAAAACGGCCGTGGAGGGCACGAACGAGATTTGACGGGGAGAACTTTCCCCTACGTCCGCGCCTATTTAGCGTAGGCGCGGACGTGTTTACCAAGAAGCGAGGTAGAATGTCCGATGCCAACTTCGAAATTCAGCTGTTGCTGAAGTACAACAGCGGAGTGTGCTTCGGGTAACGGAGGAACTTGTTCATAGCAACTATATGTACTTCGACATGTTGTGAATAAAATATATTCAAAGTTTCAATCTCGGCTGGTCTTAATTTCTGTGCTAATGAAGGAGGCCGGTTCTTCTGTTAAGTTCCGTGCCAACATGTTATAAATCAGCTTCATATATACTTCCGCGTTTTTTCTTGTAACTATTCGGGTGAAACCCTAAAAAGAGAGGTTAATTAAGTTTCCGCATGGACATATTTTAGCTATGGCGCTTACGCACATATCAAACGTCGAAAGAGCAAATGTTTTAGTTCGTGAATAAAAAGTAACGCAACAGTAACGTGCGTTACTTTTTATCAGTAACGGTAACGGTAACGCGTTCCTTTTATTTTGAGGTAACGTAGGTCGGTAACGCGTTACTTTTATTTGCAAGTAACGAGTAACGTATTTAGTTACTTTTTTCGGTAACGCCTACAACACTGCTTGAGGTCTACTCACTATTTTTTTTATTGAGGCGAGAACTAGCACTGTGTGGCAGACAAACCCTTCAACCAATGTCATTAGTGCATTTGCTACCATAGCAAGGCGACGCTGAGGCTTGTGAGACGATAGTATGTAACACTGTTCTTTTATCCTAAACGCATCTCGATAAAAGTAATCCAGCCCCTTCTTGCATTCAACGTCATCGAAGTCCTCTTGGAAGGCAAAGCAAGCGCATGTTCGGCAGTGGCCGATTCAGAGGAGAGGGGGGGGGGTCCGGATGCTTTTGTTTGAAGACTCCTGTTCTTCCTCTCGTCTTTCTCCCTAGTCTCAGGGTTAAGGTGCATCATGCTCAGCCAAGAAGAGCTCGGCATTCTGACATCATCGCAACCTTTGTGCAAGAAGCAGATGAACTTGCAGTCCGCATTAGTTATGCAGCACAGGGTCGTTCTCAGAAATGCGCACCCAGTTTCAAAAGCATATGGATGCAAGTTCTGAATAGTAGGACGAGCACCTCGCACAAAGCTTGTGGCTCGCCATAATTGGTGAATTCTTCGTCTCCAGCTTCGCTCTGCTGAAGTGGGAAGAGTCTGTACCTACTCTTCTTGAGTTGCAACATTGAACATCGCGCTTTAAATTCCCAATATCCCTGAAGATTACAGATGTTGGTTTGCTGATGCATATGTACCCAATTTCTCTAAATTCAGGTGGCTGTATGAAATTCTCCTTAACTAAGAAAGTTACAGCTGTTCCTGGCAAATAAAGAATCACAGTTACAGCATAGAAAAAACGACCTAACATGGTCATATCCACACAGACAGAAAATATACAGCAATGCATTTACTACATACAAAATACTCCCCTCCATAAAGTCATCCACACACACAATATATACAGCAATTAACTTTCATACAAAATGCTCCCCTTTCCCCCTCCCCCTTAGTCATATCCACACTCACACAAAATATATACAGCTATTAAAGGGATGCTGAACCGAAATCTGGATTCCACAAAACACGCGGCAAAAGCGTGCAACGGGATGCTACAAACACCAAAACATCACTGATACAGCGATATCTCAAACGGATGACCGTATTTTTCAAGAAAAGGAGGCGCATTTGACAGGTTTGTTGACGTCATGTTTCTCCGAGGAGGAGAGGGAACGACCTCGCGTCTTCGCCGCCTTGAGGGAGCGAAGCGAAGAGAGGAGGGAGCTAGGTATCTTGACGTCACGCGCCTCGTCGGCCTTGTTCAATCTCGACCTCTTTTTCTCAAAATACGGCCGTCCATTCGAGATATCGCCTTACGAGTAGTGTTGTAGGGATTGTAGCGTCCCGCCTACATCTCCTGCATTGTTTTTCTGAAATCCAAATTTCGGTTCACCATCGGTTCACCAGGGTAAGTGCAAAGAAAAAAAAGTGTTTTTTTAAACAGCCTATATGGGACAAGCATGTCACAAAAACAGATCTTCCCCGAAAAAAACAATTTCTTTCTAGCAATATTTACGCCACAGGACGTAATTTAGTCGGAGTCACAACTTCTCCACATTTGAAACTCCCGCTCTTTCGAAGCGCGCGAAGTGGCTGTTCTACGTCACTCCGTGACGTATGGCAGCCACTCCGTGACATATAATACCAATTTTCTGGCGCGAGATTTAAAAAGAACGAAATAGCCACAAACTAAAATCAGTCTCGCGCAATAAATATTGCTGTAAAAATTTGTTTCTGGTGGAAAAATTGTTTTGCGACATCCTTGCCCCAATTAGGCTGTTTAAAAATAATTTTTTCTTTGCAGTTACCATTTAACTTGCATACAAAATGCCCCCCCCCCCCGCCTTTCCAATCTTTATCTTTAAATTAGAATTTATGCATTGGTGAATGCTGCTCACTCTCCACCCAAACATACTGCTAGCGGCCTGGACCAGATGCCATAATTTTAGAACTATACTTCGTTTCAGCTTGGGTCCAGACGCAGCCGATGCTACAAGCGCGAGGTCCGGGCTTCCAGCGTCCCTGCCAAGCACGTGCGCTCGCGCAGTACAGGCACTGTTCAGGGCCACACGCTCGTGCTTGTAGTATCGGCTGCGTCTGGACCCAAGCTGAAACGAAGTATAGTCACCGCCTTATTAAAACTTTACGAGCGATTTTTCGACATTTTCAGTGGGAAAATCAATGCTGGGGAAAAAAAGGGGTATCAGAAATTGACCCCATTTTCCCACTGGAACTTTAAGAAAATCTCTTTTAACTTCTGAATACGAGGATGATTACGGTAGTGCTGAAACTTGGGGCATTAGGTCCGGACTGCTACACATTCGGGCAGCAACAAAAGTTATATAAAAGAAAAATATGGTGGGACACATTGTATTATATGTATTTACAAGCTATTTAAGAAATACAGCAATTTTATGTTCCTTTTTTCTTCTTTTTTTTCTGTTCCAAAACAAAATGTGATTTCAATGGACTGTGCCTAGATCATGTTTTTATTCAATAGCAATGCACAGCTTGGTGACAAGAAAAATACACGTTGGCTTCTGTATTCCATGAGACAGAGTCGTGTTTATTTTTGTTAACAATATTTACTCAAAAAAGAAAAAGAAGGAAAGACAGACAGACAGATATAGACACCTCTTGACTAAATTTCCCCTGAATTTCTTTGAACTTTGCTTCCAAGTTGCTGGTACACTCGAGGGAAGTTCATAGTAGTACTAGATTAGTGTCTCAACAAAAGTGTCAAATAAAACAAATATTGCTCAGAAAGATCGCTGCAGTGAAGATGAATTAATCTCGGTTCAATAGGTTTTAACAATCCATCAAAATTACACAGATTCCAAGAAATAACTCTAGTAAAGCGGTGCTAAAAGGTTATAACTAGAGACTAATATATAGCTGCGTAACTTGCTGAAATACAGTTAGGTCGGAAGGAAAATTAGAGTGTGTAGTGACACAGGATACTAAAAGTTACATCTATGCAAGGGATTCCCTTGAGACTCGATTGGATGTCTTTCATCAAGAACCCACATAAACCTTTTATAAAGGCAACAGTTTTATCGTGACTACTTGTCTGTACAAAATCTTTGCAACCACATCATTACCCCTCAGCCCAACAGATGTGGTGCAGTGGAATGATCATACGACTTTCACCTTGCTCTTTTTGACACACTATAGCACACATCTTTTTACACCGCTTCGAAAGTGACATTTAAATCTGCAGCTGTTCAGAACGCCACAACACATCACTAAAACCCACAACAAACAAAATTCCGTCTCCAAGCTCAGTGTATATGTCAATCTGGTCACAAGAAAGTGCAAACCTTAGTCCAGGAAAAACAAGAAAACTAACAAGTATTGCAAACCTAAATTTTCACCACTTTATTAAGAAAAAAATAAATGTCTACATCTCTATTATTCATAAAGTCTTATATAATTTTCTCCCCTGGAACAGCAATCTACTTTCTCCCAGTGGCGGCCGACTGTGCCATACAAAGCAACTCCCACCCAGTTGCAAAACACTAGAGTCAAACTGACCGTGTGCATTCTTGCAGCATTGCAATTCCAACCTTTAGTGTCGGTTTGAAGCTTTCTATAGCCACTTTCGTCCAAAGGAGGGGCACTTGTTCAGACGTGCTCAGCGGCCTGTAGAACCTATTTACATAGCTATGAATGGTTGAATCCCACGATTCCACACAATCCTGTCAGTTTGTTAAAAACTATATTGTCTATACAAAGGTCGCTCCACCCCACCCCCAAACCAAAAAAGGCAACCTAGAAAATATTTGCATTCTGAAACCTCTGTACGTGCCAACACAGCGCTTCCTTCCCAGAGAGTGTATAATGCCACCAGGATATGAAACGGAACAACATTGAGGTCCCAGTTTTGTCCTTAGAGATTGGGAAAATGGATAGACTGCTTTAAAGAAAAATCCCGTACAAGCCACACGACTTTACAATCGCACAGAAGCTTGGTGCACCACCAGTGGTCATCTGCCATGGCCGTTCCCTTTCAGGTCGTCGCAAGCCTTGCAAACAGTTAATTTATAGCATCGATCTTTCCAAAGGTAAATAATAAGAGAGTGGTTGTCTGCACAAACTTTGGTTCCATTGTAAGCTGGTAGCATGTGTGCACTACAACTGCAGTCAGCATTGTGACCGTCATTTGAGTCCTAAATTAAATATAAATAAATGTTCACAATAATTTTATGTGTGCACAATAAGAAAATCCCACATAGTAGATGAGGCACTCCTTCAAGTGGACAAGATATTGAGAAGCACTCTTTCCTTCAAAGCCTTGCAACTATTTTAAAAAAAGTAGTCAACTACAAAAAAAAGCGCAAATCAGTATTCCAATTAAGAGCACCACACAATGCTTTACAAAAGAAAAAAACACAAAAAAACTTAACAGTTCTTGATTGGTTAGATTGAAGTGTTTCTGTAAACAGCAAAAAGAGCAGGATCTAGAATTGCACACACATTTATAAAGAAATAATTTTGCCGTTTCAGTGGTCAGGCAAATAGCTAATGGTCCTTAAAAAATAACCCCTAGCGCTCCTTATATGCTTTGCTCTTTCCTGTATCCTGTTTAACAAAAACTATCCACGGTGATAAATTCCAAACAAAGTTGTTATATAATAAACAAACAAAAAAAAAGCCACTATCCATAGTAATAACCAGGGAACAGTGAGATAGCTAAGGACCTACTTCCAGCCAGCTGGTCCAGTAACCAAAATGAGGGACCAGAGAACTCCGGAGCAGTTGAGCAGTCAACAGGTAGCAACGGAAGATATGATGAGCAGAAATAATCTCATTTTCAAATCCACTTTCTCTGGAGCTCACCATCCTCTTTCTAAATTTAACTGCAGCCCTTATGAGCACATATAAGCCCATGAATATTGCAAAAAGCAAAATCCAAGTACTATGACCTACCATCAAATAATAGTATCTATTGATTGGCTCAGTAATCATTACTGTAAGCAGTTAGCGTGGTTACAGCAAACCCAGTTGCTATTCAGCGTAAGCCACCAAGAGACATGACTCGCAAGGACTGCACCCATTATTATCCTTTGAATTCCACAAAACATTGATTAGCAAACGAAACGATAAGCCTATAGTATACCCCATTTTCGCCAAAGGCGAATTACTAGACAGTGCCGAGATATGCTTAACTCCGCAATCTTTGGCTGTCCCGAGCCTCTAATTGCCGCATTATTGAAACGGCAACATCGTGCTGATGAGGACGAATTTGTCGACGGTGTGACGTCGAAGATCGACCCAATGGCCATGGCTGCATACACCCGTTCGGCCGGAGCCCCCATCTTGCAAGGTGTTGACCAGACCTTTAGGATGGTACTATGCTCTATGCGTCCTCAAGTCCTCAATAGTCCATGGTCTTGATAAACTCGACGGCTGAACAGAACTGGGTCCACCAGTAGGCAGCCTCGCCCTCGAAGCGCTCCTGGTGGAACGTGTTGACAAACTGAACCGTGGACAGCAGGTGCGGCGGATTGGCTTGGATTAGGACGTACACCAAGACGGGTATGGAGGTCGTCCGCCGCCGGCACACCTCCCGCCAGGGAGAGGAGGCTCATGAGGGCCGAGCAGCAGGCCGCCACGCAGGCCACCTTGTCCCGGGGACTCTTGTAGGCTGCGAGCGCGCCGAGGTGGGCTTGCGCGCTGGGCCACGGGCACTCCGCGTGGTAGGCGCGCGGGATCCGGAGGTCTCGGTGGTCTACCGTGACCAGCCGCGACAGCTTCTGGATGTGTTGGTGGAGGACTCTGGAAGTGAAGACTGCTCTTTAAGCACGACCGTCAGGGCTGCTGGCACGGCAGAAACTTGAATGCCATAGACTAGAGCGGTGTGAGTAACGATTTGAATAGAATAGTGCCGCATCATTCATAGCTTTCAAATTTGAATAGTGCCGCATCATTCATAGCTTTCTTTAGAGTGTTGATGCCGGTGATGAGAGTGCGCTATTCAATTCGAAGCAACATTTGTAGGCCCTAGAGTGAAGGTTTCTTCGGCTCTCGGCTAACTTTGCAGGCAAAAGGTAAGACGATTGTCAAAGAAAATATAAAACGCTGTTGAGAACTAAAGAAACATGTACAAGATTTTCTCTATGTTTTGCTAATTTTTTAACGTACACCTTGTCCCTGAGCGTCTTTGACTCAATAATACTCACATTAACTAAATCACAGAGCCCTTAGAAAACGGTAAATGGTATGAACTAAAGTGGAAGGATAATTGGACACATCTCGGAGCCCTTTAGAAACTTAAGGCCTACAAAAACAACTTCATGTAGTAAACGGCATTAGGACCAGAAACAAGCTCGTTAAAAAGTCAGTCAAATTTGGGAGTTTTAGATGCCCAACCAAAGAAGGGCATCTGTCATGCCCCAGCGGAGGACCGAGGATTAATTTGGACCACCTGGGAATCTTTTGATGCGCAAGCAAGAGCTCAATTAAAGCCTTCTCCGCAATAAGCCTCCGTCAGATTACAGGCACCTCGGCTGGGATTGGCACCCGCCACATGGGGATCTGTAGGCTGGAGCTTTGCCTAGGAGCGGCTGAGGCAGCCATGAGACAACCATGTTGTTAGGATGCAAGATATTTCTATTTACAAGTGCCGCATACTGTCTCAGTCATATCGCAAAACACCGGCAACGGGCACAAATAAAGCCCCACGACAAAATCCACGATTGCCATTTCTTACAGGTACCGCCAATCACTGTGGGAATGAGCAAGACGCGTATCACGGGCGAGTGCTCCTCCGTCGTTCGCCTCCTGGAGCCGCTTCTTTCCCGGTGCTTCACTGCCGTTTTCTTCCAAGGGCAAAACAAGGCGTGCACCTCGTGCAGCGGTGCATCTGACAACTACTTGCCAACACAAGTGCATCAAGGGATGTTGGGCACAAACAGGAGTTCTAGCAGCTTGCATTTACAAGCAAAAAGATCTACGACTTCAACATTCTGAACCCTGATGATATGCTGGCGTGGGGATGATTAGCACCGGTACAGGCCAAAACTAAAGCAAACTACCGTATTTATTGGAATATAAGTCAACCTTTTTTTTTCGGAATTCGTGACTAAAGAATTTCGACCTACATTTGTGAGCAAATTTTGCGACCCTACCGGGGGCATGAAGCTATCGAGTCACCGGGCCGGCGTTGCCGTAGAGCCCCGCCGCTTCTTGTTTCAAAAAGCTTTTGGTGCATGAAAACAACCAAAACAGCAGCAGCCGACGGCCTGCCCGCGGTGGCCGCGCCGCTGCTGCTTTTGCGCGCATCCCTCGGGCGTCGGGTTTTGCCATCGCGCCTGCAGCGTTCCCCCAACACCTCCTAGAAGAGAAGGCCGTAGCGCTCAGAGTGGTTACGTCACAATGTCTGAGAAGGAAGTCCATAGCGCAACTACGTGAGAAAAATTTTGTGGCATTGACGTGAAAAAAACGTTTCTTGTCGAGCGGCGCGGGGTGTTCGTGAGCGTTTATCCGACATTAATATATGTTTTAAAAGCGCAGTATTGTACAATTTATTATGTATATAATATAAGCATAATATACAACGTGCTACCAAGGTTGAAAGTACCAATTTTATATTTATGATTATCCCCGTAACCGCGGGACTACGTGCAATCCCGCAGATTCCCACAATTTTCGAATGAATCGGTCCGCTGCGACGTTTTCTTGCCCCGTACGGGCTCCGATTCTGGTAAATTTACGTTGTATGTGAGCTGCTGACTTTCTAAAAGGAACGCTGAGACTTTCAGAAGAGGAGGGAACCGAAAAAATCCAGTCATCGCCGCAGGGAGTGCACGCGAGCAAGAGATGGGTCGACGACGTTAAGCTGGTTAAGCCTTCCACACTGCTGCCGCCCGCTGCTCTCTCTCTCTCTCTCTCTCTCTGCGTGCGACGCGTGCGTGCATGCGTGCGTGTGTGTGTGTGTGTGTGTGGTTCTTTTGATCCTTCCCCTTGTTGCTTGGTCGTCACGGCACTCTCGGGTAGTTTTTTTTGTGTTCGCCTGATACTACGGCATTTATGTGCATTCCCGGAACAAGTACTGTTAAGGTTTGAGTGACATGTGTGGCAAGCAGCCAACGATGACACTGGTTGATTATCGATAGACCTCTCTTTCGACAGAGAGAGACTTAAAGTTTGTGTTCAAATGTTTTTGCCACGGATATTGTGGGACGTATGGATTCGATCGACAGGTGAGAAACAAAGGGCTTTCTTGGTCATGTGGGACGCGAGTAAAGTGCTGCAGTCCGGTTGTTTTTTTGTTTTTGTTTTTCGTGACAGAATGGCATCTTGTTCGTCGTTATCTGTGTGCGGTTGCGTCGATATTTGTAAATATGCGTGGTAATATTCTAGTTTTCACTGGAAGGTGAATAACAAGTTTGTGTAATTATACAAAGTGCATTGTTTGTGCATGTGTTTATTTATACGAATGCTATTTTATTGCCTTTACCGGTTTTATACTAGAATCTTAACTGTATTAAGGTAATAGTATTATTGTTTACAAAATAAGATATTTTGTTCTAAGGCAGTTCGAGCCCATAAGGAGAAGTAAATTAGTTGGCTGTAAATAGTAAGTTTAGTACCCCTCCCACACGGAAAAGTTAATATATTTTCATTAAATGATATGGGACTAATCAGCTCGCGGTCTTAGGTGATTACATGAGCGTCGCAAGCTGATTTGTCAACCCCATAATGTCATTCGATCGAAATTGCATTACTTTTGCCATGTGGTGGGGTATGATGCAAGAATTCAGTCACTGCATGCGATAACACCGCTTACATGATCGTAAGTCACACTTGTCTAGCCGTGTCCGCGTTGACTACGTCTACCCGATTTTTAACTGTGATCTGTTTCGCTGTGTCCAATCACTGCGTGTCTCGCCATTTTGTCGAAGTATTTCTGTGTAAAATATGCATTCCTACAGCAATAATTGCGTGACTCCATGTTTTCTCTTATACGCCTACCTTGTGCCATTTTATTTCAATTATTTAGCGGTGTAATATTTTGCCCGTGTAATAAAATACTTTCGAGACCCGTTGCAATGGGCAGCTTTCATTTTAGCAAATAAGACACGTGTATGTGACTAAAAGCACGTTACGACGGACGATCCACACGCGTTGCCTTCGCTTCGCCGCGCGCCCCGATGGCCTTCCTTTGCGATATCACGAGAAGAGTGCTACGGCCTTCTCTTCTAGGAGGTGCTGGTTCCTCTCGCTGAGAAACGGGGAAGGGGAGGGAGAGGAACGCGATGCGCCATGCACTTTGCTCTCCATCCCTCGCAAACCCGCAAAAAAAAAAAAAAAGAAAAAAAAAAACGGTGTTTACTTTTGTTTGTTGTTTGAGGCGGCTCGGCTCGCGTGTTGCTCATGGCGACTCGACTCGCCGCGTTGCTTGCGTCTTTGTATTTTGTCTTTCGTCGCTCTCGCCCGTCTCCACCTTCTTTCGTTCCTTCTTGTCGTCATTTTACAACGGTGTCAGTGAGGTATTGTTGCGAATTTGCGAGGATGTCTACCAAGCTGACGAAGCTTTGGACGACGATGACATGTCCAGAAGTTTTGACGGTGATTAAGGTTTTGGCATCGCCCCGTGATTTAGCTGAGAGTGCTGTAAGTAAAGGTTTGTTTCTTTCGCCCAAACTTTCCCCTGTTCTTAAAAAAAAAAAAAAAAAAATTGACCTATATATTAATTTTTTTTTTTTTTTATTCTTGGTGGGTTTAATAAATAGGGGTCGACCTATCTTCGAGTAAATACGGTAGCAGCGAGAGCATACCAATGTCTCGACACAGGAGACGTACTGTTGTCCATGCGCAAGGCAGCGTTTCATGGCTGCCCTAG
This sequence comes from Ixodes ricinus, assembly GCA_037355805.1. Lineage (NCBI taxonomy): Eukaryota > Metazoa > Arthropoda > Arachnida > Ixodida > Ixodidae > Ixodes > Ixodes ricinus. The sequence continues at coordinate 177,357 of JAZHYW010035094.1, read as the reverse complement.
TGTTTCCAGACATCAGTTTGAAAGACGAGTTCTACACAGTGATGTCTCGTTAATATGGACGCCTCCATTTTCCTTCCCCTTCCCTTTCCCCCCCTCCCCTCCCCCTCCCCCCCCCAAAAAAAGCACCCATAATATGAGTTGTCCATAATAACAAAACAAAAAGGTGGGTGGGGGCGTTCTCTCGGAACTTTAAAGGGGTCCTGCAACAGCGTTTTGACTGATTTTTAATTTGCACCGAACCTAAGCGCACTGAACGTAGTAACTTAATGAAACTTTTCTTTTCGCGAAATTCGCTTTATTTTAAAAGTTATAGGAAAATTAGAATTACAAAAACAAGCAAAAAATAACCGCTTTCATGACGTCGTAGGTCCTGGCTTGAGTGGCCGTGAACTAGAGGAGGTATAGTGAGCTCATCGAGCGCTCACGGCTGCCGCACTTCGTGTCGACGGCTCGAGAGGGCGCCACTAAACCGTGTGTTGGATAGGCTGTATGAAGCGGGCAGCCAGGGCGACTCGCATTGCATTTGCTGCGCGATTAAAGACTATTTCGGCATAACACTTCATTGGCCACAAACGACAGCAAACACGGGGTAAAGACCAGTACAGGACGGGAGCCACTTCGCGCTGCCATACCGCCAAATAACCTTTGTACGCTCCGGGACCTTTCTACGCTCGCCGTTCATCGGCGCCTCATCCCACTAGCCCTTTCTAATATGCGCCGCTTTTTCCGCTGCTTGGTGGCGGGTATGTCGACGGGTCATTTCTTGTTTCCGTACTTTATAAACTGCATTTGTTTCTTTTCTGATCTAAAATACTGAACAAAAACTACTTTCATACATATTTGAAACGGTTCGCGACACTTATATTTTGTATCTCGACTAAAAAAAAGCTTTTAGCGGCTCTGACCAGTAGTAATCCCAGGACCTAAGACGTCACATTTTGCGCGCTTTCGGTACCGCGGGTCGCTCTCGTCGGTGGAGGAGGTTTCCGCGTCGTCCGGTTAAAATATGACGCACTGATATTTAGTGACTCTCTCCGTGCCCGCTGGCTTGCCCGAACCCCAAGGGACGTGGAAACCGCAAAAAAGGTAGACGCTTAAATATGATTGCAGGGCCCCTTTAACGTAATTCGATCGACATTTGGCAGAATGCTGAGCATACTTTCCAGGCAATCGTGTTATCCAGGAGTGTATGAACCGGAAAAAGAAACAGCGCAACTCTATGGGACGTTTCCCATGTCCTGACTCGTGAACATAGGAACGAAGAACGTATCAATGAAGTTCTACTATAGTGGGGTGTCCCTATTAATAAGGCCCATATTAAAGAAGCTGTGCAACAATTTCAGGGCTTTGCTTAAATAATTGTAGAAGTTGAGGCCTGACACTTCTGAAGTGAACTACAGAAAAAAGATTTTGTCTGGATACCCTAGTTTTTATTTTTTAAAAAATGAAAAAGATCCAGGTTTTTGTTACCTCTCAACTCGTGCATCGTCTTTCGGGTCACGTGCGCAGTGACGTCGATGGAGTTTGCGCGGGCTCCGGTAAAGCTCTCTCTCTAGAGCCATCAGTGAGCAGTGAGAACTCATCCGCTCGAGACCGCGTGACCACGTGCTGGCGGGCTCAGCGCGAACAATATGCTGAAAGGAGGAAAGTCTCATCCGGGTCCGGCCATACCCGTCCGGCCCTGTCCCCCATCCCCTCCGGCTTCTGGCGGCTGTCTGCGGTCGCAGATAGAGCTGACGGTTTTGTGGACCTAGGATAGATGGCACCACTAAAACTCCGTATAATAAAAGTTTTGTCGATGATACCAGGTTTTTGACGCATTGATATTTATGTTGGAACGACAAGATTTATAGAAAAGTGAGCTTTTATCGAGCAGGTATTCGCACAACTTGCTATCTGTCTACAAGACCCCCATTGACGTCATGCCGAGTGTTTCTGAAGGTCGCCGCTCGCGGCTGCAGGTCGGGGAATATTCAAATTTTTGCCTCACTATTACGCGGCGGAATCGCAACATTTCGATGAAAGGAGGTGTGTTTTCTGTCATTTGTGACAAGGTGAACAATATCAAAAGTAGAAGATGCCAATTCTTTGTATCGTGAATCGTGAAACTACGCACCCGTATCGTGAAACTACGCACCCTGCACATCACTTGAAACTCGCATAGCGTTAGATTTGCTTTAATGGCTCATAGCGTCGTCTGCAATCTGTCTATCATAAGGTGAAACGCAATATGGTGATAACCAGAGTGCACTCACTGGTCCCTGAGGACGTCTCCATCGCCATTTGGGTACAGCGCGTGGACGTAGATCTGGCTCATGATGGCTCTCTCGATGGTGTGCTGGGCAAGGCTCATCTGTAGGTCACTGGCCACTAGAAACAAAGCGCGTGCATGACACACATATTTCAATAACTTTTCACTTTGCTTCCAGAAGTCATCACTCTTTAACTGGGTTTTTCACCAGAACTCACTCTGCCAAGTTGGGTCCACTTCCATTCCACGGAATAGGAACTGTAGAAACTTCTCCACGAGTTGAGCCTGCGAGCAAGAACAGAACAAAAATGGTGAGTAGTTAGAGAAATAAGGTTAAAGTGAGCAACTGAGTTCTTTATTTTATTTTTTATTGCACTTCCCACTGGCAATGATGGGTTGAGGTTTTCTGTCCCTGACTGGGTCCCTTGGCACCGCCATTCAAGCCTGAACATGTGCGTAGAAATGCTCAAAGAATGAGAGAACAAAATAAAAGGCAGATGCAAATGTTAAATGTTAAGAAACCAATCACCAAATGTAAGAAAAAGCTTGTTAACACTGAAGCTTTAACTAATTAGAAAAACATGCTATAAAAAAAATAATCTTCCGAGATTGATTTGTTTGTGCCCAAAGATTTGCAACTAAAACTGGAAATCCAGTTTTAGTTGCAAACTCTGGTTGAGCTCTGGTTAAAAAAAACTGGAAAACCACTTATTTTATCTTGGAAGTTACTTTCACATATTAATTTGATATTTTGATGGCTTTCTATTTGCAATTTCTGAACCTACCGTACAATACCGTGCATCCGCCCATTCCACATTAAGTGCCCATTACCAAATTTGTGAGATCTGAGAAAATACGCACAGCACATTTATATGTAAAATTGATGACCGGACAAGCGCCCATCCCCCATTTTTTTGTGATTATCTCCAAAGTTTGAGTGGGCGCTTGCCCGGTATTTTACGGTAGTTTTGCATATCCCTTAGTGTTTAGAATGGCTCGGGGGCAACCAAATGTGCCCAATGGGGTAAGGTAAACAAAAATTATTTCGATCTCTGATCCAGATTTGCATTCTCAACACTTGGAAAACAGTGACTCAGCCAAAACATTTCACCTTTTACACTAATATCTTTTCTTAATATCTAATATTTCACTATAAAGTCTGCCATTGTCAAACCAGTGGTACCATGTTCACTAAGTAATTATTGCACTGCTCGAAAACGAGGCCCGCATAAATGCTTCCCCGACCAGCACAATCATCCAAGAGAAGTTGACCAATGGCATCCAAAAAAATGTTTCCAAAAATGCATTTTGTATGATTCAGATACAAAACATCATGCTCAGTGTCACAGCACAAATGATAGCAGTTTTGTGCCGTTTGCTCAGCTTTTTCCCCAGGTCATAGTGGTTGGGTATATCAAGCCCCGTAGAAAAGCTTATGTACAGGCTTTCTTTCTGTATTATGTTTCATCCTAAATGCGAATGAAGTGAAAGCTATAAGAGCAAGCTCTGCACTTTGATCAGACCCATTGTGCACATACGCATGTGCCGCAAAAGCATGCTTCACGGCGACATGCTTCTACCGACCAAGCAAAGAGATTAGACGATCACATGGCGCAATGCAAATGGACGGCGTCAGCTGGTGCTACATTTCAAAGATATTGGGTTGGGATTGACTGAAAATTCCGGTGACATTGCATGGTGCCTCGCGTAAACCACAACCACACATCCACAACCACAACCACACACATCATCGTGGACGTGCTGCACAAATTGCTTGGTCGCACCAGCGTGTCCATTCTTCGCTCGGCAACGTTCTCTTCTACGTGCCGCTTCACGCTCACGCACAGCATGATGTTGATGTCGAATGCGTTTCATCTTTAACACCTAAGTTCAGACCGTCGGCGCCTACACATCAACGACATTCTCTCTTATGGGTATGTTTATGCTGTCTAGCAGCTGCGGCTTGTTCCGGCATATGCTGTGGCTACCCCATTGTTGTGTACTAAGGCTTAGGGGGCAGAGGAAACGGGCGACCGAAGGCAAGAAAGAGCAGCTGGCGAGGAACGCGATCATGTGACCCCTAGTGAAATCGCGACTGGGCAAACGCGCTCCACCTCAACTGAGACTATCATCAGCGAAAGGGTGAGAGCACCACTGTTGAACTCGCCCTCTCCCGGCAGCAAAGCCACTCGAGATAAACGCGCGCATGCTCCATTCGTTTTTGGCAGCACAACGCTCATCCAGTACAACAAGCCTGGCACAGCGGACGCCGTAATAAGGTTTGGTTCACCAGGTGACGCCATTTAAGCGAAATTTTCTAAGCTACAAGACGGCCTGCGTGCTCCAATCACTGGACCCGACCTCGAGCTCGAATCTCGGAGTGTCCTGCCCAACTCTGATGCAGCACTCGTGCCCAAATGCCCAGTGGCACGGCCTGACCAAAGTCGCCTTTTTGGCCACTGGCCGCGCCAACTAGCCGCCAACCGAGGCGCCTCCTGTGCCCTGGGACAATGATTGTAGCTCCACTTTTGCTCGCAGCTAAAACAAAGTACAAATGGTGCAAAAACTACTTGAGCGAACCCAGTAGCTTTTTCGCATCACCTTCTCATCCCCGACGGTGAGTCCCTGGAAGGAGCGGCTGAAGGTCTGCAGGTGGTGCTCCCGGGGGTCAAGGAAGTGGCGCACGCACAGGGTGGCCAGGTGGGTCTGGCACACGTCCCGGTCCCGCTGGGTGCGACGCAGCTGCATCTCCAGTTGGGCCTGCAGGGACAGCAGCCCCTGGCGGCAGCGCACCAGGTAGGCCACGTACGGGGCACGCCGCCGGTGCTCCTCTTCCAATCCCCTGCACCAAAAAAACAACAAAAATACCAAAACCAAATTTGATGTTGGTGTTTAGGCAGCGTAAGATAGGTCTGCCTTTGAGGTGCGGCAACACTGGTTTAGGCCGTAGATGAGAAATCTAGCCAGTGCAGTACCTCCGCTAGCCTGGGGTCTTTAATGTGCACCACGCAGTAGTAGTGATACGTGACCGCACGCTGGTATGATGTTCATTCAGGGCAGGGTGGGGATTGAACCCAGGATACACGGGTTCTACAGCACAAAATTTTGCTCTACGTGCTCCGAGCCACAGCGCAATCAGACACTTGGCCACCGATTCCCCCGCCCCCCAGATCCCTCCACAAACTAAGGACACGGCTTTGCCTGGTAGACTGTCGCTAGCTTGACAGGCTGCGCTGCTGTCAGTGCATAGAACAGATCGCTGACTGGAGTGTATAGCATTCTATATTTCCTATGCATTAAAAATTGGTCGGTGCATAGGTGTACTATGCTTCATAAATTTCTATAGAACTACGTGTGGGTGGCACAAGAAACGAAAGGAAGGGAAGGAGGGGTTAGCGCTTTGCCAAGTCGCGCTTGAGAGTCGCGTGAACTGCTCGTGCCACAGAGGACATGAGCTTGGCCGCTGTCCAGAACGATGAGCGAAGATTGTGGAATCACGGCTGCCAGAGAGGCATCTATCGCCATTCCAATCAGACCGGAGCGCGTCGTGTTGAAGTGAGCAAACGAGCAAGCCAGCAGATAAGAAATTGCTGCAGAAACCACTATTGTTGGTTGTCTTTGAATTGCGATAGCATTTGTCTAGGACAACTTAAAGGAAAATGCCTAAGATGACATCACGACGTCAAAGACGACTTCTAGGACGACCTCCAAGGCAATCTTAAGGACGACCTCAAGGATGATGTCCTTGAGGACGACCTCAAGAACGACGTCCAGGACGACCTCTAGGACATCCGGGTCATCAGGTCTTTCGAAGAGAGTGCGAATACGAGCTGAAATGGTCTACTGCACATACCTACTGCGCATTAGGAAGGCAGGAGGTCTAAGAAATCCGGGGGGTAGCTAAAGAATGTTATCACATTAAAAGGACAAATGTGCGCACTTTGCAGTTTTCGGCAGCAGGCACAATGCACCGTCGGGGAGCGTGGCGATGCAAATCGGTCGGCACTCCTGTGTTATCTCTGGGACGTCACTACCATGATCAAGTCTTTGTGACATCCATTTCACAACTTTGCACCCCTTCCAAGCGCAAAGAAAGACGTAGTTCTACATCAAAACGGTCCTGAGGTGGCAACAGATGACATCGTAGGAGCCAGCGTGCTATCCTATCGGATTTCGTGATCTTGATGGTTGGTAGGAGCAGTTCTGGCAAAACGACGAGCGAATGCCAGTGTCGCTGTCGCTGCGGCACCCCAACTCATTGCTGGAGAAGCTTCTGTGGACTGTCGAACTGAGAGAAAGACCACAGCAGACAATCATAATTTCAGCTCCGCATCCAAACTCACTTCGTTGCAGCGCTCAGTTCAGTAGCGGATGATAAATTTTTGTTTCGGTCTGTTAGGCCCGCTTCAGACGGGGCAATTTGACCCAGCAACTTGATGTCGCAACACCAGCAACACGGGCCGCACGCGTTCCCACGCAGCAACCGAATTGCTCCGACTTGCTATCATTATCATTTAATTTGATTTTTCTTGCACTATTCAGACGCACAGCTACGCGCTAAAAACGTGTTTTTATATCTTTGAATGGTGTTGAGAATACTAACTCATCTTTCTGAAAAGGTTTATTTTCAAAATAATCCATTTCAAACCAGAACCAAGTCTTTAGCTGTCATCGTCACCACCACAGGTGTGTCACGTGAAAATATCGCGTCGCCGATCGGCTGCAGCCACTTCAAACGTCTTCAAATTGCTTTGAGTTGCTCTCTTGTTAGAGCCGGACCCGATCTCAGCAATTCATGCCGATCTAGGGAAAGCTAGGGAACAACCCGCCAGCAACCTCAAAATTGCTGGAAAAATTGCCCCGTCTGAACTGAACCTTAGCAAACGACAAAGCGTTTTTTTTTAGATTTTTATTTGCAAATGTTATTTTGTGGCAGACGAGCCGTGTTTTTCACTTGCTTTAGCAGACGAACCGCCTATGAACACATCTTAGTTCAATCCGCAAGAGGCAAATTAAATCTCGCTCTCGATTTCGCGGTGACCGAAGTCGGATGCCAGGCACCGTACCCGCACCAAATGCATGGTGTGCTTCCTCACCTGAGGACCCGCAGGCACTGCAGTTCGTCGAGCAGGCGCAGGCACCTGAGGGCCTCGTGGACGTGGGAGACCAGGGCCTTGTGCTGCAGCAGCGTCGCCTGGGCGAGGAGGCCCTGCAGCAAGGCCACCGGCTCCTGGGGTCCACCCGACGGCAGGTCTGCCAGCGCGAGGACCAATCGAAGCTTTCGCTGCGCATCCTCCAGAAGCGACTCCTCATTGCCATTGGTCAGCCCCGCCCCGGGGGTGGGAGGGACTTCCGACGACCCCGCCCCCCGAGACCCCGCCCCCTGGGGCGTCTGCTGGTGCGTCGGGGAGGTGGGCACTCCGTTGCTGCCGCCGCCGCCGCTGGCCGTGCAGCCCCGGTATTTCTCCAGGATGTCTGCCGCCTCTGCGACCGGAAATCGACGCTCGGCGAACGAAAAGGTGGAAGGTACGAAGGACTACATCACAAAGGAAGTAAGGCTACACTAATTGCTGACAGGATTAAAATGACCGGGGGTTCTTTTCAAAACTTCGTAAATGTAAAAATATTTTTTTTCCATCTTTTTTATTTAAAAAGTTTTATTTAAAAATATATATATATATTTTTTATAGTTACTGTCAACAGGTATTCCAGTATGCATTCCACCAGAAAAATATCTGGTTAACAACACCATTTCTCAACGATAGATTCATTGAGCAGTTTCCATGCAAAGCTATGTTTCACTTCATTCTGGGGGTATAGTACCCCATAAGATTGGCTTACAGGGCTGAAACTCTGCACACCCTCCTAAATGGCTACAGAAACCACCTGCAAATATCATGCCGATTGAGTGAGCGGTTCAAAAGTTGACATTCCCAGGTAGTGGCCCCCTTAATGAACAGTAGGAGATAAATGACACTAGGCATTTCCATCGTGGATTATCACCCGATGGACGGTACTCACCCGAACCAACGTCGGGCAAAAACGACCGCTGCAAGTCAGGACCATTCTGAGTTCCCTCATTAGATTTCCTCTGTTTCGGCTTGAAGCTAAACCGGAACTGAGACAGCTAGTGGGCAGAAAATAAAAACAATGAACACATAGAATTCATGCAAAGGTTACTAAAACCTCTTCAGCGCAGTGCAAGCTAAAGCAACAATGCACTTGGTACCTACCTTCGATTTAAAGAAATTCTTGCTGCGCTTGTCTCCGGCGCGATCGTCTTCCTGTGAATAAGTTGCAAAAGCTGTTAAAAACCGACACAATAAAGCCTCTCTTACAGACGTGCAAGCAAATTCTTTTTTTTTCTCTACTTCAAAAATTTGACTTTCGGTCTGAAACCCCATTTTTAAATGTTTTTTCCGATGTTCCATTTATTTTCTCTAAATTCAAAATAGCTCTATTAAGAAAACGGGAAACGAAGATGATGCCAAAGCCAACATTAAAACATTCCCGCGCTGTCCAGTGGGCTGGCGTAAGATGCTGCATAACCTGCAACTATAGCAGGCAGTATGAAAACACAGTATTTCGTGCACGTCTTTTCGTTTAGCAGGCGCGACCTTAACTGGCATTCATTTCACACCACCGAACTTCTCGTAACCCATTGAAAACAAGCCCCAATTCCCTCCAACCTGTTGCCTCGTGAATTACGTCTGACGTCACATTTTTGATGTCGCCAGTAGAGCCTCTCAACCTCTCAGACCAAACTTAATACTTCAATCGGTTCGCACAAAAAAAAAAAAAGTTAATGTGACTCGTGATTTGGGTTACTAGTTCAGACGAGCCTATCAATGTGTTGAACCAATTTTGAGGCCAATCGGCGACCATAGAGATTTCGCCGGAGCTACCCTTTAGAGTCGATGCAGCCGCTATACTTGCCCCTCCCGTGGCAGCCTTCGCTGTTTCTTCGTCACCCTGCAACAGGAGTAGGGCTTCTTCCTCGGGCAGCTCTTTGACCGCCAGGCTGAGCCGGCCCAGGCTCTGCATGCCGTCCGGAGTGGGGGAGGTCCCACCCCCTGGGGAGAGGCGGTCCCTGCGGGCCGGGGAGGCGGACCCACTCCTGCCCAGGCTGCTCCCCCGGACGGGGAGGGCGTGGCCTGGGTTCCCGTGGGCGTCACGTCCTCCTCCCCGCCCTCCGCCCCCAAGGTCGAGTCCTGGCACCGCAGCCGCTCAGGGTGGCGCAGCTCCACTTGTACTGCCAACGGGTCGAACAGGCTCATGTCGGCCGGCTGCAGGGGTGCGCCGGCGGATGTCTTTGCGGACGACACGCCGCTGTCCACTCCGTCCGTGGATTGGCCTACGAAGACCGGCAAATAACCCATGGGACAGTTCAACGTATAAGAGAGTTTTAGAATGGGGGCCCCAACATTTGGGTGCTCATAAGAAATCGCAGGACCCAAATGCAACGAAGTTGGCACCACCGGTTTAGAAAACGGGGTTTTCACAACGCAGTGCGGCGCACTTGCATTTCACAATTGCAGTGCCAGTGCAACTAACGAGCATAATAATAAAATAGGAAAAATATTTAAAACGTAAAACATGTGTGCTTAACAAGTACTTTTTGTTTGCAAATAGTTAAGGTAAAATCAAATCAACTGGGCTAAAACAAAAGATAACTTAAACTCAATATAAATATTGGCAGCCATTTTCAGCCAAGACAATCCAATCCATAGAGCTTTAATTTGGAGTTCGTTCTCGGACTGTTTTTTGCGTTCGTGTGCTGTGTTGATCATCTGTTGCTGAAGACTTAGGCCTTCAACTATGCCGACACTGAGCCGAACATGGGCAAGCATGCTTTGTGAGCAGCCGCTTTATATATATTTGAGCTGGAGCGACTCGGAAGCCTTGGAAGTCTCGTTTTTAAGCTACGGATAACATGCCACGAACGCTCCACCGACCGAGCCAAGAAAATCCATCCGGAGTCTCGGAGTAGAGAAACGTTGCCATGTCAAACGGTTATTGCGTCTTTTAGGCTTAGCAACGACCAGAATCGGAAAACAACCTATAAAATAGGGCAAGCTCATCGCTCATCCTTTGTGATTTGAGTGAGATAAAGCGAAGCGATAGCCGGCTGCACCATTCACCGGCAATGAACGTGGCTAATACGGCAACGACCACGACGAATTAGCTCTGGAGCGAGCGGAAGGGGTAACGCCATGTATGCCTACGCAACCCGGCCCCAAGCAAATAGGGGCCCCACGCTATTTCTCGAATTTCGAATTAGGGGTGGGCACCAACCCAAATCCCCAAAGCAGTTTGGGTTCGGCGCGTGCGCAGTGGTGAGCCCCTAATTCTTAGGTGCCCCCAAGCTTTGAAGCCCCCTATTCTAAAAGCCTCTATAAATTTTCTGGCGGTTTCCAAGTCTATAGGGGGTATTCATTGGACGCCCGATTTGAGGGCGCTGTTTAGAGCGCATGCTCAGAACGAGCTCACGTTCATAGTCTGCTAAGACCGTCAATATTGATGGTGTAGAATTCACGTTGCGAAAGAACTGTGGAGGCTCGCCGTCAGCATGCGCTCAGCAGTCGTGCACACAGCTATGGCTGCCAGTAAATACTCCCTATAGTAATTCACAAAGTGAGAATGGCAGGGAGCGAATTCGGTCGTCCCGCCTCCAGCGCGAGTTTCCTGCCTTCGAAGACGCCTCGGCATTGCGTGCAACTCGAGTGTGTGCACACAGCCAGGGCACGGAGAAAGGCACGGTGCACGCGCTGGACGCCGGACGTTCAGAAAACATGCCCTGGTGTTTTCATTCTGTCAGTGACTACAGTATTGAAAATTATGATAGCACGGCCAGTTGTCTTCACAAAAGACAATGTCCCCGTTGGAAATCGAACCACTGAACCCTCTCTCATAGCGAGTTTGTTTCACACGCACTGGCACCGCGCCAGTTCTCCCCCAAAAGGCATTGCACTTGCGGAGTGCCGCACGGAGAACCGGTCCCGAACGAACTTGCCAAATGCACAGAGTGCAGACTGATGCTGTCGTCATCTATGTTGTAGTAGAGCACCGACATCAAACCGAAACTAGTGCTTTTCTGCTCGACTATATGGGCGGGAATGCGAGAATGCAGTTGCTGCCAACGTTTACCTAAGAACGCTGGCCGCTGCAACGTGTAGTTTATATCTGCGATGAGTTCAAGCAACTCGGCTGTCGTAGAGGTATTTACCGACAGCGTAAGTTTCTGCAACCAGCTGCCTACAAAACAGCTGGCTGCGATCTTTCAACTCTTATAATTGTTTACACTGGAGAAAACTGATGACAGTGTCTGCGTAGAACCTTGATCCGTTTTAAGCATGGTGTTATGCGTTAGCTACAGAAAGGATACAGCTTAAAATTAGTATGTTGGAATATCCAGCAACACGTTTTGAGGGACTCTCGATTTCAATCGAAGTACACAGGTGGGTTAGATTTTAGCCCCAGTGAGGCCGTCGAGACTGAGAGCTTTCTCAAACAAAATATGACGGGACAAGAGAACTGATATAAGTAAATTTAAAACATGATGATTTTGCCCAAGTCTCAGGCGAAGTCCCCATGTTTAGCTTTCCCGGACGCTGACTGGACGCGTCTCAAGTTTCTGCTGGGGGCTTTGTCGACAAATGTTCCACTTTTCACCAGCACACGGATGGTGAGAGAGATCTCGCAACCGCTGATGTGTTTTTCCAGAGCCTTTCTTCACACACTGGTAGGTTTCAGCGTCTGTACGGCAACAGAGCAACTTGAAACTTGCAACTAAAGCACGGTACGGTTTGTTGATTCCTTCCTTCGTGAAATATCAGACGCTCACAATACAAGCTCGCATTTGATTCTACTCGACCGCGGGACGCGATTTCTAGCAGAAAATCTACTTTTTTTCTTTCGATTCCGTTGTGCGATCAACACATCATAGAAGGCAAACCCCCGTCGTCGGCTTTCGCTCCTTGCCTGAGCGATGCCTGACAGGACTGCATTTTGGCGCACGCTTGATTTTCTCGGTGCAGCGAGTGCATGCCCACGTGGAATGCAACTGCTCGTGGAGTGCCAGCCGAAACGAACCTGGTCCACGCTGCGAGTGGGGACGAGTGCAGTGAAACAAACTTGCTATCAGTAATCCTATATCCTACCAGAGCGGCTTTGATTAGCACAGTTATAGCCGCTATATATGCACTCGTGTTGCCGCAAAAGTGCCCTTACGGTGGGACGAGCTCAATACACACTGCATGTTCTGTGTCTCCAACCCAAAGGACCCAGAAGCATTTAAATTCCCTTTTGACTTCTTCTCAAATACCGTGTTGTTAAATTAAACAAAGTTAAATTTTGTGCTTGTCTTCTTTGCCTTCCACGTACCATTTGTGTGCTTCTGGGATTTTTTATGGAAGTACTATGCCCCTCTTACCCTAAGCTGACAGTGCCGTGGAAGTTACATGCTTAGCTTGCCACTCCAACCAACTGCCTCCCTTTGATCACCTGACCCTGCACTTTCTGCGTGGGTACGGGTGGGGCGTGATCATGGGTTGAAAGACAGATGCACGACTGGTTCAACGAGTATGTACCTTGTACTACAGCACCGCACGGGGCGGAATTTCTAAGCCCGGCCCGACCTGGCCCGGTAGAGACACGGCTCCGTCCCGGCCCAACAAAAAGTTTTTTGATACGAGCTCAAGTTTGGCTCGAAAAACTTTGCAGGCTTTAACCTAAAAACTGTGAGCACAAAGCACGCACTCTCCCACTATGCTGGTGGAGTCCATACATTTTCTTTTATCCACTTGAAGGCTTTTCCAAGTGCAAAACGTCTTTTTGTCATTTCTGTTTTTTTTTTTTTCTGAAAGGCGCTGTAGTGATTTTGCACTTCGCTTGTTTCTTTTCATATAGCCTAAAAGATCAATAAGTACACTTTTTGTTATTACCAATTTAGAATTTACGACAGACGAAGGGTAAGCACACGCTCGGGCACGGACGCCATGCACCCCTGCTCGTAGCATGCAGGTGATGATGTAGCACTTCCATTTCACATTTTCAACACATTTCACCGCGTAAATACCTACCTGCATTTTCCTCTTGTTATTACGAAAAAATTGTGTAATGAACAATTTTTTAGGGGGAACAGAAGTGTCCATATTATTGAGGGACGATTGCACCACCCCTTCCCTCCTCAAACGTGTTCTCCTACAGCGGGTTTCAACCAATGGACAGGTGCACTATCGAGCTGCTTACGGATGGGCGCACACAATCGTATGGTTCGGTGGCCCTACTAAGGCGATCTATAGCACTTAATATTCACAACCGACTAGTTCAATCAAAGGTCTTTCGACAAATCAGAGTGGCAGTGCAACAGAGCGTTCCAGAGTGCAATACATTGTAATGATGTTCCCGAGTCCCGCGGTTCCTTCGTAGCATTCATTGAACCGGTACGTAATAAAACTCACCCTGCGCCGAGTGGCCCTGCGGGGACAACGGGGCGCCAGCCTCTCCGGCGGGCCCCGCCCCTGCCCGGGGCCGAGGGGCGACAGCAGGGTGGTGGCAAAGTCCCCTCCCCCGTGTGCCCCCAGGGGCTGCTGGGGGAGAGCAGCTGCTTGGGCGACTGCGGAGGCAGCTTGAGGCTGCTCCGCCGGTGGTGTCGGTGGTGGTGGTGGTGGTGGTGGGCGTGCCGGTGGGCGTGGCGCTCCAGCACGGGAGGCAGGGCAAGCTCCTCGTCCCCGCCCCCGGACACCTCCGACCTGGCACAATTAAGGGACGGCCTCGCTAAATAATTAAACGATTTAATCTGTCAAAGCCAATGACAGTTGCTAACCCACGATGGCAAACAGACAGAGCGCTTTTCACATTTCTACTATAAAGACCACTAAAAGGTAGGCCCTCATTCTTAACAAAAGTTATACGGGCCTAGTCGTGCGAACAAAGACCAGGGGGCACGGAATGTGTCCCACGCAAACTCCAACTTCATGTGTCGTTTGTGCACTATTTTTCAATCTTCTGATTATCTACTTTTACTTTTTATTTATTATTTTATTTATTATTACTTTTTCTTATCATTTATTTATTTCAATACCTCCAGGGCCATTAACGTCACAGAGGGGAGTTTTAATAATATTTATATAGAGAAGAACAGTACAAAATATTTCACTTTAGAAGTGGCTCATTACAATAATGAAGGTTACTAACTGCAATTCTGTATAAGATGTGAGAAGGTGATTCCACTTGAAACAGGTGTTGGGAATAAATGAATTATCAAACGAATTGGTTCTACAAGACGGGACGGCAAATTTGAAACTATACTTTGTGTCACTAGTTGTGTGCAGTACAGGCGAAGGCAACACCAGGCGGCGGTGGGAATGGCAAGCAATAGGAAGGTTGGGGACAAGGAAAGAAACCTCCTCTCCTCTCTAACGTTCCTAGTGCTCTCTTTTTCTCCCCTCACCCTCCATTGCCCTCCTCTCCCGTCCCGCCTTCCTAGTGCTCGCCCTTTCTCTCTTCGCCTGCAGCTGCCTTCGCCTGCACTGCACACAACTAGCGACGCAGAATATAGTGTAATCGATGCACAATTATAAGTACTGTGGTGGTTTTAGAATTTGTTTATTTTTATCTATTTCATTTTTAATTTGTTTATTATTTATCATCATTTAATTTATTTATTATTATTTATTTATCATCATTTATTTATTTATTATTTTCATCCAAAAACCGGCCATTGTACCAGCACTTTTGCAATGAATAAAAACATCAACCCATCCATGCCAGCTGCAGTATAGATCAGTGGCTAGAACATTAGACTGCCACAGCACAGACCCAGGTTCGAGCCCCACCGGGGCTCAAACTTTATACATAATCTTAATGTCTCCAACGCTCCCAGCATGTCACTCGTTCATGATGCTTGTTACGACGCTCGTTCATGACAATTTTCTCATAGAAAATACCACATAAAACACATTTTTTGTTAAAACAAGGTTGATAAGATGCTTTTGGTTATAAACAAAGCAGGAACAAGAGGAGAGAAAACTATATTCAGTGTCAACCATTTTGCGCTACACTGTCAAAGCTAGCGTAGCTTCCACAGTGCAGTAACCCTGCGCTGTTGCGAAAGCATGTGGGTTGGTCTTGCATATCATTTGCATGCGCTCGGGCAAAGAGATTTGACAGAATTGGAGTACTGCGGATTCAATCCTAGCCGTGACAATGTAGCACAATGTAGTTGACGCTCGAGTATAGGCCAAATAAGAGAAATGCTAGAAGCTGAAAAGTCATCATTATAAAGCAGCGAAAGCTGCATACAAAAGGAGGCAAAGTAAACTTGTTAGTAGTAAGTGCAATTTAGTTAACTTTTACACCTTTTTTTAAACAAACTTATCAGAAGTTATAAGTAAAATTTGTAGTGAGTCACAAGAGAACCAGCACAAGAAGACAAGGAGCCAGGATTGCAATTGTCACTCTGGAATTCCAAAAACAAGAGCGAACAACATTTTTTTCTTTCATTCGGAAAGGCTCGCTGACTTTACCACGATGCGCTTGGCACCCAAAACGATGCTGAATTGGTTACAGACGATTGTGGCTAAGGAACTGGATGCGAGTATGCGCTGCCGGTAAACCTGCTCCCAGTTACAGTATTCATTCTGTCAGAAAATATTTCAAGTCCATACTCGACACCAGTGAGTGCAGTGACAGAAAGTGGCAAACCGTAACAATGTGGTCATTGCTAATCTAGGCATGTGGTTCCATGAACACAATTGGTACGAGCTAGGAAAAGAAGACTACACCAGCTTCTCCTGGCCACGAGTCAAGCAGCTTAATGCTGCTCAACTTTGCCTTTGTGTTCTGTAACAGTTACCTACTGTGTGAAGCTCAAACTGAAACTTCAATGGTTACATCTAAGGATGTCGCGAACCACCCTAGGTTCGATTTCGAAAGGTTTTGATATTTTCGAAGCGAACTGAGGTTCGCATTTGAAAAGTTTCGATATTTTCGTACCGACCGAGGTTCGAAATCGAAAAATTCGCAACTTCCGATCACAAGGGAGTTTCGAATTCGAAAAGTTCGAAGCTTTCATGGTTTCTAAAATTTCGGGTTCGAATATTTAGATTATTTTTTTAATTGAGGTTCGATCAATTCGAAGATTTCGAACTTTTCTAACTTAAAAATTCGAGATATTCGAAAAATTTAAATTTCTTGAGATCTGAAGTTTGAAAAATTCGAAGATATCGAAATTCTTTGGATATAAAATTCGAAAAATTCGAACCCTTCGAATTTTTATAGACATAAAGTTCGAAAACTTCGAAGATTTCGATTTTTTTCTACATAAAGTTTGAAGGTTTCAATTCTTCTTTAAAGCTAATATTGAAAAAAAAACTTAGAAGATTTTGAATCTTTTTTTATGTGCTGGAATATTTGCCAGTGCAGAGTGACGTGTCACCATGGATCAGTAATTTTGACCGCCAGCCCGTGGGGGGGGGGGGGGTCTTTAACGTGCATAGCGCAGCAGTGATCACACGAACGTACTGTTTTACGTTACTCATCCAGTTCGAAACGGCCAGGGGCGGGCAGGAGGTTGAGGCTCGAAAAAACCTTGAAGCGACCTGGAAAACTACCTCCCCACCCCTTGCACGCTGGTAGTAATCCGATCGAACGCCGCCCGAGTGACGCTGGCATATAGTAAGTTTAGTTTGTAATTGTCCTGGAGGTTTATTTTCCGGGACGGAGGAAACGCCCCGCAAAAAGCACAGAAGCCGACACAACTCGACGTCGAGGAGCGTTCTACCATACAAGTGGCGTCGGAAGAGGAAAAACGGGGGAGGGGGGAGATGCTCTAGCCCCCATTCCCCACTTCCAGATATTTCGGACTGTTAAAGAAAACAATACGGGGAAAGAGGGCGTGGTCGAGCTTATTTTAATCTGAAATTATTTATGTATATGTATAGCTACTGTCGCTCTTCTCTGCATAAAAGGTCGCGTAGAATCGTCATTTTCGGAAACTCGTTGTCAGAAGGCACTACTTGCCACATGCTTAGAGGTTTGGAAGTTCAAAGCTATCTCTTTTCGACCTAAATAACTGTGCCATTGGTAAAAGAAAAATAAACATAACAATGAATGCGGGGATAAAAAGCTGGAGAAAAAAAAAACTATAAAGATCCCGCCAGAAGTGTTGTATTCTTGCATATTCAGAAGCTCAGAACTTCGAAACAAGTTTCTCCTACCAAAATGTCTACAGGCTAGAAGAAACACTTCCCAAAAACGTAACGCAAAAAAAAAAATTTTTTAATGACGTGGAATTTGATTATTATTAGAAATCTTCGCCCATGAGTTAATTTATTCCTCTTTTCACATTATTTTGTATTCTGCAGATGGCAATTATATGTACTGTCTGTGGTGTTAATTTAAATGCTATACCTCAAACAACTTAGAGGAAAAAAAACACCACGTTTAGGACATAATTGCCTGAAGATACATGTTCGAACATTTCTTCGAAACTCATATTTAATAACAATAATCACATCTTATGACGACACTCACCTAGGCTATACATAGATCCTTCTTAAAAAGTTTAACATCTCTACCGTAAATAGCTTCGGCTTTAGCGCGCTTCAAAAATGGCACAAACGACAATCGTCAAAAACCCATCGTCCTTCCTCGCCCCTTCGGAAATTTATTTCTTTAAAACTGAGCTTGCCAGAACATTGTTATAAGCGGCATTGTCTTTCGTAAGGAACGCAGCCCCGCATGTAAAAATTCGAGAAAAGAAATTACGATTGTACCACACTACTCACTACTTGAATTCAAATGAAACCGTCCATTGGTCTTTCGAAGTTCCAAGTTCGACGAACGTCGAACTTTTACCCTAAAAGTTCGAAGTTCGTCGAACTTTTGATTTTCTAGGATACGAAACTTCGGAACTTTTCGAATTCTCTTGATAAATAAGTTCGAAAATTATTGAATTCCTTGGCGTAGGAAGTTCGAAAGTTCGAAAAGCTTCGAATTTTCTAGTGCAAGAAATTCGAAAGTTCGAAAATCATCAAAGTTTTTGGTCTATCAAGTTCGAAAGTCCGACAAGCATCGAATTTAGCAGCATAATAAATTCGAAAGTTCGAAAAGGATCGAACTTTCTAGCGTAATAAGTTCGACGGTTCGAAAAGCGTCGAACTTCTTAGTTTTACAAGTTCGAAAATTCGACTTCCGTCGAATTTTACGATATAGAAAGTTCGAAAATTCGAAATCTTTCGAACCTTTCTAACCGCTCAATTCGATCATCGAAACTTCGGTTCGAAAAAGTTCGCGGCATCCCTAGTTACATCTAAGCAGGGTTTAGCGAAACCGAGAGAACTGTTTCGGTGTCCCTGTTAAAGGGATGCTGAACCAAACATTTCAGTGTCTATAATAAGTGGCGCACGATCTTTCCACGAGCCAGCAGCCGCCGGTGTGCGCGAGCACTCGCAACAAAATTGAAGTCATCATACCCCCATTCACGCCCATTCATCCATTCACGGGGTATGATGACGTCAATTTTGTTGCGTGTGCTCGCACACACCAGGGGTACTGCTGGCTCGTGGATAGATCGTGCGCCACTTATTATAGACACTGAAATGTTTGGTTCAGCATCCCTTTAAGCACTGAAACTTTTGCATTGTCCGCTGCTTTAGTTAGTTATACAAATTAAAGGGTAACTCCAGTTGAAAGTCGAACCAAAATAAATGACTGATATCGAATTACAGAGTCTGAATATCAGCACTGCCAAAATATTACACTAATGGGAAACTGCAATCCACTTTAAAACCGATATTAAAAACGCTACCACCAACTTTCCAGCGGGCGTTCAGCGGGTTGGCTGTTTGTCAAGCTACCTTGTGCCCTGATGTCATCTTTGTACCCAAGGAGCTTACTTGTTCATACTCCCACTTCTTTTGCCCAGTTTTTCTGCTGCGCTTTTGGCCGCACCAGCGGACGATTTCTGCCTATGTTATGTTTTAGGGGCCCTAATTGTAAAGCACTCCTCGGCGATTGCGCACGAAGATGATGGACTTCCTGCTCGCTCAATCGCGTCGTGGTGCCGATGGAGGCATTCTCTGTCGGTCATAGTTGAGTCTTGTTTCTGCTCAATGTGAGCTTACGATTAGCTTCCACAACGCTTCTGCAACACGTATTGCACACAACCAAGATTGTAGTTCTCTTTAGGTAAGCGAGGACTTGTTCTGAGCCTGCACTGAGCCTATGTTTTTCGCGTCCAATTTGCTCTTCGGCTGACATCTTTACGAATATGTATTAGTATTTGATACAGGTGTCTGATATCTACGAAGCAAAGAAGTAAAATGGCCATAGTATCTTACCTAACTGATCGGAACTGCTCTTGCAACTAGGCCAGTCATACGTTTTGCGATGCGAACTTTGCGTCACATGATGGTCATGCAGCTGATCACCAGAGTTGCCATCATGCTCAAATGGGTAATTTCGGCTTTGCCATAGACTCCCAAAACAAAACTTTGAGATCAGATATCTACAAAACTACACGGGGCATCAAAAAGAAAACAACATCTCGTAATTCAAGGACACTTCCTTCACTAAAACAGTCGTAACCCTGAAATCGATAAAACGTACCGGAGTTACCCTATAAGTACCGTAATATCCCGAGTCATCGCCCACCCCAATTTTTGGGCCAATATCAATTTCTAAAAAACACCGAGTCATCGCCCACCCCTTCAAATACCCCAACGCGGACTCCGCGATATGCAAACACTCATCCTACCCAAATGACGCGGCCGCGGACCTTACAGTTGGAGGACGTCCGTGACAAAGTAAAACAGAGAGAAAGGGCCTCTCTTTGCTTACGCATTTTCGCGTGAGCGACTCCGAACTGGTAGTGTACCCATGCGAAAAGAAAACGATGAAGATAACAAAATAAAAGTTTGTTTTGCTTACAAAAATATCGATCCGACAAAAAAAAAAAAATCGGAAAGATAACACAAGCATTAACCCAGTCAGGAATCGCGAGGTAAGCGTACGCCCCATATTTTGGGATGTAACCGCGGAGTGTAACGTCGAAGTCTGTCTCCGCCGAAGTAAGGTCGCCGCGAACCCGCTCCTTCTCCCCGCACGTCGCGACCGCGGCCGTGCAATGTTTTCGACAAAGCCAACAGGTAAAGAAAGCTTTCTGGAACGCCCTACACAGACGTTAGTAGAGCGTCCCAAACCCCTATTGATAGCACGCCGTGCACGGACGCACGCATGTACGCAAAAAACAAGGAAGTTGCGCAAGAGCTTGTGATTGACAAGGCGCCCGACTTGGCCCGACGCCAAAGTATTTGCCACACGATCGCCGGCTTTTCCGCTTTCCCAGCATCGCTCTTCGTCGCTTCTTTGGTCCGCTCGCTCGCTCGCTCGTTGCGCCTGGTTGGTTTTTCTATTTTCTTGCAGAATTTTCTTTCTTTTCTTTTCTTCTTTTTTTTTTTTTTTACTAACTAGGAGAACATAGTGGTGACGTGTTTTCACGGAACAAACGTTCGTGCTCTATGCAGATCGGTGGCGTTCCTAGCGCGTATGCAAGCAACGGACTTCGCGGTAGTAAAACATTCTTTCGTGAGCATTTTTTCTATAAAACAATAAAACTAAATCGAGTTTTGAGTTTAATGTATCTGTTGCGTAGCAGCGCTAGATACGGAGAGAAAACTGGGCGGCTTTCTCCGCTTTTATTAACTTTTCGTGCTCACCCACCGAGACATGGCCCACCCCACTTTTTCTATGAATTTCAGGCGGCAGAGGGGTGGGCGATGACTCGGGATATTACGGTATGTGTATTTAAATGACCAACCTGGTGTCATCGGAGCGAGCCAGGCTGCCCGTATCATCAGTGTCTACGTCTTGAAGACGTTCATTGTCCGAGGCAGTCACGTCGGTGCTCCAGGCATCGCTGCCCGTGTCCCCAATCTCCAGTGCAGACTGCAGCTGTTAGCAACACAAAGCGGAAGGCTCAGAAGGAGGGCAAAGCTCATTCCTTCTCCGAGGCTCAACTCCTGCTTGAAGCTAAATAAATGCTTTCTCATGTCTCTATGAACATGTGAAATTGCCATGCAATATCATATAATAAAGAATAAACATGCCTGCTATGTGAAGTTTATAGTCTGCACCTCAAGAACTACTTCCGAACTTCTAAAAGGGACTTTTTCCAACTTTCTCCCTGAAACAAAAAGAGTGCTTTCTTTTTCTAGTCGCATTATGTATATTCTTTTCTGTACGAAACATTTAAGAAATTACATATATTACAGCACCACACTAGGTGGAATAAAATACAATCCTCTGCCAGCATCTGGATACTGGGAACAGCTCTCCAAATGAAAATGACTTATTCCAGTTATCTAAAAGCAAAGCACAAGAATCTGACTCTTTTCATTACATGCTTCCAGATTCTCACGTGCACCACGCTACTTCCAGTTACTTCACTAATGTTGTGTTCCACGTAAGCTGAACAAATCACAGTAAAGAATAACTCCTTTTTACATCCACAGTCTGAGCTGCAGACTTAACAGAAAGCAACCTTATGGGGAGAGTCTTGCAAGCCACGCACCTGAGACTCCAGAGTCTGGAAGCGGGAAGTGAGGTTCACTTGGTCCAACATCTCGGAGTCGCTGGCCAGCACGTCAGTGCTCCACGTGTCACTCACGATGGACTTGGTCTCGTCTCCTAGTGAGGCAGAGAGGAGAAACCAAGTGATGCGGCTGCACACATCGTGTTTTACAATTCGGAACCACTAGGGTTGGGTCAAGAGGTTGCTGACGAAAGAATAACTGTAATTACTGGAGCTCTCAGCTCTCAGATAATAATAATAATAATAATAATAATAATAATAATAGTAATAATAATAATAATAATAATAATAATAATAATAATAATAATAATAATAAAGTTTATTTCCCATTCGATACAGGAATGGAGGAAACAGAGGGAAAAAGCTGTTTAACAGCTTGACGGAGCCCCCTGCTTCCTTAGATGATACAAAGGTGCAATTTTTGCTGCTTACCGTAATATTCCCAGAGACGCCCCCACCCCAAAAGATAACCCATCGCTATTTTTGGCTTAATTTGCTATTTTCTTACGCCAAAAGATAGCCCACTTCTCGTAAAGTGTTAGGATCAATGATGACCTCGGCGTAAATGCGGCTGGTTAGCTATGACAAGATATAAGCGAACATTGCTGACTGGGAAGTGCAGTCATCGTTGTTT
Source organism: Ixodes ricinus (assembly GCA_037355805.1). Classification (NCBI taxonomy): domain Eukaryota; kingdom Metazoa; phylum Arthropoda; class Arachnida; order Ixodida; family Ixodidae; genus Ixodes; species Ixodes ricinus. The sequence continues at coordinate 154,875 of JAZHYW010035094.1, read as the reverse complement.
CATAGTCGCTCACTGCGATAATAAGTTTGGCAGGAAAACATGATCTAAAAATAGCGTTTATTCAACTTTTCTTGAATGTACAAAGAAAGTTAGCCCATGCCTTATTTTCACCTGATTTGCTATAGATCAGGGGTTCTCAAACTTTTGGTCTCACGGAACCCCAGGAAGCCTCAAAACCTGCCGCGGAACCCTCCCCCCTTTCCATATTTGCCGACCGAGAACCAACAGATGCACAATTGCAGGCAATTTCGCTTGTGTTGCTTCCGATATATCCCCACCATATCAATCACGATGTCAGTACAAAGTGAGATGTAGGCGCTTTGCATGGTCCTGCAGCGCAGCCTGCGGCATGGGTGGGGGGAGGGGAGGGGGTTGCAATCTGGGTGTTCGCAGAACCCATGAGGACCAGCTCGTGGAACCCCTGTGTTCCCCAAAACCCAGTTTGAGAACCCCTGCTATAGATTTTAGGCGGGCTATCTTAGGATATTACGGTACATCTGGAACTTTGGGGACAAAGTTGAAGCTAAGCAAACTTCTGCACTTTATCAAAGGTTCAAAAGACGTTTCTTGGGGGCTGACGCCTTTAAAGCTGGCGTGTAAGTGAACTGCTAAATTAAAGTAACGGAAACTTCCTCTAACAGCATGGTCCTGTGCTACAAGTGTCGTCGCATAAAAATTTTTTTTTTTGTAGCCTGTACCGATGTTTGTTTTAGCAGCCAGACATTTAGGAATTATAAGGTGAGCGTACCTTGGACAGGTGCTGCAGGACTGATTTCGAATTTCCCAAACTTGTCCTCGATATCAGCCTGGTTCTGATTGGTCGGTGGGCGCTCCATAGGCTCTTCCTCCTCCACTTGAGACGAAGGAGTGTCCCTTCCACTTACGTTCGGCGTACCGTGTCCACTACGATCAAACACAAGGGCCCGGAGGACACAGTATGAAAGACAAAAACACAAAAAACTTTACATTAAGTGGGAGGAGTCGTGAACAGTTTTTAACCACACAAAATCAAACAGTCATTAAAATTAGGCGTCTTAACCTATAGCAAAAACTTCTTTCCATAAGGTGTACTTTGGAGTGTCACATTCACCAGGTGAAATTTCGATGAAACCCTATTATCACCAAGCAAACTCCCTGCAAATTTCAACAAAAACTGACTGTATAAAAAAAAAAATTGTTTCTGAAATTTTTTTGTAAATAAAAAAAAGTGTGCAATTTTAATATCTTTAAAGATGAAGCGGACCAATAAAACACCCACTTCCAAGGAAATTTTCGGCTCATTAGTATTACACTTCACTTCACCTCAACTTGGCAGAGTGAAAGCTGCAGCCCCCACGAGCCAATCAGAAAGACGGAGGCGAAACACGTGACAGCTCTGAACAAACGTGCAGGGGCGAGAGCGTAACCCAGGCAGTTGGAAAACTGGCGAAGGAGGAACGCCCCTCTTACCCGGACCCCCTTTTGCGTGTCTCAGATGTCACCTTTGTCCCCCCAGAATATTAGCCAGTCACTCAAAATTCGTACAAAAGCGGCCCTTCTCCATCTCCCGCCCGCGGCTTTCACAGCACTGTGTGCAATAGACCCTTTCTGAAATTTTGAATTGATGCATACACTTCGTGCAGCCGCCATTAGTTGGTCGTGCACTATGAGCACTCACTGGATACAAGTGCTTCGTCATCATTCAGAGTGCACTCGGATCGAAATGTATTCCACACAAGTGCTGCATCAGTGCTCGGCGTGAACTCGGAATCGGGGGCTTCACGTCGGAAGCGATGAGACCAACTAATGGCAACTGTGCATAATCTATGCATCCTCTCAATTTCAGAAAGGGTCTATTAGTGAGACAAGGTACAGTCCCGCATCTCCCACCCGTGCCGAGCGGTTCGCTAGGACCGTAGCCTTCGCTGCTTGCCAAGTTACAGTGAGATGTAGTGTATTAGACAGTGGTATGCCAATTTCTTGAACTGATTCTGTAGCGCAACAGATGTACGGAACAAAGTCTACAGGGCGTGCGACACAATTAGTGCAAAGAACCACTGCCAATGTTTTAAATATTTTTTTTTTTTCGCAACTGGAAGTTTGTTATAAAAAATGAAACTAATTCAAGTTTTGAATTTAATGTATCTCTCTGGCAGCTGCGCTAGATACATACAGAAAAAGTCACAGCATATCCACGTGGTGAATGATGATGAGTGGGCGAAGCTCCGGAGTGAATCGTCGGTAAACCAGCGATTCTTCCGTTTGCACCGTGGTGGGGACGTTTATCGGAACGTTAACCACTTGCCCCTTGATGCCATACTGTCCATTACCGTGCGTCAACCGCCTTATGCTCATGAACGGCAAACGAGGAGCGATCAGTCGTTCTTCCACAAGGTTCAGAGGAGGTAAGTGATCCGGTTTGGGTGGGTACGTGTAGCCGTAAGATACGCTCATTGGAGGCACCTTTCCCGCCACTAGCGAATCCTTGCAGCTATAGCAAATCTTGTACTCACCGCTGCTGGCAGGGAACTCGCGCTGCAGCACGGCGATGGCATTGGCGCGAGCCTGGTCGTTCTTTATGGAAGATATTGTGACTAGACTGTTTGAGAACCACAATCTATCACACACACCACAGCTATGGCCGAACGAAACGTCTAGAAAGTCTCGCTTAAACCGCGCGTCGGCACCTTCGGGCTGAGCTCGCCTGATGCGTTTTGCAGACGCCTCACGAGCTCTCGCTGCATCGGGGTCTGCCTGCCGATACGCGCGCTTTCTTGCCGCTTCCCGTTCCCTGACGTTCTGCAGATCCTCTTGGCGCCGCTGCCGTGCCGCTTCGGCTTCCCGCTCTCGTACGGCCGGATCTTGGCGACGCTGCCGTGCCGCTTCGGCTTCCCACTCTCGTACGGCCGGATCTTGGCGGCGTCGCCGAGCAGACTGACGACGCGATTCGGCTTCCCGCTCTCGCACGGCCGGATCTTGGCGGCGTCGACGCGCAACCTGACGACATGCTTCGGCCTCTCGCTCTCGCACGGCTGGATTCTGTCTGCGAGCGCGCGCTGCCGCCGCCTTGCGCGCTCTCCGCTCCGCAGCCTTGTCTACTGCCTCCATCCAGCTAAACTACGAGCAGCGCCAAGAGCGAGCGCCATCTGTCATCTCTACATAAAGTTAATTCCGGAACACGCCATCTCTTGAGCCATTCATAAACTAAACCTCGAAGTGGCTACATACCCACAACTAGGAGGGACAGACCCACGCCTTAAGGAGCTTCGCCTAAAAATCATTGGCATAGTACAATAGCGTCGACGTTGCGTTTTTGCGCCCTGTCACACATCGGACATCATCCAGAAACGTCCACAAAAGACTCAAGTCGCATCTCGTATCATACCTGACATTAGCAGACACCATGTCCGAAAAGTTGTCATTTTCGTTCTCGAGTTCCAAGGACGATGCCACGGAATGGTTGGAGGCTCCCTCCGAAACCGCTTCCAAGTTGTCGCTCGTGCCTGTGTAGCAGAGAGTTTTTGGCAGGCATTAGGCACCCAAAAAAAATGAGTGGGACCATTACTTAAAAGCAACCGCACAATAAATATAAATATTAATTTAGGCATCCTGATAAAAAAAGGCCACCAACATGCTGACATCACCGTTTTGCGACGGCAGCCCTTCAACGCTGTTCGAGCCTAGGCTTGACAACGAGATGGGAATGGCAGGAAGGTCTTTCACTTGCCCCGCCTCCAGCGCAGGCGTCTTCCTACTTTCCGTTACGCTTCGTGACCCTTGAGCGTAGAGTTGCCGCCTTTACCCGAAAAAAAAAACCGGCCCTTCAAAGGGGGGGGCAGTTAAGTGACAACAACTCCGAGAGACGCTCAGCTCTTCCTAGACATCGTCGGCACGTTTCTCTGGTCTTGGCACCTAAACAATTAAATGGAGAACGAAGAGGGAGGGGAAAAACGACGAGGATCTAAAGTAACAACAACAATATTACACCATGTGTAGTCGAAAAGGAAAGCTTGGGGAAAGCGCATACGCCACCCGTCACAGTGGACGGATGAAGCGCCGTGCGTGTACTTGTCAAGATGCCGACAATCGTTAAGAAAACCAACACCTCCCAGAAGGCTCAGCTATCGGGAGGGCCTGTCGCCGAGTTTCCTGCCGGCGTCTTGCTTGTTCTCGCTTTCGTTATTTTCCGGCTTTCCAGCTTTCCGCCGCGCCCCCGGTGGTCGTTTTGTTTTGTGTTGACCGTACCCCTCTTCCACCCCCCCCCCCCTTCCCCCGTCTCATGGAGTTCTCCTGCCGCGCTCGCCCGCGTACTTTCTCTAATCACGTGTCCTAACGGTGTTTGTGTAATTTTAGACATCTTTTTTTCGTCGGCAAATATTTATTAACGTAGTTGTTAAATTGTCACTTAAAAAAACGCCAAAAAAATAAGCTAAAAGCAATCGCGCTTCGATGGCTGTCAGAAAAACCGGCCAATGACGGCCGGTCTTACCTACGGACTGGCAACCGGCCTGCTGTCTAAAAAACCGTACGGGCCGGTCAAAAACCGGGCAGGTGGCAACCCTACTTGAGCGTGCATGTACGGCCAAAGCGTGCCGGAAGGAAACAAGCGTGTGCCGGAAGGCAGGCATCCGAAAAAGACGCTATCCCATTCTCATCCTGTTGGTGACTCCCAAAAATTGCCGTGCCAATTGAAGGTAAAACGTCCGAACGCCCTGTACGAGCCATCGTTACTGCTACCCCAGACACCGACGTCTCCGAGACCCCTCCGTTACCTATGGACTCCTGGTCCTGGGAAAGGGAGAACCTCGTGCGCTTCTCGATCGTCTCCACGCCGCTGCCATCGCAGGCGTCCGCCACGGCCCGTTCGACGTTCATCCGCACCCGTGTCTGGCGCTTCTGCTGCTCCAAGCTGAGGACCTACGGTCCGCGGGAAACGACCACAGACGGAATTGCCGGAGGAGGCTTTCGTCGAAGGCGGGCCGTTTTAACAGGCAAATATCTGCCCAAGCAAGCGCAACATACCTTGTCCTCGCTCAACATGCCCGGACATTCGAAGTTGAAGTCTGGCATTGGAATCACGAGCACTTCTTCGGGCTGGGATTCGCAAGCTCCGGAATCGTCTTCGCCGTCTCCTTTCTTCGGTGTGGACGCTGCAAGTGAGAGAGGAGTGGCTTTTCTAGGCAGGCAATACCTTACGGCCACGAGACAGTCGTGTTCGGAACTGCCCGTAGACCTTTTGCTAAATTGCCCAAGCACCGAGGCATATGCTGCGAACGTATCCTCCCACGCTGCATGTGCTGACATATGCAGCAGTAACTGTTCTAAAGCACAATTCTGAAACGATTGGCACTTTGCACGTGCATTTGTCGATGTCTTACTTATACTATTTACTTAAAATCTTTTATACTGCTAAGGCGAGCGTGTGCATCGTATGTACAAATGCTCTCAGTGTTCTCCAAAAATCCTGGGTCATTTGACAGGAGGTCTACTGAGAATACAACCCACCCGTCGGGATACTTAATAATTGGAGTCAACGTACAGCTGTACAAGTACCGTATCAATTTGTTAAAAGACAACCATTCTACACAAATGAAAATAACCTAATGACATATGCCATAGTTTCAACATGTCCAAGACAAGTTAAAAATTGTTCTAGAAGTTGAATGTGAACAAACTATTAGGCAGCGCTCCGACGCATCTCTCACTAAGTAAGAAAGACTGACCCACCTTTGGTTGGGATCTTCTTTGGGGCATCCGTCGGGGGTGGCAAAGGCCCCAGGAGTGACTCGAGGACTTTCTGCTGGGAACACTCCTCCGCCGGCCAGGTAACTCCCCGTAAGAAGGACACCTGTTCGCAACGAGCAAGGACCAAGCAGAAACATTTCAGTCAACCAATTATTTTATAAAATACAAATGAGACGTCTAACCACGGTGAAATCAATTTTCCTCACAAACGAGGCATCTGACTGGGATGAAAAAGACAGATCACACTGTTACACAAATTCTGTCGCCCTTTATAGAAAACTCAAAATTATAGAGATTAAGCTGTCACAGATAATAAGAATGAATTTGCAGCCAAGTGCAAGACAGCAATATTTACTTTTTGTGCTAAAAAAATACTTCCATCAAAACACAAATAGTGACTATTTCCTTCTTCACGTCGTCACCACAGTCTCGGGCCATACTATGACACAAAAACATCCCTCTAACCATTTCAAAAAAATATTCGAGCAACTTCAGGAGTACTAACAACCTGCACTACGCAAAGGACAAGACGTGAGCCACCGGCACCTCATTACGCAAAGAACAAGAAACCCACCAGTAGCCCCATACTCCAAACAAATGCAAGCCACTGGCACCCGTAAAATGTGCTCCCCATCTTGTCCCCACCGTGAGAGGAGCATAAAGACCCACCAACGTGGCAAGCTCCGCCTCCGTGGCGAGGAAGGCGGCCCGCGCGAGCTCCCCTGCTGGTGGGAGGGGCCGGCCTCGGAAGAGGCTGCCCCCAGGGAGGAGGAGCAGGAGGAGGGGCCGGATGGGGCTGCCTCCCCAGCAGGGAGTCCAGCAGGGACGAGATGCAGTCCCTGGGGAACCGGTCGTAAAGGTCAGCCAGCCGGGGTCGGGCCGCTCCCAGCGTGCCAGGGCCAGCATCTGGATGATCTGGGCCACCTGTCGAGACACCAAAGGGGTCCGAAAACGGGGCCGGAATGAATGACCGTGAAGATGGCGCGCGAAAGACTGGCACCAGGTCGAAGAAGTTGGGACGAGGTCTGACCGACAACTAACGTTAGAGGTGGGGCAGAGACGGACACCCTGCCTCGGTTCCAGACTACACAGACTGGAACCAAAGCAGGGCGTCTGCCGAAATTGCATTTTCAAATTCTCCGGCTTTTAAAGGTTTTTCCAACTACTTTGTCAAACTTTCCTGAGAGAGAGAGATGATGATTAAAAGGCAGAGAGGTTAGCCTGAGCACGTGAATCTACTAGTAGGCTACTCTGCACTGGGGGAAGAGAACAAGAAGGAAAAGATTGTCAAGATGAAACGAGATGAGAAAAGGTATACGAATGACGATGAGGTGATCAGAAAACTTTCCAGAGCAACTCCGAAGGGGACAGGACATGTCTGAAGTGTAGTTTTCTCATGTAAAAATACTGATTTATCCAACACCTTCCCAAGTTCAAACTTCGAGATGTTCTCACCTAAACGGCAAAAATGAACTCGACCATCAAGCTGTGGACAGCTGGCGAAAACAATCCATTTAGGGAGAGAGTGGGAAGCCCGAAAGACATGATTCTGCGTCATGAAGCTCTTTGGCGAACGTGCAGCACACAAAGAAACAGTCCACTTAAGTACACGACAATGACAAGGAGGAAGTTCATCTTGGTGTGTGCATTCGAGATGAGGTGATTCAGGATGAATCTCCCGGTTCTTCCGAGGCACCACTTTCAAGCAGACATTTGCATTGGCGTGCCGCTGGCTGAGTTACCTGCAGTGCACGTCACACAACACACCCGTCGTTTTGTTGTCACTAAGAAAAATTTGTAGAGCCCTTCCACTTCATGTGAAGATGGAAGACCAGCGAAGCTGTTATTTTTACGATGTCTAGCACGATGCGTTGAGGATGACGTCTAGGACAACCTCAAGGACGACTTCTAGGATGACCTTGAAGACGACCTCAAGGACAATGCCTAGAGGACGGCGTCTAGGATGAGCTCAAGGACGACTTCTAGGACGACCTCAAGGACAACTTCCAGGACGACCTCGAGGACGACCTCAAGGACGACATCTTGGACGACTTCTAGGACGAACTTGAGGACAACGCCTAGAGGACGATTTCTAGGACAATCTCGAGGACGACTTCTTGGACGATGCCTGGGAAGACCTCTCGGACGACTTCTAGGAAGAACTCGAGGATGACTTATAGGACGAGCTTGAGGATGACATCTAGGACGACCTCAAGGACGACTTCTAGGACGACCTCGAGGACGATGCCTAGAGATGATAACAAGGGATCTAATACTATCTAATAATGCCAAGGAAGGCTGACTCACGCTGATTGCCCCCTCTTTTCATTTTTATTTATTCATACTTGCCACGACCAATGGGGAGTTTTCTGTCAACATCTGTGCATGCATTCTTTCCCAGATCCCAGAGCATAACAGCTTCGCTGTAAAAAGTGAGCTCTGTCTGTACTTATTTAATATTCCTCTGTCTCAGGTTGACTGTGGAAGCTCCATTTCCCTGACTGATGATAAGTGGGTCGAAAATTCCTCAACGTTTTCCATATCTTTTCAGATCCGCGAAATTTCCCTGACAATACCCGTTTTTCCAGGGAGCTGGACACCTGGATTGGCATCACATTAGATCAGCCTTACACAAACCGTAATGTCCTGAGAGGTGCCCCATCCCCTAAAGATAATCCACCCTTATTTTTGGCATGATATGCAATTTTTTTCAAAAACGCCAAAATATAGCTTATTTTTACTAAATGCAGTGCCTGGGGCCAATGGTGACATTGGCAAAACCGGGTTTGTTAGCCACGGCTGGAGATAAGCAAACATTGAGGACTAAGAGGGACAGTTATCTATGCTTCATTGCCGCTCACTAAGATATTAAGTTTAGCAGGTCACTTGATCTAGAAATAGCATTTTCTCAACTTATGTTGATCGCACACCGAAACTTAGCCAACTCCTTATTAATGCGAAAGCATTAACTGTCTCATAGAGCGAGCTGACGTCATCAGTTTGAAGTGTGAAAACGGCTCCTAGTTTCCGCGATCCCAATAGGAGCTATTCGCCTTCAATTCCATTGACTGGCGGCGCGCGTCGGCGGGGCTCCCATTGGCCGCTGCGCCATGGCCTCCGAGATCCCAAAGCGCGCGCACTTTGATCTCGGAGGCCATGGCTGCACTCGTCAGTTTCCACGACCACTCACCCTATGGTGCTACATGTCCATCAGCGCGCCGTTAACATGGAGCGTCCAAGGGGATCAAGGTCAGCGTGCCCAGGGAGTATGCGCGCTGACCGGCGATGAAAAGTACGCACCAGACGAAAAAGGGAGCAAACGAGTGGCTTGCATGCTTTCGCGTTCACAACTCATAAGAAGTGCTTAGGTGTACCTCGAGCTATTTTCGCACGATTTTCTCTCAATTTTGTGGGCTGTCTCTTGGGATATTATGGAAGACTTCACTGCGGCACCTAGATCCCGTCTAAGAACGGTTTGTTTACTCAAGCGCTGACTGACAACTGCACAAGCATTTTATTAACGGATGAACATGGTGCTCGCTATATAGCCAGAGACTCATGGGTTGACAGCCCTTTAAATAAACCATACATATTGGCTTCACTACAGCACCTGAAGAAAGCCTGATTGGTTTGTTTTCTGGCAGTCAGAGATGCGTAACGTTGCAATCGACCGATTTCACCAGTAAAATTTGCTATGCTTCTACTACAAGTGCACTACTGCCTTGCTCCTGTGGGCTGAGGTTATGGCACTATTGATACATGTTCGGTGCGGTATCATTTGCTTGGCTCTTATTGCAGAAAGTAATTGCTATAAGTCTATCCGTGTGTCATGTGAGAAAAACGAGCGGGCATTGTTGATAGGCCTCCAAGAATGTCGTACATCTGCAAAAACAAATATTTCTTCTACCATCATCACCTGACAGAAGTTCAGGTGATGAGAGAAGAAAAGAATGGCATAAAGAAAAGAAAGAGCAGCAAACAGGTGAGGCAAAAGTAAGAAAGCATGAGAAGTGTAGGTGAGAGACCAAGCATTTCAGTCGTACAAAGTTAAAAGGTCAACATACTAGAGTCACTACTTTCAGAGGCATTCTTGGAGTACACTTGCTTAAAAAGGAAGTTGCCCATTTGCCGTACTAGTGTGGCCAAGGTAGTGGTAACATAAATTGTTGTGTGTTAGCGTGGAGAAACTGTGTACACATGTGGAGGTATATGGCACGAAGAGCGTCGTGCAAGGTAGGCACGGGAGTGCTCCGGATGTCTTACTTGTGAGTGCCACCCTCTGCAGATGCAGCACAAATGCAACTTTCTTAGAGCCTGTTATAGTGCGAGACGCAGTGGACGGAGCGTGCAGAAAACAGAATCATTGGAATGCGGCAGCGCCGAGCAGAGCCCTGGTACTAGCTCACGGCAAAGGAAACCAAATGCTCGGTACTACCTTAACTTGTTGCGGCAAAAGGAGTCTGCTCCTTTTTTTCTCAGCTTTTCTGTCGCTTCCTTTCGCGCTCTTTCTCTGGGGATGGCCAGAGCACGCTCGTTTCACGGAGTAGAGCGGTGCCGTATGTCTGAACACGTGATGTTTTAGCCCCGTTGGGAGTAATGCAGAGGCTCTCGAGGAAAAGGTTCGGCTGGCGCTGGTGTCCAACCGGCGAGGAGATGAGCGCTGCGTCAGCGTCCGGCTGGCAGTCGGCTTATCGACTTCCGTTGCCGGCACCCAACCGTATATAGTTAGGTGCCACCTAAATAATCCCACGTTCCACATAAAAAAAAAAAAAAGTGTGGCACTTAATTGGACATGATTTGGTGCCAGCCATATAGTAACACATTCTGTGTTAACAAAAAAAAAGTGGGAGTAGATAGAAACTGTTCTTTCTGCTGCTCCCTTCGAGTGTAGGGTTAACCACTTTGTCGAGGAGGGGGCACTTATAGACAAATACAAATAAATATTGCCGTTGAAACGGCCGGCTTGCCTGCATGAGGTTGAAGCGGGCGATGGCGCTAATGTGGGTGTCGACCAGGCCGTGCAGCTCGGGGCTCACGACTGCGGGGCAGACGAAGAAGGCAAAGACCAAGTCGGCACACACCACTCCGGCCCGTGGGTCGTCCCCCGCCCCTCCACCCTGGGTGAGCGTGGAGTGGAGGCGTCGCACCAGGGAGGCCAGCGCCGGAGGGAACCACAGCCACGAACTGCGTAATCCCTCCACAAAACCCTGCAGAAGTCCCCACCAGGGTCAGCGCTGATATTCCTCTTGCTTTTGCTCCTCTTTGTTTCCTTAGTTTCACATAGTTAAAACAAACGCGTAGTCTAAGAATAATGAAAGCATCTAGGAACGAGGACTATACTCTGTTTCACCTTACAATGAAGCACAGTGGACACTACGAGCCATCCCCAACAGTGCAGCGCTACAAACATATCACGTGACTACAGGCGTAGGCATTCTCTGCAGTCCATCTCAAGGCGTAACGGCGTATTGAAAGAAGACTAACAATGGCTACTAAGAAATGAACTTTGATGTGTAATACAAAAATATATATGTATGCTTTCTTATTACAATGATGACACAATGTATTTGACGTCCCCACGTGATAATCATTGCACGATGAATTTGAATAGATTGCATCATCATTCTGATAAGAAGGCATATATGTTTCTGTTTTTCACATTGAAGTTCAGAGGTTTGTGGTGCGCTGTATTCGATTGCTAACCTCCAAAAGATAATCCTAACAAAATCTGGAAAGCAAGTTTAACACCTTATAAGTAGGTGCTTTAAGGGGGGACACTGGCTAGAGATTTAACTTCTGAACTACGCAAGCGATTGGAATGAAATTTGCAGGGGACATTAAACATCAGATGTAGGTGTATTGTGCAAACTTTCAGCTCTCTAGGACAATTTTACATACCTGCATAAGAAGGTGTGTCACTCTTTGTTAAGAAATCTATGATGTGCAAATGAACCTATTAAACACCACTTTGACTGCTTGAATATAAAGTGGGGGATGTGGAACTTTGGGCTATCTAGTTTTTATAACTCAAATGTAAATATTTCAGGAAGAGTCATTACCTCAAAATATGAGATGCATATCTGCCCTATGTCAAATCTTGAAAACATACTTCTTTCTCAATGAGGACTTAACTTAAAACAAAGTAAAGTAGATAGCCCAAATTCCCAGTAAATTTCAGTTCAGACACATCTTGATCATGGTATTAGAATACTTTTACCTTCGAACAAAAGATTCCTTCTTATGAAATTTGCAGGAAAAAGTGGAACTGAGAAAAATGCATTCGAACATTGAACTCCTTTACTTTATAACTGCTCACAATGTGTTAAAAATATTTTATATCAATGTAACTATTTGGTGCATGGTTATCAAATTTAGCGTAAGGGTGTATAATTAATTTCTAAAACCGAAAAGCCTAAATTTGAAAAATTAATATTTTCAAAAAAATTTGAGATTTAGGCCCACGTTTTTTCGGTGCTGTCTACTTCAAGATCACAAGCTCAGTAGACACAACAATCTCCAGAGTTGATGCAGAGACAGATAACTTCTTTTACCATAATTCTACCATTATATTCCATTACAGTCACATCACACAACATTGGCTAAACTCCGTAGGCAACGTAAGGACAGGCAGAGCCCCCACGTTCTGAGGCCAAGTCCCCATCTTCCCTTTCCACAGTGCGGAGACCACAAGAAAAGAGGAAAAGGACAAGAGCCAGAGACCTGTGCGAGCCTGGCCAGGCGCTCCAGGGTCCAGCTGCGGTAGGCGCCCAGGCGCCGTGCATAGTCAGCAGAATCCCTGGACCCAAAGTGCCGCAGGCGTTCCTCGGCTGGGAAGCGCACGACCGCTTTGCTGGGGTCAATGTCCAGATACAGGTCGTCGTCCACCAAGACCTGCATTGCACCACAGGAGCAGTCATTTTCCTGTAGAGACATTTTCTATAGATTGTCAGGATGTCTACTGCCCTTCAGATTCTGAAGCTCTTTTAAGTTATTCCTCATGTGGTTAGCTCATACTATGTAGCACCAAGCATGCTTTCCTACTACTTACAAATGGCATCTTGAGATAGTGAGTTATAGTTTTTCCTGAAGGTGCATTTAGTTATCAGTTCTAGACCAAAATTTATGTCTGTAAAAACAGAAAATGAGTGCACCCTGTTAGAGCCACCTAAAGGCAATTGCATTTAATACGTGAAATGTTTCAGCATAATAAACGTTTATGTCATCGTTTAGCAGCATTTCTAGCCTGTTCAAAAAGACGCCCATGTTCACGGCGCTCTTCATCAGATAATTTAGTGTGTGGCATGTGTACATTTCAAATAATAAACCTGGTTATTTTACTCCTCCTCTCCCACCTCGCCTACCTCTCCTCCTCACTCCACCCCTGGCCACACGACCTCCCCATTAACCAATCAACCAACAGCACTTTTATCCAGGCTTCACATATGGGCTTCACGAAATGCCGAACACCTAGCCAAAGAATGTTTCAATTTAAAAATTGCAACTTGCTAGGTCAACGAACATATTTTCCAATTGTGAATGGAAACATGACTGAAACACTATGTGGGTCCCCACAAGGACAGTTTCTTTTCATTAAAGGGACACTGACACCCCCCCAAAAATTTTGTTTATTTTATGCCAGGCGATCTATTATGGTGTCGGAAGACTACCCAATCAATATTTTGCTACTGCGTCGCATATATTTTTAATGAAGTAAAAAAATGCAACTGCTCGAAACCGAAACCGAGACTGGACTGGGGAGGAAGAAGAAATATAGAGGAGAAGAAAGATACCGAAAGTCACGTGGCTATGCAACTTCATTATTTTTTATTTCTTTTTTTTTCAATCAACGTATTTGGAACTTTTCAGTAGCCACAAAAAATGGGTATCATATTTTTGTCCGTTTCTAGTATTGAGTGTGTGCCTTCGATTATCCTTGGTGGGTGTGTTTAAGCCATAGAAAACGGCACGTGACCATGCAGAAGAGAGTGAGCGCGACTCCCAAACCGGCCATTTCTCGCTCGGCAGTTTTCGGGCAGAAAGAAAACGAATGTCGAGCCGCGAATTGTGTTCTGGGTAGTTGGGCTCTCGTATGTCACGTACAAATAAAAACCTTGGCGAGCATAAATACACTGTCAGTGTCCCTTTAATGCCAGCAGTGTACAAACAAAGTGTTGGCTCAAGCACATTTGGTTTGTAATTCATACTTCTCAAGCAGTGCCTGACACTAGGCTTCATTTGTCTATCATCCTGATGGCATTCCCTTATGGCATGAACACTGCATACTGACGACACAGTGCTGGCACTTTGAGGCATTGTTGATCACCAAAGAAACAATCACTCTACACCTTCCTACGAGCCAAAACAAAAACGCACAGATCCTCTCAAATTCGTCACCTGAATGAGCGCCGACCGCAACGCCGACGTCAGGAACAGCTGTGCCCCAGGCAGCCCCTCAGTGAAGGCCTTGTAGACCCTGCTGAAGGCGCACGACCCGTGCTGAAGCAGACGCCGGACGTTGTCGCACCCTTCGAGCTGCAGCACCATCAGCTCCCGCAGCAGGCCCAAGACTAGGCTCTGGTCCTCGGGAAGCGTCCCGCACCCGTACACGCACGATACCAAGATATCCACCGCCGCCCGGAGTGACTCTGAGGGACCGCGCACCAGGCAGACGGCGACCAACGCCGGCTCCTGCCTCAGGCCCCGCAGGAGCACCGCGTAGGCGTTGTCGTGGGCCCCGAGCGCCCGGTACGAGTCCACGAAGCAGGCGGCTTCAAGTGCGTTTAGCCGCTGGCAGCAGGAGGCGGGGCTTCCCTCCCGCCCTAACACGAGGGCGTCCAGGGCGTTGCGTTGGTGCCTCCAGATCCAGGAGAGGTGTTGCAGGCGCTCGACGAGGCGCTGGACGCGCTCGTTGAGGCGCTGCAGCTCGCGCTTCTCCGAGTCGACAAAGAGGTGCTCGCGGCGGAGACGCGAGGCGATCTGGGCTAGCTCCGCCCGCAGGCTGCCCGTGCTCCCTCGTTTCAGACCCATGCCGGCTGCGTCGTCGTGCCTGGTACAAACGACAAAGGAAGGCAGGGCACGGTGAATACCGAACGTCTCATTATCGACCCTCAGCCAATGGGATCGCAGCCTTAGTCGATGAGAAGGAATCAAAAAGCAAGAAGCCTGTCGGTGACTACACTCGCTGCACGCTTCAGGGTGCAGCCTGTTGCAGGTTCAGAAAAGCAGAACAAGCCCCTTCCATAAAGCTTTCTGCTTGCCACAATTGATGGTTTCCTCTCCAGCCTTTGCTCTGCTAAAGTGGCAAGAGTGGAGGGCTTTGTGGGAGGAGCCTGCCCTGGCTTTCTTAATGTACAACAGAGTCTAGCGTAAAGAAGTAATGTGCAAGCATCTGCACCTCGCACAGGAGGCTGTCATACTGCGCAAGTATTTGCTCCACTCAACCAACTTTAGTAGAGTAAAAAGTAAAAGAACAATAACTGACTTTCCTTACCTAAAGTGCCCGTCTACTTTTCACATACCCTCTGACTGGCACAACAACTGACAGATGGCGGCAGCGGCCTCAGCTCAAGCTTACTGCCCGGTCGCGCCAAAAGCAGACAATGTTTTTGGAATCAAAAACGGTACACGCTTGATAAAACACATTAGCTGGACACAAGACGAATAAAACCAATGGTTCGTTGAGTAATTTCAGCTACATGTCTGCTTTTGGCGCAACCGGGCAGTAAGTCTGAGCTGGGGCCAATGCCGCCATCTGTCGGTTGTTGCACCAGTCAGGGGATGCATAGATAGCGGACGGGTGCTGCAAGTAGGGAAGATCAGTTATTGTTTTTTTAACTTCAACTAAGATAAGTTTGTTCTTTGAAATTTTCATGCAAAGCTACACACACCTTCGGCACCTCTGTGGTAAATCATAGCGTGATACGTTACCAAGCCGATTTAGGCAGTCACTATAAAGGCATCAACCGAATTCGTGGACATGTTGTAGTACAAGGGAAAAGAAGTGGAATGGAGGAAGAAAGATTGCATCATCTGTGTTCTCCCTATGCATTTCAACCAACGTTACTAAAACACCCAGTTGGGAAACTCACCCTTGAAACCTGGGTCGCTGGCGTCCACCGAGACCGAGCTAAATATGATAACAGCGCCACCCTTTAGCGAGTCACTGAATGCTCCCAGAGTACCGAAACTCCCAGGCTCGAGGTGCCAAGACGGCAACTCAATCTTTTTCTTTACTGTGGTCACCATAAGCTTCTAGAAAGCATGTTTTTTCGTAAAAACAAATGCAAAAAGTTTTTTTTATAGGCACTTTTATTGGAGATTAGTACAAAATGACAGGAGCATGATGTTTGCAAGAAATTTTAGTATACAGGGTTTTGCGGCACAATTATTATTGTTTTTATACAGCCATGTCTCACCGGTGATTTCAGGTAGCGTGTCCCGACCTGGGCGCGTCCTAACTTTGGTTGTAATTTTCGGCGTGTCTGCTTGGGAGACGGGGGTTGGCATCCCGGAAAATCTTTCCACCGTATGTGTTTCGGCGCCAAAATGGCCGATTAAAGTCAGAATAGAATTGTCACAGCAGACGCTAGTGAATGCATCCCCAACTGGTACAGCCGTGCAGTTCCTCAAGTGGCCGGTGCGGGAGAAATGGCGGCGTTGTGATCACCTTTAGCTCGGTTCAGGTGAATGGATCGGTGCCACCTTTTCAGAGCAGGCTCTGTAGCAGTTTCCCAACTGAGATGTTCTAGTAATGTTGATTTCAACCTTTCTGTAGTATTTCTCCCTGCCGTGTCTAATCAAAGTTTGTTCAGACTGTGTTATTTCTTTTTTAAAAATTCCACCTATGAAGATTGCTTCTACATTTAAATAAGAAAGAAAAGATATGTGAACCTCCACTTGCAGCTTTACTAGTGGATGTAATGCAACGGTCAGAGAAAGCATGTTTTTCGTGTCACTGGTGAGATAAAAACATGGCCATGCAGAGTAGGTCTTAGGACAGCTACTTTCACCAATGACTTGAGGAACTCGACTTTCACTAGTGTTATGAGCTCAATGCAGAACATTATAACCGATGCCTACCTTTGGGGTGAAAGCGAACAGAAAAATAACATAGGTAGAATTCCTAAGCATCCACGAACGCCACACACCGCCCACGGAAGAAAATAAAAATGTAACCCAATCGCGTATTTCATCACTGGTTTTCGAGATCAGGAAATCGGGGCGGGTTTTTAAACCATCGGGGTTTTTCAGCAAGAGACACGTTAAATAGGCTCACTTAACTCCCAATTTTTCCATTAACCTCCGCAGCACCTCGAGGCTATGAATAACTTGTGTCTCGTGATTCCGAGAATCAAGAAACTTTCACGCGAAAGAAACATATGTTTTGCGTTTTCGCTTTATTTTTCCTCTACTCGTGGTGATTCCGAACCGAGCTATTGCCACAGCTGCTGCCGGGTCATGCAAATTAGATAACCAGAACCTTCGACGATTCATTTCTCAGAATCGTTTTGGCACGTTTCGGATCCCCTATCGCACCAGGCGCATATGCCATACCACCGCCTCTGGCCATACATCAGAGGCCACAGGCCACACTGACGCGCGTCACGAGACAGCCGTTGAACCGTGACAGCATTCCCTGAATTTCTTTTTTACCTTAGGCCTCGGTTATTTCCCCTACCTTTCCCTATATCACGGACCTCCGAGCACGAGAGCTACGCAAATAAACGGGTCTCCTTCAGAACAGGTGTAACCTAGTTTCGCGAACACCTGAAAACGGAAAAGTTTTTTGCGCTATCAGGGACCTTGATTGAGCCTCGACGCCCTCTGAAAAACTCCCCACTGCTGTTCGGCGACGAGTTTTTGCGACTCGCACGTATCGACAGCCGGCTGAAGCGAAGTAAACAACGAGCGACTTACCTGCCAGTCAACAGAGGGTCGGAGAGACTGATGTCACTGAGGACACTTCATTCATCCGCCTGATTCATAAATACCAGAGAAATTCCCGATACGGCCAATCCGGCCATCCGCCATGATTGTTGTGATGCGTGCTTCGCTCGTGCACCGCTACGGCACGGATGGCGCAAGCGGCGGACGCGGCGCGTGCGGGGTGGCGTGCGTGCGGTGGCGTGCGGTTCATTGCGTGTTTGCTGCTGGGGTCGTTGTTTTGAAGTTTTCGCGCTCTGCAGCTCGTGAGTTCAAAGAGTTTGAATTTGCTTTCGCTTCGCAGAGATCGCTCAAACTCTAAACTTGATTACGAGTGTCCGTTATAATTTCATGAAGTGATCTTGTGCACCGTAAATCTACAGCAAAAACTGTGTCTTTGCTAGTCGCCGGCATAACATGACTGAAGTCACGCTCAAGCACCGAAATCTTGTTCTTGTGGAATATCCCGGTATTGTCAGAAATGTCGACAAAATGCTCAGAACCCTCGGCGGCATCAACGAAATTTCGGAGGTACTTTTATTTTACCAGTGGTTCTGTGTGTACACACGTGCTCTTTCCATATCGTTCATTCGTACCCATCGCAAAGTCAATGCGGAACGCAAGTTCGTCTGCTTGTACAGGGGTTGCGATGATGTCAGAACTTGCTCTCCACATTCCTTTCTTGTTCTTGATTAATTGCTGTACACGGACGAGTTGATTAGTGCACTGACACTATACGTGACACCAAATCTTGACCGTGCACTGCGCAGGCAGGACAAGCACCTCCCACAAAGTGGTCCCTATTGTGTCGTCGTAACTCGTATCGTGGAATTACGTTTCATGGACACATGATTTGTCGACACAAACATTTCATCAACACTCGTTACGTATGGCACGCTGTATGGACATTTCATCACGTGTGTATCACTGGGGTCTGCCTTGCCTCACCCTCCTGCTTGCGTTCAAGCCACTTCGCAGCGACAGTCTGTGGCAGCTCATTACAAAATGTCTCATGCAGCTTATTAAAGAAAAAGCTAATCTTAGCTCTCGATGAAACAATTTGTTGATGAAACAATCTGTTGATGAAACGTCGCGTGTCAATGAAACGTCGTTCGATGAACTGATTGCCGCCACCCACAAAGCCCTCCACTTTTTCCACTTTAGTGGAGCAGAATGTTGAAGATGAGGCGAGTGAAGGGGGAAGCTACCAATCATGACAAACAGAGGGCTTTGCAGGAGGATCGTCTCTTCCTCTTATTTGGCAACCTATTATAGCCAACCTGCCTACCCACCGACTGTGCTTGACATACCACACGGTGTCACATTGTGCCACCCAATATAGCATCATATCGGATCATCTGACTTATCATGAGACAGTTCTTCCAGCACATACGTGACATGTCATGTGTCACATGACACATATCGCGTCGTGTGACATGTCATGAAAAAGTTATTGTTCCAGCGTCACGTCACATGACATGGCATAAAAAGCGCGTGTTCCAATGCTTCCTCCGTGTCTTTCCAGACACATTCAGACCCCTCTCGGAGATTGGAACTGAAGTTCCGGCCTGATGACCCTTACTGCAAGTGTGTGTACGCCAACCGCTTCAGTGCGTCCTGCCTCTTGTTGAAGGTAAAAAGGAACCGAAGCAAAGATGGAGAGCCGTATTCCGTGTCCATCGAAGGCACCGTCAGCACTGTCTACAAATTTCGTGGTGAGTATAAGGCTTCTCTACCGACTGAAACTTGGCATGTCTCCAAAAGAGCCGCCGGTGCCATTCCGTCAAATACACGGGCGCAAGTTGGTGGGTTGCTGCCTGAAAAACTTGCAGACTTCTGGTCTAAACTATCTCAACAATGACGTGTCAATGTTACGTGCTGGATGCAGTGGAAGAGCTGTGGGGGTGGGGGTGGTCTTCAGCCCCCACAAAATCCAGCCGACCGCATAATCGGGGTTCCGTATTTTCGGATAAATCTGAAAAACTCAGAAAAACACCTGCCAGTAAAATTTTGGTTAATTCTGATTTATCCGATAAACTCCAAATTTTGATGTGCCAATGCCACCCCCCCCCCCCCAAAAAAAAAAAAAAAAAGAAAAAAATTGTTTTAGTTTGATTAGCGCACAGGGTCAGTGGTCCTGGGAAAATGCCACCACAGTTATCTTTCAAATCTCGGACCATTGTCAAAGGGGATCTTACTGCTTATCCCATCAAGGTTCATTCAGGACAACAGGTCATTGTACTTTCGGGTCACGACAAAAGCCACTGTTTTGGTTTCCAGTTTGAACCATACTATTTGTGCTTTAGTGGAAGCAGAGGTTGTGTTTTTGTAACAGTGAAAGCTATGGACCATAGAGATTGCATAAAATGGAGATGAGGGGAAGTTGAAACTTCTCAATTACATCCTTTGCCACTCCACCTCGCCTGGCCGCGGGGTAGGTTGGTGGAATAGGATGGGATGAATACGAGCTTCCGGAATGCATTGCTCTTTAAGGTATCAACGTTTATCGAAGCAGCACTGGAGTGGAACTTTTGTCGTGGGACAAATCAGTAATGGCAATGGCACCAACGCCAAATCTAGCTGAAGAAATATTAATCCATATAAGCGCATTTTATTTTAAATGCGTTAGCATTTATTTTTCTGGTGCACGCAGCCGTCTCTAGTTTCAACTGAATCGTGGACTGAACTGGTTTTGTGATGCTGCAGCGCTGTTCCTGCTGTGCTCTTTTGCTCCGTTCGTTCACTCGTTACACCCACTTCCAATGATGTGCCACCGTTGATGCACACCCTCTAAAAACTGTAGTGGCTGCATCCGAGACCGCCGACGCCCGGGAGAACAGACTGGCTCTCCAAAGACTACAAACCTCTGCACCAAATGCTAGAGCATTTAGTCAATAATCAGCGTCGCGACAGCAGCAATTTCGGCCTTATTTTTTTATCTAGCATACGTTTACAGCCGGATATTATTTATTTATTTACTTTGAATAGGAAACAGTGCGAAATTAAACTTCAAATTTCGGAGCATTGCGTATCAAACAAAAATAAACCTCGAAAAACACTCTCCAAAGGCTTCAACCAGTGTGGCAAATTTACACAGAGTGTGGCCCGTGGGAAATGTAAGCAGTTTTCAATTCTCAGAGAAAGATTTCACACTCACTCTCACATTGTCTGAGCAGGGGTGCACAACATAAGGCCCGGCCCACGGTTCGGCTTGGTGCAGAAACCTGCTTACTTTGCTGACAAAAGAAAAATAGAATGTAAAACGACACGTCGAGAACCTTTTCTCGGAGTTCCAGCAACAATTCCAAGGGGTTTGAAGTCGAGAAAGCAAGCTACGATCCGTTTCGCTATTTTTTTCTGCGGCCCTGGAGAACTCCGATTCGATGGTGCAACTAGAGCTCAATGAACTCTGGTGTTCGCCAGCACCGAAGAGTATGCAGTGCAAATCTTAGCTGCCCGTGTTCTATGAAACCCTCCACAAGAACAAGTATGGGCCCCTGGTGGACCACGCCTTGAAACCGGCGTCGCTTTTTGGGAGCACGTATGTTTGTGAGACCTCCTTTTCTCACCGACGACTCTGAGCAAGATCCGCCTTCGATCTGCCATAATGGATATGACACTGTGAGATGTACTAAAGACGGTAACAAATGCGATGACGCCGGATATTGGAAGCCTGCCTGACGCCAAAATGTGCAACACGTCTCACTAGGTGCGGCCACACACAGTTTTCAGTAAACATAATTTTGGCTCGTCTAATTTTTTATTTGTGCGCCCTTGACCAAGATGTACACGTGCCACGTTGTCATTTGAGTAAACACTCTTCTTCGTTCCTCTATGACTTGCTGCATCGCTGCTGGAGATTTTAACCCCGCTCTCACAAACTCGCGGACAGGTATGGTGGACTTCCAGTTTCTGCCGATGGAGAAGAAGGCAGACGGCGGGGGCTACAAGAGCCTGTTGGACCAGCTGATTCCCCCGACGATGCCCTCCCTGGACTGGCTGAAGGAGGAGACGCCCGTCTTCATCCTGCCGCAGGTCTTCTCGCGGCTGGACACCCCGGCCGTCCAGCCCCTGCGGGATGAGCCTAAGCGTCGCGTCATGCCCGGCAGGCCCTCTGGACGCCCCGACAACGTGCTAGGAGGGAGTGAGCGACGGCCTCCCTGGCCATCTTTTTTGACACAAAACATGTTTTGTTGGCCAGATTCTACGAGAAAACTGTCGCGAAGGGCTGCGACGTTAACCCTTTCATGGTCAAATTTTTTGTCCAAAGACACGCCCCCGTGGTTGGGTTTTTTTACTCGGTGCGTTAGCAAAGATTATACACTAGTTTATTGTCGCATAAAAAAATCTAAGACTTAAAATAAATAGTACACACACTTCTAAACATCTGCAGCACACTTCGCTGCTATGGTGTCTTGTGATATCGCAATCGTGCGACATCATATTATATGTGACACTGTGACATCACATTCTGCTGTGATGGGCAATGTCACTGCCATGAGACATGTGGTTAACGTCATCTGTTAGTCATATGGCCGTGACGTCACAGTCTTGACGTCGTGTGACGTCACATGCATGTCATGTACCCAGCTCATTCGCGGCGCTTTCTATGCTCCCCGGTGTGTGTCCACATGATGAAGCTAGTATATATTCTCTTTTTTTTTCATCCTGCTCTTTCATTGCTTTTTTTTTTTTACGGTGACAGTTGTTTTTGGCGAGGTTCTGCAGGGGATCCCTGGGTGTGTTTCCTGCAGGGTCGTCGTGGCTGGGAAATTTCCCCAATAAATTTAGCGGGAAAATTTGTCCGCCATGCGTCATCATGACATGCGATGTGACATTGTGAGGTCATAGCCGTCATGCCATGATGTCGTGTGACATTGTGAAATTGTATGGCGACGTGCTTAGTGCGGTTTGATTGTGTGCGGCGGAGTGCGCCTTGGCCGTCGCCGCAGTCTGTTTGTAGGATGTGGCGAGGAACCGAGAAGTTTTTGCTTCTCTTCTAACCTTGAACCTTGTGCAGAGTAGCGAGCTGTAGGGAAAAGATCGGGCTGACCTCTTTTCCTTTATTAATTGGCCCTAATCAATCCCCATGGCTCTGCCTGAGGTCTCTGTTTTGAGTTGGGAACATAAAGGGAAGTCTCGTTATTCAACAGTGGTCAACAACCCTTTACTCAGCCCTACAGCATCTTGCGAAAATGATGATGACGAAAAAAAAGGAAGAAAAAGGACCGTTCAGGTGGCAGACGGTTTGTCTTCCCCCATGTGGTAAATATTTCACATATTTTTGTGAATAGAGTACAGGATGGAATTTCTTGGCAAGGCTGGCGTGACTTTCAGTGCCCGTTCTTTCGGAACTAAGGAAAGCAGAAGAAATGTTTGGATCTACGGTCTAGGAAAGGTAAAATGATTAGTGGTGTAGGAATACTGCTTTTAATAGCGCAGCTTTATCCCTAGCTCCACCGCTGCAAAGAGAGCCGGTATGTCGTGGCTTTCTGCTAAAACGATGAATATCGCGACTGCTGTTTGGTTCGAACAACTTTTTGTCCACCTTTGAAAATTTCTCTAGAGTAAGCACTTTCTATCACATTTTAGAGCATGGCTTTTCCCCATTAATTTATTTTAATAATAGTAACTTTTACATCTTTGGACGAGGATTTTGAGTACCGTAAAGTTCATAACTACCACAAACTTCGTGGCCCACCAAATCGGCCACATTGAAGAGCACATGTTTGCACAAGAAGGAACTTTTGTAAGCTTGCTGAAGCACCTAGCAAATCAAATAGAAGACCTGAAAATCAGGTTATTTATATTAATCCCGGTGTACCACTTGCTGCCTTTTGCTTGTGTCACTAAGTGGCTGTCACTAAGTGGCTCCAGGGTTGAGAAGGACTTGAAGATGCCTATTGCCCTTCCAGCATTTTAATTTGCCTTCATGCTGAACTTCTTCCTTTACCAACTCTGTATACCGGTCGTAACCCTGGGTTTCTGTTGCCGTGAAACTTAGTGTGACTCCACGCCCGCTTGGCTCAGGGTGTTGACGTTTGACCGTTTTGTTCTGAACGCTTCTTTTCTTTTTTGTTCTGGAGTGCGTAAAAGAGCATCTCCTGGCGCGAGCTCTGGGCGTTGACTGCGCCATAGCACCATTTTGTTTCCGGCTATTCCTTTGTATTTTTTTTTGCGAGTGCGTGCTGTCGGCGTCGGATATTACGCGGAGTGTCCTCGCTCTAAATGGAAAAAAAACCATTGAAGCACCCTGGTAAGACCCAAAGAAATAGAGGAGGGCCAGTACTGGGGTCACAGGGTTTATCGGTCCAGTTTCAAAGCCAGCTGCCGTCTTGTTGCTCAGCTACCCCTAAGCTGCCCACTGCGTTTCTTCTTTTCGTCGCGGCACGCAGCGTTGCAGCTGCAACTGCCAAATCGTACATTTGGCCGTACCAATACCCTTCTCGTCTTACTTCCCCGGCTCGTGCAGCCCGCCATCGGAGGGTGAAGTTTGCCTGCTACCTGAACCACGACGACCTCAAGGTTCCCGTGGAGCCGAAACCGGAGGCCTGGAAGCAGCTCGAGTGGCGTCCTCAAGATCCCGACGTCCATAAGAGGGTCAAAGAGGTTGGGAATCTGAAGCTGGACATATCCTGTCCTTCTAAAGCGCCTCTTGGGACGCTAAATGGGACGGGGAGCCGGTCGCGGTGTGTGTTAGTGCGCCGCAGCTTAAAGCGTGTGGAGCAAAGCTCGCACTGCAGACCTCGAGTACCCTGGGATCGATCCCTGTCTCTGCCCTTTTCAGTTTGGATGGGTGTTGTATCGTCGTGCAGTTGCGTATCGCTACTTCGTGATGCATGCTGAAAACGCCGTGCTAGCAGCTGTACTGCACTGGCTAAATCTAATCGATAAAGTGTGTGTTCCTTATCACGCACCTCTTTGATGTCCTGTGGACACTTGCTACGGGATAGCGGATGCCTCGTAAGGCGTGTGGCGGTTCGTAGTACTTGCAAACTGCTTGATTGTTGCCTGCAGTTGATGATTTTCTCAGTTTAAAAGGTTCCCATATGTTTGAAATGGTAACTGCGGAATTCCCCGGAAGTTACCATTTCGACGTGTCATTATGTATAAACGCCATTTGAAAACAACAGTAGCTCTTATTAGCTGCTATTTCACAGCATTACATTATTGCCTTCTCAAAATGAAACCGAAACAAAAAAATTGGACTGTAAAAGGAAGTGTGCCTGGAAATTTTGAAGGTTTGTCTATGTTTACCATTAAAAAGAAGAAACTTTTTCTTTTTTAAATTTTGTGTGAGTTTTATTTGTTAGGTACAAATCAATTCCTTAAAAGGGGCACATTGTCATCCCAAAAGATGTACCATTAGTTGGGCTATAAAAAGTGGCACAAGGAAACCTTTGTCCATGCTTCGCAGTGGAAATTCGTTCAATCGGGCCACATGCTACGACGTAGGTGCTTCTTCAACATCCATTATTGGAATTATATTTAATGCAATTCTTTCAATAAAGGGAACATGTTGTATTTCATAAATAACGGCAGTCTAAATCAGTGGTCCTCAATTGGGGTCCGCGGGCCCCTTGGGGTCTGCGAAGACATTCTAGGGGTCCGCGAAGCCCTGCCTCATCAGTCAAGCCCTC
Source organism: Ixodes ricinus (assembly GCA_037355805.1). NCBI lineage: Eukaryota > Metazoa > Arthropoda > Arachnida > Ixodida > Ixodidae > Ixodes > Ixodes ricinus. The sequence continues at coordinate 129,589 of JAZHYW010035094.1, read as the reverse complement.
CAATAAAAGTTGTATTTTTTCAAACTGAGAAGTAACATTCCAATTTTTGGGTGAGTTTTCTCGTGTGTATGTCAGTGATAGAATTCTGCTTTACACTAGCCCTTAGTTACATCCGTCTAATAAATCATTATATTAAATAACCTAATTTTCTTCCCCTGACCACGAACGGGGTCCTCTATTATCTCTGCCAATCCCCAAGGGGTCTGTGAAACATCAAAGGTTGAGAACCACTGCTCTAATTGATCTCTTGTTCCGTTTTCCTGTCATTTCACATTTTGTGATGTTTTTGAATATGCATTCCAACTAAAGCCATGAGTGGAATGAAAATGACGGGAGGTCTCTCAATAGACCTTTTCAGAAATTCGGAGCCAACTAGTGGCTCAAATATTAGTCAAAATATTTGTATGGTAATGGTGGTTAAAATCTCGCCTATTCATCGATGGCCGACGTATGAAAGTTACGGTGTTCTTTTCTGTTCAGTCATTTCTCTATTTGTTTTGTAGCGTGAGCTACACTGGCCGAGGTTGAGCAGTTTCGCATGGCTTGCATAATGAGCCGTGCTCCGTGCTGCGCAAGCGCGAGGAGCAGTGACGTCACACGGCGCACAGCTGGCGCTCCAGAGACGCCGCCGCCGCCGTTGCGCGCTCCTCGCCGGTCTGCGCATGCGCGAGGAGCAGTGACGTCACACGGCGCACAGCTGGCGCGCCGGAGCCGCCGCCGCCTCGTGCAATGCCGCCATTGCGCACGCCTCGCCGGTCTGCACATTTCAGAGGTGTGACGTCATAGCCGCGGCAGACGCACTGGCGCCGCTGCGTGCCCAGCTGTCCGCCTCCGTTGTGTAGTAGCCAAGTCTGACGCTGCACCGGAGCCGCTTGATAGCGCCTCTCATTTTGTGCGCATAAGCTCACGCTACGTATATCCTGGCATAGCAAAGCTAAGCCACCGCAATTTTAGTTTCTATGGTGTTGAGAAACCACCACTGCATGAGGCACTTAGTTGAGTAAAACTAGGTAAAATTCACCACATTACTATAGTATACTGCAGAAGCGCCCACTTTGTTCAAGCGCCCACTATTAACATTTCCTAAACTTGGAAATTCCGCAAATTATATGTTTACCAGCCTGATTTGATTGGACAAGCGCCCATGTCTAGATTAACCCAGTTTTCAGTGAAAGTGGGTTGGGCGCTCTCTCGGTATCTTACGGTATATTGTCATGAGCTGTCTAGGGCGTACCGAAGCCAAGCGTTCCAAGGATTTATACGATACCCTCAAATGCGTAGTGCATAGAAGCTTATCATTCTCGTCGCGCCGACGTCGAACAACAATACAGCAAACTAACGTCTGGAATGTTCAGGCTCCGCATCGGTGCCCATCTCCAAATTCTTTCTTAATTAGCCATAGAAAGGTTGCCATTGGCATGTATAGTATATACACTTGGACGACGATAGTTATTGAAGTGGCCAAACTGAATTTCGGAAAGGGTCTATTGTTCTGACACCAGCAAGTGCTTCCTATCTTCAACAACACTTCGGCGTCTCACGAGCCTCGAGTGTGCATGTGCAGCCAAAGCACAATGGAAGGCAACAGACGCATGCCGGAGGGTGGGCGTTCGAGAGACACGCCATACTTTTCTTTGTCGGTGACCATGGGTAACCCAACTTTTCACCTCGTGCACAATATAGTCTGGAAGTTTTGACGATGCTTGCATCCTTTTTAAACTGTATGGCACCGGGAAGTGTGCTAGTTTTATGGGGGTGCAACCTCCTAATAAATACTAAGGCGAAGAAAATTGGCTGTTGTGAATCATTATGCAACTAGGGGTCGGTCTTCCCTCGAGAGGTGGCGACACTGGTTTGGCATTTTAGAGGACCAACTTAGCCGGCGCACTATGATAGCTCGCCCGGGGTCTTTAACAAGAATTGTGCAATGGTGACTGTGCTACCACGTGCCAGTGGGATGCTCATCCTACAGCACTTGCACACATTCTCGAAGGAATGCAAGCTGGTTGTTTGTATGGTTATTTAGTTTCCAATGTTATCAGTTGTTGGGGGTCGTTAAGTAACGGCGTGCACGCTTGCACGTGTGTCTATGATTTTGACTCTTCTCCTGTTTCCACTCCGCCGTCGCGAATTGACGATTTGTTTGCGGATTTTGCCCTACTGCCCGAAATATTTTGAAGGATCCGCATCTAGACGTTGGTCGTTTTTGTCTCCTTGAGGACTGCGACGTGATCGTCCTCTTCCTCTGCCTGTCTCCCCAGGCGTTTCAGGAGCGCCCCCTGTGGACCCGCAGCGCCCTGCAGGTGCGACTGGAGGAGCAGCCAGGGCGCTTCAAGCTCATCCTGCCCGTGGTGGCCTACTATGTGCTCAGCGGGCCCTTCCGCACATCCTGGGTGCGCCTGGGCTTTGACCCCCGCAAGGACCCCACCACCAAGCCCTACCAGATCCTCGACTTCAGGCTTTCCACCTGTACGTCCGTCCTTTCTTTGCCTCTCCGAACGTCTGCGGGGCTTCGCATAGAGTTTACACAATGGGTCTTGGAGCGTGGGTTCTCGAATAGGTTTCTCCGGAGTGCCCTCAGGTTTGGCGGCGCGTCTCGACAGGCGTGCTTACCGTGTTTTCAAATATGGTCCCTCGGTTTCTGCCCAACGACGTCGTAGAAGTGTTGCGTCGTTGCCTGCCGCGGTTCCGATGGCGGTACGGCAGCGAAGGTGGACACAGCAGATGCCCGTTCTGTCTTGGGTCGCTCCGAAGTTCGAGGGCAAACCAAAACCAAAGCAGATACGAGATAAGACAACACGACAACGGTGACCCTCGTGTCCACTTGCCTCTTTTGCCGCCAGCGTTTCTACGACCAACCGCTGAGATTGCGACATTTGACGGCGTGATGCCCTGGCGCCTGCAAGTACGATTTGGGACCGATTTGGGACCGCTTTTGATGCATGGATGGGACAAGACGGTAAACTCGCCCGTCGAAGACTGGTTCCGGGCACCGTACCGCAGGTATTCTTCGAATTCCCAAATTTCTTCGGCCGTCCCGGCACCCAAGTGAGGCGTCTTTCCGTCTTAGCAGGTCCGAGCCACCCATTGATGCGCAACTTCCCTAGTGTGCGCATGATTGTTTACGAAATCTGTGGCCTTCTGTGTCGTCTTATTGCGTCGATGCCGAGAGCAGGAAGGGTTCCTTGGTCGCCGTTCATGCCGGTGGGGGTTTCCCGAGATCAAGGAGTTAAAGAAGCAGTAGTTCCGCCATCTTCTCATATATTTTGTCCGCCTGAAAACGGCGGGGCGTGGTGGTTGTCGTTGGTGGTCTAGGCAGGCTGATATTTGCTGACAAGTCGAAGAGGCAGTAAGACATCAGTTACGAGGTCGGTACTTGTAGTCTTGTGGCGGCGCGATCCCTGTGCCAACACAACATTCTCTGAGGCCCCTGCATGCCTCTGGGATCGATAGGGTGAAGACAAGGAAAAGGAAGGACCCGTGCTCAGTGGCTGCGCGAGGATCCAGGGAACGACAAGCTGACAGGCTTGAGACATCACCGGCAATCTCAGCTGTCCGACCGACGTCCAAGTTCGATGTCCTTTTAGGTGGTTTGGTGTTAAGTAAATTATGTAGTAACGTTCCTGACAGTCTGGGTTATTACCCGTTGCGTATGCGAGCCCAATAGGGAACCGTAACAGTCTTTTCTAGCATTAGGGTAGAGTCTCATTGTTACGTTCTCAGTTCATATGCGCTTTCCCAGCTGTTACGTTTACAAACTCCGGTCCTGTCGAACTTCCATAGAGATGTTTACGTTTACAAACTCCGGTCCTGTCGAACTTCCATAGAGATGTGTGTATTAGTTTCCCGTTTATTTGAAACATTGAAAAGTTTCCCGTGGTTGCCTCCCCGGTCGTTACCTCCGAAAATTGCCGCCCAACATGGAGAATGCGACGTGTTGGGTTGCTTGCCGCATCTGTTCTTTTTCTTTTGTTCCGCTTCACTTCTTTTTCGCCGCTTTGCCTCTCTGCATTGTGCTTCTTGCCCTCGCAGGCATGACCTTTGTCTAGCTTCGAAAGGAGTTCTGGTTTTCGCAAAAGCCCATTCATCTTTTTGTCTATTGTTGCTCAAATATCATCTTGCTTGGAGTTAAAACTCGTAATTGCGCACCAGGATTGTCGCGCTTCACCGCTTTGCACCGACGTGCTAGGTGTAGCACCCGACACCGGGGAGCATCTAGGTTAACTCTACGAGCTCGGAAGGTTTTGCTCATTCTTACAGTTCGGCATTCTTTGGCCACCATTATAGATCATTGCAGGCACGGTGCGCTAACTGACAGGCCTTCGTAAAATGGGGTTCCTGATGACTTGACGACCTATTTTGGAAACACAGCACAAACACCATGCGACGCTGTTAGTGCAAACGAGATATCGGCGCTTTTCTGCCTTTTACTTTGAGAGACTATATTGATAAGCACGAAACTTCACTGGTTAGGTTACTGCCCCGAAAGAGGACTTTCCACCGCACTTAATTTATTATGGCAGCCATCCAGTTTTAAGGTAGAAACAGTAAAAACTGGAAATCGCTCGTTCATGTTATTGGTATCTTGCCATGTACAACTTCAACGGACTTTAGCGGAGAAACCCTCGCTTTCCAGCTCCGTCGGGGCTCCGCCATGACGTGGCGCCCAAGCGGGGCCTCTCGGCGTATCTGGTGCCCACCAAGGTGCTGGGCGCGGGCTGCCGGCGCATCGTGGCGCAGACCGACTCCCTGACTCTGGCCGCCCAGGGCGACGCCCCCAGTGCGTCCCCGTCCTTGGCCTCGACTGACCCGGAGCTGGTGAGCACCTTCAAGCCGGGGCACCTGCCCCCGTTCCGGCAGCTCTTCTACCACCTGTGCGACGTGCACCTGGACGAGGTGCAGGCGCTGGTACATGCCAACGACGGCAAGGAGACGGGCTGCCACGAGAAGGACGGCTGGTGCCTGGAGGGCACCATCGCCGCGTGCCGCCGGATCATGCTCAAGGACCTGCGCAGGACGCTCAAGCTGCTCAAGGCCAAGAGCAAGTCGTCTCAGGAGAACGATGAGTCACCGCCGGCTTCGGACGAGGAGGACGACGACGGGGAGGAACTGGACGAGCTTCTCGGCGACGACGACGACTGAGCACTGACCTGCATGTGCGAACGGGCCTCGATGATTGAAAAGAGTGTGCCCACGATTGTTGGACTGCTGCCCAAACAAAGTATTTTTCGTCCACAGTGGCCAGACCAGCTTTTGAAGCTTGCGCTGTTTGCAAATGCCCGTAGAAACTCCGCAAAGTATGACGGCATCTGGTGGCAAATTCGGGAAGCTGACAAGCGAGGTCGGAAATCCTGTGGCTGGAGCCGAGCACTCGGGGAAGGCATTAGAAAGTCACTGCAGCAGAAAGTATAAATGCGTGCAGTGTGTGTGGAAGGTTTTTATGTCGTGCAAGTGATTTTGGGACTGCAACATCTTTCAAAACTACCATGCGTGTGCAGGTGTGTTCAATACGTTTCTCGTAGAGTTTTACAGATGTTTGCACCTGTTTCTGAACAAGCGTGGGCACTGCACATGCAGCGACCAACCTTTGGAATGGTTAAGCTTGTATTGCACGAGTTCAGTATTTACCCATTTGTAACCTGCAGAGGGGCTTATTGGTTTGCTTCAAGACCATCTAAAAGCACTCTACGAGTTGTCATAATAACGGAACAAGAGGAATAATTTGATGTGCCAAAATATAGCAACAGCTGTGCAAGTTTTGATGCCATTCAATTTGGTGAGGTGATCGTAAAACACTAATTTCTCAGTTTGCGAACCTTCAAGTATCTGTCGCCGGCACCGTTTTCCTGGTTTGCTCTCTTCTGTGCGGCAAGTGGGACAACCCTTTATGCGCACCTTAATCATCTTTGGCCAAAATCGGCAAATCTGCTACATTTCTTCTCTGCTTAAAATGAGAAGTGGCACAACCAGGAAAGAGTGTTACGATTTGTGGATTCTTTTTGGTGTTTTGCGAGTTTTTTTTTTTTTTTTGCGAGTGCCTCTGTTTAAAATTGCCAAAAATGTCAGTTGTGAATAAAAGTAATTTCTTTGCCATATTCTTCTCCCACAAATTCAGTCAGGAAATATCTGTCATCAAAAAGTGATACCACAAGATCAAACATTTTTTTTTTGCTTGCTCATACATACTTATACATGTAAAAAAAAATAAAAAATGACAGCCCATTTGAATGGGGCAGGAAGCAAACCGAAACAAATCACACTGGAATGCGCACTCAAAGGGTTAGTCAAGGACTGTAAGACACGCATTCTAAGGTATGAAGACGCAGAGAAGTGCTAGGCCAAGGATCGTTGTCTGCGCTGCACTCGATCTGATCCGATTACACTTGGCCGCCTTGCGGTGCAGACGGCCTGAGATGGTTTAACATGCGGGCCACCTGGTCAAATGCTGTACTGTCGAGACCAGTTATAACGAAGTCAACGAGAATCGGAAATCACTTTGCTATACCCGCTATTTCGTTATAACCGACTTCGGTTATAACGAAGTGCAAAGGGAATGGGAAATCGTGATCATTTTACTGTAGCTGCCATTTCGTTATAACCGGTCTCGACGATATACCACAAGGTTGCCCACAACATTTACCGAAGCAAATCGATGCATTAGGCGAAAGACATGCACATATTTTGCATCATCTGGGCGCGACCCTAGGTCGTGTTCATGAAATGAGCGAAGGCATGGCTTTGTCACACTATTTTTTATTCTCCAGAAGTGGAATTCATACATCTTTTCACATGCAGACACTGAGCATCTCCTTTATTTCCCGGACTAGCACTCACGTTTTCAATTCCTGAAGTAATGCACAATCTTGGAAGTGATGAAAGACCACAGACATTCTGCCTGGGAAGTGTATACCGTAGAATATCGCCCATTTCACACTAAGCGCCCATTCCCAAATTTGTAGGATCTGAGAAAATATGCACAGTACATTGATATGTAAAACTGATGACTGGACAAGCGCCCATCCCCCATTTCTTCGAGATTACGTTTAAATTTTGAGTGGGTGCGTGCCCGGTATTTTACAATAGGAGGACACTTTCAATTACTTGAATTTGTTGTGTTGGCATGTCACATTCTGTGCACTGAACAATCAACAATCAAACAAATTATCTCTCCTGGGTCGTTTGCCCATCTTAAAGAAGCCCATGCAGTCGCAGTTTAAACACGAAAAAATCGCCTGGCTTGGACATAATGTCAAATGCAACGAAGGTGCAATAATGCTACCATAAAATCCTGAGCAAGCCCACTCAAAATTTGGAGAAAATCGCGTTTAACTGAACGATGGGCGCTCCTTAGGTCAACAATATGTAAAGATATGTCCTTTGCATATTTTCAGAGTGTTACAAAATTGAGCGATGGGCACTTGCTGTAGGATGCAGTTCCTACTCTGCAGCGGGGGAAGGGGGGGCACATTGCTTTTTCTTTTTCACAGCGTAACACCATCGGCTGCACGTGCTACGATGCCAAACCAACAGCTGTGCTCCACTGCTAATTCTCCCGTGGCCTCGCTACGGTGCGACCAACACGGGCAAGCAAGATCTGTGTAGGACCTAGATATAAAGCCATCGCCTTAAAAGTACCGACATTACACTAGAACAGTCGCCCTTGACAGAAAGATCTGCCGAGAGTTTCTAACGAAACACAAAACAATATATAATGTTTCCTGTTATAAAACAAGCTACTGAAGAGGTAGTGACTTTACAAACTGGCAAGCTTTCCAACAAAGTAAAACATGCAGTTTGCCTTAGAATTAAGTTTTTTAGAAAACAAATTCTCTGTCCCATTTTTTCGATGCATTTCAAAAAGGTGTTGCACAAATTGCACGGTCAGAGGGCAGGCTGTTAATATTGGTTCCACGTGAAAGGTAATCTTCCAACTTACTATCAATTTGTTTTGAAACGGGCACGGAATACACTTGCTGCGCCGGATGCAAGAGATAAAAAGAATGTAGCAAGAGTTGTGCAGAAAGGACAAATGGGTCCTGCACTCAAAAGACACGTGGCTATTCAGTAACACAAGTCGCCGCCTCCATGGCTTGAAACAAGGGCGTTTTTTTACATTTCATGTGCACACATCTTTCTTGGAAGCAGACATGTCCTACAAACTCGCCCGCTGTCCTCCAAGCAGGGTGATAAGCACTCGTGGTAAGGAACACTGCACACAACGTGATTGCAAAACCAATGCTGCAAGACTCTTGAACACAGCTGGTAGAGGCACAAATTTCAATTAAAAGGTGGTCATCCTTTTTTCTTTTTCTCATTTGCAACAGCGATTTCTGGAACACCATCCATGCATAGGCCTTAAAACGCATATATGTTGATCCAGTTGAACCGTGTGCCTCTCGGACAGAGTGGTGAAAAACGGAAAGGGGGAGGGAGGTGGGGAGGGACATTTTCACGACTGCGGCAGCTGCTCGATGGGCGTGAAGAACTTGAAGTCGTCCGGGAACAGTTCGGCGGCGCGTGGGTACATGAGCTTGTACGACTGCCGGATGGTGACGTCCGCCACTCCGGCAATGTCCCCGATCTCTGCATCGTGGTAGAACATAAAGAGGGAGATGCAGCTTGCCGCCAAGTATGACGTGTCCTTGAACTGCTCGACTTTGAGGAATGCCTCTCCATTTGGACACTGATGTAATGAAGGTGTAATGGCAGAAAGCCCTCGGTGGGGGCTTTCTGCCTTTGATAACACTTTCTCGCATGTGCGGTTAAGGGGGACACTACCCCAAAAAATCTATTTCTGCAAAAAAAGTTAATTTTGAAAAATGTCATATTTACATCCACCAACACCAACATCTAGAGAGTATTCCCAGGAAGTTTCATTAGCTTACACTGCATAGTGAATTTTTTATAAATTATTTTCAGTCCACCGATGCTACAGAAAAGGTAGAGGTCAGAGCACTTTTTAACGCATTTTTTGTCCATTCCACTTTTTGGCATAAATTTCACTTTAGGAAAACTATCGTTTTGTTATTACATAACTTGGATTCATTTTTATGAGATTTTCTGGGGCGAAATTTTAAGAGGAACGTAACTATGAGCTTGTACTTTTTTTATTTAAGTCAATGTTCATGCTCAAAAACTAAAATTTTGGACAAAGGATGGAAATCTAAAAGACAGTATTCATGTTTACGTGGCTTTTTTGTCGTAAAAGATGGTATAATACAGGGTGTTTTTTTTTAACTGCACCAAATTTTGAAATAAAGGGGGAAAAGTTTTATGAATGCGGTTTTCACTGTGTGTTTATGTGGCTCGGCGGACATTAGATGGGAATATAACCATCACTATTATCAGACTAATTAACTAAAATCCGTTAATTAACTTTTTAATTACTGTAATTAGGATATATGTTTATATTACGAACTTTGAGGCAGTCATATGCCAAGACTGTTCCATTTTGTAGAATTCGCGTAACCAGCTTGTGTACCGCGATATTCGTCCACAAATTTTGCACTTTTATCCGGCTAATGTAGCAAAGTTCGGCTATTCGCGACTCCAATTCACTATAGGTGGCGCCACTCGTTTTCCAAGATGGCCGGTTTAGTGAGGGTCGGAGGTGCGTGCCGCTGCTGAGCCTGTCTAGTTTGCTGGCTTCACTGAGCGACACAAATTATTTCTGGTAATACTAGGGAGCTAAGGTGTTACAAGCGCAGGTCACCTCTTTATCCTGAAAACAAAAACGGTATTTAGCGTAATATTTAGGCTAGGAGGTTCGTTTTAATTCCGGAGCAAAACCGAAACCTACCTTTATTTTGAATTTAATTTCTCGGTATCGGTCTTAATTTCAGATTCTTTCATTATTCAAAATGTGTCTCACACCGTAATTATTTATTTAAAAAAGTTGTTCGTGGAAACGTTCGTCCCTTTAAAGACAGGGTCTTTCATACACCTTAGAGATAACATATAATGCTGTAGTTGTTGAAAAATTCAGTGCGGATATTTGTGCGTTCTTGCTACCTTTTCTGGCTCACATAATTGTCATATGAAACCATGAACTGCGGACTTTTCAGTGGCTTTTGGGGTATTTAGAAGATTAATTGCTTTAATATCTTTCCCAGAAGAAGAATGACAGAATAAATCCAGTTTATACGATATGTTCACAAAACGCATAAATTAAAAAACGCTGTTCTCACTCAAAAAATTCAAAAGACGGAATCCGAGTGAGGCAGCTGAAGTTTGCGTGTATTTAAAGCAACGCGTGAGGCATGAGTTTATATTGCATCCAGCGTTAGACTGTTGGGCTATCTTGATAACGATGTCAGAGGTCTTCATGTGATAAAAAGAAAACAAAAATGACACCTTTCAGAAAAAACGGTAATGGTTAAATCGCGTATTTCTCTGATCGTAGCGTTAATTGGGGGCATACATTGCCGCAATTTGTATTAATAATAATATAAATATGAATATTAAGATATTTTAATACTTCATTTTCAAGCTCGAAAATAGTTGATTGCTTAGATGATCTAATTTCAAACACGCGAACAATATGACAATCTAAAGTGTACAAATTATCATCATTGGTGCCAAATGCAGCTTTTTTAATTACCAAGTTATAAAATAAATAAAGTCTGAAATGAATGACAAAATTCTAGCTAATGTGAGAAATTAATGTAAAATTAGATTACTGAGGATGCTATTAAAGTAGCGACTTTTGACAATTGGCAAAACTTCCAAAGTCGCCGCCAATATCCCTCCAGACCAAACCGCGCCCGCGCCCCCCCCCCCGCCCGCCCCCCCGCCAGAAAAACAAAAGGATTATTTTTTTATTTATTACTCTTTTTTTAAAATTCATTTCCTTTCGTATTTGTTTGCCGTCGTTTTGCCAATCTCATCCTTTCCAGTTCGAAGGAACGCCTACCTGCTTGCGCATCTGCTCACTGCAGCACGTTTCGTTGGTGTTGGAAAACGGTGAAACAGTAGTGAGTTCTAGTATTGCATATACGAGCGAACGCAAGCGCTGTGTGTTTGCGTTAGCTTTGCATGTTCCACGCTGCGCGTGCGCGGAACCCGAAATTGTGGTGTTGGGTCGGAGCATGGCAACGATGCGCACGCGAAACGTGGAGCAAGCCACCCTAACGCAAACGCACAGCGCTTGCGTTTGCTTTTATGCGCAATACTCAAACTCTCTAATAAGGTACAATCCCATACCAGCTGCAGCACCACATTGCATGGGACAGTGAACAGTGTTGTTTGCATTCGGAAACGACATTTAGGGAGCCATGATCGCGAGCAGTTCCGCCGCGCCCGCTGAGCAGGAGAATCGGGGGGACCCTCACTAGAGCGCTTCCCGTTTCCGCCGCGGGAGGGCGAGCGTCGAGCTGGAGACGCGAATAGTGGCCACTTTCGTGGGTTTGCCGAATTGAGTGGATAAAAAGTCGGATTAAGTAAAAAGTTTTGGGGCAGATATCTTGGAACACAGGCACATTACGCGAATTCTACAAAATGGAACAGTCTTGGCATATGACTGCCTCAAAGTTTGTAATATAAACATATATCCTAATTACAGTAATTAAAAAGTTAATTAACGGATTTTGGTTAATTAGTTCGATAATAGTGATGGTTATATTCCCATCTAATGTCCGCCAAGCCATATAAATACGCAGTAAAAACCGCATTCATTAAACTTTTACCCCCTTTATTTAAAATTTGGTGCAGTTAAAAAAAAAATACACCCTGTACAGTAATATAGCTCCATAGCTATCTGCTCTGAACTGCCCTAAAACAATATAACACATGAAAACAACAAATGTAGAAGTAATTTTAAAACGATAGTTTTCCTACGCAGACACGCCCATTTTCATCTTTGAACATTTGCAATTTTTTTTGTACTTCACCCAGGTTAACAAAATCTGGCACAAATGTTCTCAACGTCAACAGAAACAAGCCCTGTAAATGTCATTTAAATCAGACAAGTGGTTTAAATATTAACGGTTTTTGGTAGTGTCCCCCCTTAAAGCCCGGTGGAAGGCAACAGGCGCGTGCTTCTGAACACTGAATTTCGTGGCGTGCCTCTGTTGCATGTGCTGCTGAATTTTTAGCCTGTGGCTGACTATGGCGACTGATAACATGTATACTACCAGAGACAAGACAAAAAACAACATGTGGAAGAACAGGGACGAGAACAAATTTTGGAAGCCTTACTCGGTGGTTGAAAGAGCGCTGCATCAACCAGTGACTTTTTTAATGCGAATAGCATTCTTTGGATACTTCACGCACTTTTCGTCTATGTATCTATCTATCTATCTATCTATCTATCTGGCTATCTAACCCCTTACGCCGCGGGTCGATAAATAAATAAAAAGACCGGCGCCGGCTGGGATTCGAACCGTTGACCCTTTGATCAGCAGGCAGACGTGCTAACCACAGAGCTATGAAGGCAGTCATTCACCGTACTCTAAACATTAGTTTATATCTTTACCATAGGACGTGCTTTGCAGCGCTGTCACAGCTACCGGTGCGGCGCGCGTTCCATGCACGAGGGCTAGCTCACCCTCTCCCGCGCTCACCCTCTCCCTCTAGCTCACCCTCTCCCGCGCTCGGGAGACCTCTAGCTCAGCCTCACGAGAGCGGAATGAGCCCTCGTGCCATGGAACGCGCGCGCACCGGTGGCCGTGACAGCGCTGTAAGCGCGTCCTACCGTTGGTTGAGACTAGCTGAGACGCCAGAAAGTCTTGTCGGTACCATCTTGAGTGTTTGTGCGTATGGCGCGTGCTTTGCTCGCCTTCCTAAGTGACACAAACGCACGTGCTGGGCTGCGGAGATCGTGCGCAGGGCTGTGAAAGTGTCAACAAATTTAGAATCGCCTCAAGAGTGGGCTGGCGTATCTAGAGTGTGCCGGCCACCTGACGAACGCGCATAACTCCGCACCGTTTGATGCTATTCGCATTAACGTAGATAATCATTCCCAAAGGATGGGTTCCGCTGATTTTTTTTATCATAAATAGAAGGACTTGGCGGTTTTGAGTGTTATGGAAATTGTTGTGCAAACAATCCTCTAAATCAGGCTGGCAAGACATCGCCTGCCAAATTTAGCAGATTTAAATTGCACGTTGCACCTCGAGCTTTGGTGGCCATTGCAATAGTGCCACAGGCGCAGCAGGGCTTCCCCGTGGGCGGCACCTCACTCTCATTGGCTGGCATAAGATATCCTCTGACCATAGGAGCAACCAATGGCATTCTCGTCATTAGTCGCAGTATGATTCTCAGTGCGTAAATGATTGCACCAACGTTTACCGACCCAGAAGTGTCTCACTTTTGACGATTTTAATGCGAAAACATTAACTATCCCATGGAGTGGAGCCGGTGGCGTCTGTAACCGCAAAGTAACGCGGAAGAAATGCCCATTCTCCCATTGGCTAAGCAAAACGGCTCCTAGATAGCCATTGGCGGCCGCTATACGAATGCGCGCTCGGCCGCTGCTCTCATGTCGGGCGTTGCCGGATGGGGGGGGGGAAGGGAGTGCGGCCGCACGAGAGCGCGAGCTCGACCGCCGGCCGCAACCTTGACAGTAGCGAAACGTGGCTGTCCACGCCAGTACACCGCAGGCGAACTAAGAGAGCGGAAGAACGACATTCATACTTCTGCATTCCCAACTCTTCAGAGGTGCTTAGGTGCCCTCAGAACCTTTCGTCCCCTATGACCAAACAGAAACAGGTCAACACAAACACAACATATTCTGTGGCTGTAGCTCCAAGTCACGGCTCTTCTAAATAAATATGATTTTTGGTGTTACTCATGTTTACCACTCCAACAGCATGCGGCTTTTCTCTGAAGATTTTTTGTACCTTTCCTTCTTTTATAAGTCAGCACTTCTGTTCCTCTTCTTTGTCCCCGTTTTTCTGTGCACTGTATTTCATCCCTTCTTTGGTTTACCAACTAGCCCAGCTTGCCAACCTAATGTCAACCAAATTTACTCGAATCTAGATCAAGCCTCTTATGAATGAGGCCCATGTATTTACATCCTTTCCTTTCCTTTCTGAATCTAATGAAATGCTAGGTCACTCAGCATGATGATAACATGCTTAGAATCCCAGCTTGGATCCTATTTTCGAGTCTCAACCTTGATGGTGTCTCATCATTCGCTCCACTCTTTCCTTCTGTGAAATGCAAGTATTGCACAACGGCACTTGGTTCCGACTAAGGCTAATTTTACCTTTCTGAGACTTCTTGTCCTCCGATGCTTGCGATGCCATGTAAATAGCAGCGGCTGCCACCGAGATGGGGCTTCGCCTGTGACGAGATCATAAAAGTAACCGAAGCATTTGTTACCACCACTCTCAACTGAACCAAGAAAACTGTCGCAACTCAAATTCTCAACTGACCCGGAGACGACGTCCAACTCGACTGCCTTGCGAGCAATGTGCGTTGCTGCTTTCTGGACGGACGACGGCAGCCCCAGATTAGAGCAAAACCGAGACTGGAAGATGAAGTGAGAGAGCAGGTTGTTAGAATGCGTTGGTGCACCAGTAAGAGGCTGCTCAAACAGACGAGAGATATTGTTGTGAATAGAAAAATGGTAGATAAATGTGAAACTGAAAGTAGGCGTTTAATAAGACAAAATTGTGCCTGAAACTAAAATGAGAAAAGCGCTGCACAGCCTGCATCAGCAAATGACAAGAAGCAGCAGTGCCCTAAGGTTGCTTAAATACCCAGATTGCGCAAAAATTCCAGAGAATAATCTGGAACATTTTAGAAGAGCAACGATAAGTAAAATAGAGAATTGGGCCAGCGGGATTTGAACCTCGTACCACCGCGTGTGCTGCCAACTCTTCACCGCACACCGCCATATGCTGCACTCTGAAGTTTGCCAGAAGGGGAAACGCACACTGTGTCGTTGACAACTATAGTCGGTGACATGCTAAGAATTCAGTAAATGTGCGGCCTCCAGCGTGACAGAAGGCAAGGAGCGCGTGCTGGATGCAAAGCTTACATTGAATTCCTAGCCTGTCACCAACTACAGTGAAGGAAGAGTCGATTTGTGCAGCCGAATCCCTCACCATGAAGTCGCCCGTTGTGATGAGATCGACGCTGGTCTCGAGGGCCTTGAGAATGAGCTTGAAGCAGCGTCCAATCTCTTTCTTGGATACCTTGGACACGGCGCATATTTCTGCACCGTATATCCGACAAAAAGGACAATGAGGAAACTGAAAGGGAGGGGAACACCGGGTGTTTTGTGTTCCTAATGCAGTCACCTTTGAATGTCCTGGGTACCCCCTCTTGGCGGCAGGCGATGTACAAGCAGGCGGAGGCAATGGCGTCGTTACTGCGGCCTTTCAGCGTCTTTCCATCGTGCACTTGCTTGAACAGCAGGTTGGAGCGGTCCTGCAATCCGTTTCGACGCCGGTAGGTTCGTAAGGGCATTCCAACGACACAGGTTCCTAGGGTGTCTAGTATTTACCCAATGGCGACAATAGAGGAAAGGACAAGGTATCGCAAATAAACTGCAGATAGAGTGCACTTAGCTATCAAGTTAATTTCAGATTGCTGCAGAAGTAGGGAATTTCTGAAGCATTCGCTCGTAAACATTTTACAAATAAGGTATGGCAGATTATTTTAGCTAACATCGTTAGTGTCATCTACACATTCAGACCAAGACTGAAAGAAGTCTGCAGTAATGGTTCAGTTGTGCAAGCTGCGCCGTTCTGATAAATTCTCATTTGCCTGCACCTAAATACATCCAAAGAAACAAAGTGGACACAACTGTGCCAAAGAGAGCTAGTCGACCTCTGAACGAATCAATTTCCTGAAGGAATTGGTGTCTCCGAATGGCAACCCGCTCAAACACTTTTTGTTGGCTACCCAATGACAAGTCCCGGTTTTAGTTTTCTCAGCTTTTCTGGCTTTCAGATCACTGGCATTTTGCAGCAGCATTTCACACCATGCCGTTCCTTGCACCTCTGATGAAATGCAGCACAGTGACCTTTAGTTGTGCACCCTAAACATTTCAAGTAAGCACTGAGGATGAACAAAGGCAATTCATTTTCTTTCTGAAAACTACCGCATGTATACCAACGCTTTTAAGGCTGTAAGATGGATAGGTGGGCTAGTTGGTACATGATTAACCTGTGAAGCGCTTAAGAACAGGGACACGAGGAAAGACGAGACAGGACCAAGCGCTAACTTACAACTGAACGTTTATTGAAAAACACTTGACTATTTGTACACAAATTCAGGCTCCCGACACAAAAAAGAAAACTCTTTCTCAGTTAAGTGCACTGACGGTGCACTCACGCAGCAAAACTGAGAGAGAATTGTTTGGAGGCCTACTGCATTAGAGTGAGGGCGAGGATTGATGGCGTGAGTGCACCGTCAGTGCACTTAACTGAGAAAGAGTTTTCTTTTTTGTGTCGGGAGCCTGAATTTGTGTACAAATAGTCAAGTGTTTTTTCAATAAACGTTCAGTTGTAAGTTAGCGCTTGGTCCTGTCTCGATCTTTCCTCGTATCCCTGTTCTTTAGGCGCTTCACAAGTTAATCTTTAAGGCTCTTTAGATGGCCTGCAGAAATCGGAGTTTCTCAACATATCGAGCTGCGATTTACTACAGAGGTGCAAGCAGGTGGTGAAAGTTTACAGTGAAAAAAAACCAAGGAATGAACTTACCTCGTTCAAATGAAAAATAAAACACAAACCTGTTTTGGGCAATCTACGCCGCCACTTCGCAGACGATGCACGCATAGAGAGAAGTGCTGCTGACATGTTATAATAGCAGACAATCTGCAAAAGGACCCGAATCGGCCGGCGCTCCCTCAAAACGGTGTACGCCACCTGTCGACAGCACTTCTCTCACGCTTGCGTCGTCTGAGAAGTGGCGGCGCAAATTGCCCAAAATAGTTTTTTTTTCTTTTCTTTTGAATGAGGTAAGTTCATTTCTTGATTTTTTTCACTGCAAACTTCCACCACCTGCTTGCACCTCTGTAGTAAATTGCAGCGCGATACGTAGACAAACCAATTTTCGGCGTACGCCGATTGGGTCGAAACTTGAAATATACAAATTTCGTTCGGAAATGAGCCAAGCATGACAGATAATAACCGTAAATTATAATCGCACGTTTGTGTTTTGAACAACAACTGGCTATATTTTTCGCTCTAATTTGTGCACTCGAGCAAGCGCTCGAAGAGAAGCGAACGGAGAGTGCGATACGTCATGAAATATCCGGCGCATCGCGCTCTATTAATGGTAGGGAGCGATTCTAAGTAGTATTTAGCGAAAGTAGAAGAACCGTTTCATGGTTCATTTAACTGCCCTTCCGATTGACTGCTGCAAGGGACTACCTTGACTACCTGATTTCTTTGCATACAGACTCAGGTTTTTCTCTTTTCGTGGCACAGCCTTCTAAATTTAGAGGTCAGTCTACAGTCAAGACCAAAGAAGGTTGACCTGTAATAGTACCGAGCATACATTTCCGAGCCAATCGCGCTAGACTCCAGGCACTCGCCCATGTCAGCCGCTGCTCCTAGCACTCCGGTGCAGAAGCGGTGAAGCTTGACGCGTGCGCGTTGGCATGATGCAGTGAAGGTTGAGGTGAGCGGCGCAAGGCCATGGTACACTGTAGCCACGGCACGAAGGCATGCGGCAGATATATTAGCGGGAGTAAAAGACCCTGGTTCTGGCTTATTACAGCAGCTGCCATCCCACTATGTTGCATGTTTTTCTCGCAACTTTCAGCTCCTGACATTGCCAACATCGTCTGAAAATTCAGATGATGACGGAGTCAGTGCAGTTGACGAGCAATCTCCACATTTCGCTTCGTTTAGTTTGTTTCACCTAACATGAAATAAACTACCATTAAATACCAAGCATCCACCCGTTCTATGTTAAGTGCCCACCCCTCAGTTTTGTAACATTTGGAAAATACACGAAGGACGCATCTTTACACATTGTTGACCTAGTTTCACATGATTCCATCCCCCAGTTTCACATGATTATCCTCACATTTTGAGTGGGCGCTTCCTCAGGATCTTACGGTTTACGGAGGGCAGAGATGCTGTGAAATACATATTTGTACTATTTTCGTCTTCCTTCTACTCTACATATTAAAATCGAGCAATAATAAAATATATTTAGTTTTTGCTTTGTTTAGGCCTACTTTGGCACAGGTGTGGCACAATTCCTAGCAAAAATGGGGCAAACCTTTCGTTCATGGCGCAATTGGGCACAGCACTTCCATCGCTGCATTAGAAAATTACGAATAATGTTGTCAGAATTCTCAGATTTCTTATACCAAGCATCACTGCTCCGCAACAGCGCTCTGGTGCCAAGCTTTGCGCCTTTGCATTGACGTGCGTGCGTGAAGCTTCACTGTTTTTGCAGTGGCGTGCTGGGAGAAACGGCCGACGTGTCCAAGCATCTCAGTTGGCTCTACGGTCTCGGAAATTTCGCTTGCATTGTAGGTTAGCCTTCTTTGGATATAATTACAGTTTGACCCCCGATTATAAAGGAAATACTAGAGAAACAACCTCAAGCGTGAGCTTTGTGCTTTTGATTCGTCGCACGTGCAGCCAAAGCCCGGCAGAAGGCAACGAGCGTGGGCTAGAGGCAGAGCTTCTGCTGAATTTTAGCCCGTCACTAACTATAGTAAGCACTGGATATTTACAAACCCACTCACAACTATCGTCTTGGTGAGGTTGATACGATCCGCCATGTTGCTGATCTCGCGGAAGGCATTGACAAGCGCTCTGTCGGAACTGCTCATCTGAAAAAAGAAACAGGGTGCCTTACACCGATGACACAGCGCAGCGAACAGAATGTCTGCAACAAGGCAGACGGGAACGTTGTGTCTGAGAAAAGCCTAAACGTACCGTCTTCCTATTCTGATACTTGGCTGTGCCGGACTCATCAAAGCTGGCATCTCCCGTCCCCTTTCCAATCATGGTGGCCAGGTCACTTCCATTGAGCAGAGGGTTCTGAAAATTTCAGCCGATTTCTATGTAAATATTAGAACTGTCAAGACTCAGTGCAAGAGCTAACTAGTACCAAGAACGCAAATCACAAAACAATGATGTGACGTTGGTAACTTCGACTAAAAGTATGACTTTTTACTATCTTGCCGACGAACAAAACATTAAAAAAATTGAGATACCACACAACATTTTGCTAATGTTTAGCACAAGCATAAGTTCTATGGCCCAAACTCAGTCTGCTGTATAAAATTTAGAAGAGGTACAGACAGAAGCAAACTTAACTTTTTGCCGCCCTAAGCAGCCTTTAACAGAGCTGCCCCACACCCTCTCCTCAACCCCCATTCCCCATGGTCAGTGGCCATGGGGAGAGGGGGTTGGGGGGAGGGGAGTAATTATGTTTGGAGTTAAAGTTTTCAGAAGTAGCTAGATTTGGAGCTAGAATGTCCAAAGCAGCTAAATTCAGAGCCAGATTTAAAAAAAGAGCCAATTGCTGCCCTTCAAAATTCTGCCACCCTAGGCAGCTGCTACTCTGCCTATTGGTAAGTCTGCCTCTGAACACAGCACCAAACACTTCCAACTTCATGAAAAGCTATGTTTACAATCGAGCAACTTTCTTCGTTACGAGTGCAGAATACTTGGTCGTCATCGCTTTCATCCTAGCATTATTTCTCTGTATCAAAGGCTTTTCTGTTTGATTTGCAGTACTAAATTACACCCAAAAGATTGCAATAGGTTTACGACCCAATACTCTTCTTCGGTAACTTTGTGGCAAGTATAGCGTTTGATCAACAAAACTTGAGTTCTTACACAACAAACACATAATTTCTTTTTTCTTTTTAGTTATGAGTTTTGAAGGGCATCATTTGTTACACATAACGCTGCCTTGGACATCCAATTTTGTCTGGTGTAATTATGAATAGCATAGTAATTTAACACATTAATATTAATGAATATAAGTTACAGATAATTTTGAAGAGAAAGACCTGACTGTCTACTTTAAATAAGCCCATTAAAATGTCACAGCCTCTGTTCCAAACATTTAGGCTTTGTCTCTAGAATAATGTATCATAGTTTGATCATATGTTTCAGCTATTTTACATCAATGACCGAGTCTCTCTCTACCTATCCATTGCTTATGCTCAAAACTAAGAAAACAACTCTCCAAACTGGCACACCTGAAGTCTCCTTAAAAGGGGACAAAGTTTTCAGAAGCAATTACATTTCTTCTCGTCACAGCAACATGAATTTGGCTTCTGAGTTCTCAAAGCCGGAACAATGCCATAGTGTCGGTTGAGATGATCACATTAAAGTCGAGCTTTTGTCATCCCAATAAAGAAATAAGGTAGTAAAAATATTGAAGGGCACAATTCAAGAAGTTTCAGCATGTCTTCAAGAGTGTGAAGGTTAAACACTTGCCTCTGAAGCTCCCACACGGGCAGGGTCATTGTTGCTTTTCTCATTGGGGAACACTCTCCATTCTGTGCCGACATCCACGATTCTGTAACATGTGCGGATGAATCCGTTGATGTCTTTCTAGCAAGTATCACCAGTCAAAATAACCAACAAAGGTTTATAAAGTAGAGAGATTCACAAGCAAGAATCTGCACAGGAGTCATAAAAGGGTGGAAGTAAGTAACGGGCTTGAGTTGAGCTAGTTGGTGCATTACTAGGATAGGGCCAGCTGGAACTTGGGAGACGAAAAAACGTAAAAAACAGATAGAAGAGAGACAGAGATAGAGATACTCCTGGTATCTCTATCTCTGTCTTTTTCTATCTCTATTTTTACGTTTTTCGTCTTCCAAGTTCAAGCTCGACCCTAACCTAGAAGGTTAGGGCCAGCTTGAACTTTTGAATTTTGAAACGCGTTCTAGAGAACAAGCATGCTTTATTGAGATTTGATTTAGAGGAAGCGAAACTTCAGTTTAGAGAAACACCGTCTATCGAAGAGGGGACACTGTTTAAAAAAAGGTTCCCCTACTTCGTGCCAGTGTCGGGAAGTACTTTAAGTACATTGTACTAAAGTAGTACTTCAAGTACAACTCCCGGCTTCAAAGTACATTCCCCAAATTTGGTCTTGTTAAATTTGTATCAGAAAATGATGCTTTGTCAACTCCAAAGAAATACTGAGAGGGATATTCTAGTCCCACCAGAAACGCTTGGTCAGCACAGGGAAGGAGATTAAAAATATTGGGAAGGGACACTCCTCCACGAGAGTATTGCTTACGGAACCTATGGGGCTGACGTCATGCTATCTCCTAGTACGTTTTAACCTTCTTGGGTACAAGCGAGTGCAAGCCGTGCCACATTCAGGAGTCGGAGGGAATTGAGCCATTTCCAAAAATTACTACTTTGTGGCTAATTGACTTTATCACATATTTGCCGCCATTTCCGAAAATAACTGATGCACCCCCGATTACCTAGAACAATGCATACTAATTTAAAAAATAAAAGCTGTTTAGGGCAAAAGAGAATTATGAAGGATTGATTTAAAAAGTACAGTGCGCCCCAAACTTAACGCTGCCACTCGAACGCCCGACCTTCGCGGAGCCGCGCTATCCTAGCCGCAGCCGTTTAGACTAGTCGGTCACGTGAAGGCCATTCCCAATCTCCGGACCGGGGGAAAGGGAGGTAGTAGGGCCGCCGCTAAGGGCGCCTGACTCTGCGAATCACAAACTCATATCATCAGAATCGAGTTTTTTTTCGTTTTTGTTCGCACCTTTAAGATTGATTACAAAGAAATTTTGATAATGCATTGATAATGCAATCTCATCTGAAAGTGACATTACATTTTCTGAGGTGCATGACGGTATGACAGTGTATCTGGCTTATATTTTCTGAGGCACATGATTACATGAAGGTGCATAACAGTTTTCATGTTATGCAGCGGTGCAAAACAGATAAAGTTAAAAGCTGGTCGGTAGAAAGAAAGCAATGAGCAGTTCTTCTTTATAAGAATCTGTGCATCAGCAGTTATCTGGCCTACCACAGGCAGTGGCATAGCCAGGAATTTTCTTCAGGGGGTGGGGGTGAGGTGGCCAACATGTCTATGAGTTAAAGTGCAGAGGGGGGGGGGGAGGGGGGGGGTCAAAATGCATGTGCATATTTAGTTGCAGGGAAAGTCAAGCAACTCGACGTACCTGTCTCCGACGACGAGACCGCACTGGGGACATATCATGTCCCCAGCTCTGTAGTCCTCCACCAAGGCCGCATCGGGATGATCCGGACAGAACACCCGAGCGTTGGGACCGCTGCGGGGATTATTAGAAAATAATAATGAAAGCAATACTCATACTCTAAACAAATAGTGCGGCGGGTCATAGATCACAGGCGTCGATACCTTCAAGGTGCAGTCCGACTTCGCTTGTCAAACTAAGTCTACGCAACTGCGAAATAAAGTCGTAAGTTTTACAGGAAGGTTGATCTCGGACTGCATTAGATATCATAACAATAAATTTCACCGCCTCTTGCGAGCTCGAAGTCGAACATACAACATCGAACGACAATCAAACTGAGAATATTTTTTTACTCGGCATTTCCCTACAAAACAAGAAAATGCGCACAATTTGTTCTCGTAAGATTTTTCGACGTAATATCATAAAAGCATGTTGCTTTTGTTTTTATTTTTCAAGATTTCCAGGACCTGTTGAATGCTGTTCCACGGGCTAACGCGTAGGTCGGTTCTAGTGACATGCACTCGAATAATGAGCTCGGTTGTGTCTCAAGATTCCCACCCGTGAACGTGACCACGTTAAAATCACGTCGGAAATAAAGTGCGGCAATGAGCGATCGTCAGAAATAAGGGACATATGGAAAATTTTAGGAAACGAATCGAAGTTCACCAACCGAGATCCCGATGCCATCTTCGTTTGTAGCACCAGCGCCGCTGCTCAGTTGGTGGTGACCGACGAAATGTGCTTTTTCGGTTTTATGCATTACAAAAAAAAATTCTGTCACTATATTTTATTAACACTAATAGAATATTGTTTTGCGTACATATAAAGGCAATAAAAACGTTAATTATAAATAGTTTGTTTACTAAGCCAGTTATAAGGTTTTCTTCTTTATTCACCCAGATTGCCAGCATCGCTGATGCCATCAGGCATTTTGAGTTCCGTTTTTGATGTGGTGCATGCGTTCATCGACCATGTGTCTGTCCAACGGGAAATAACAGTAATATAAAGTCAGTGTTGGCCTTTATCTCAGCAATGAAGCGACAGAAAGAAGACAGACCAAAAGGAGCGAAAGAGATCGAGGTAAGTTCGTACAATTCCATCTTCACCTCTCAGAAGATGCGCTAGCAACACATGTTCGCAGTGAACGCGGCTGTTTACAAGCATGCAGTAACATACTGCGAGCGGTATGGGCCTCATATATGCTAATAATTCCTTATTGAACTATTACTCTGTTGCAGACATGCGATTGGAAACGGTGGCGCCTAGAAAGTAAGTCGCATCCTTCTGTTGGTTCTGGAGTCTCCAGTTGTCGAGCTAGGCGGTATGTTGATGTGGTACCATCTTTTTCTGCTCTAGAGAAACTTCAGCGCCAGAAGTGGAAAGAAGAGAGGACACTGAAGAAATTAGAAAAGAAGAATAAAACTCACGCATCCGTGGACGGACAGAAAGCAAGCCAGGATGACAGCCAGCCAGTGGGACGTAAATATACGCTAAGCATAGCGGTGCCCGGTTCAATCATGGAGAACGCCCAGAACGCCGAGTTGCGGACGTACCTGGCTGGTCAGGTGAGGATCGAAGATATTTTTACCATATGTGGCGTGGTGTAGGTGGATAGTTCAATCATGTTTTATAAAGTTGTGGTCGGCAGCCTCCATCAAGATCAACAGACAGATCCAGTGTTTTGTTATCTTGTTCTTTGTCCTCCGGTCAAAGCGCATACATTTCCAGAAATATTAGGATTTTTGGGAACAGAAAATAATTGCACTTTCAATTCTTACCTTGCGAATTTCTAACCTCTTGCAGTGAGGCACAAAGCAGCTGTTGTCCTTCTTGATCATCAAATACCCTAGTAGCACACTTCGTCCTGGGAACGTCTTTCGGATGTCCTAACGTACCAGGGATGTCCTGTGGACGTCTATAGGACATTTGTGCTGCTTGGGTATAAACGAGAGGGCCCCACCAATTGTAGCCGGCAAGTGCTGTTAAATACTGAGTGAGAATAAAAAATGCAGGCTTGCGCGATGCGACATTAGCTTTACAGAAAACGGGACATGATAGCAAGTGGGGTTCCACTCAAGGAGGCTCACCGTGGAAGTGCATCCTGCATGAGCACGTGGAGTACGAGACGCTCTCGCGCTCTGCGCGCTCATGCACAACACTTCAGTGCACAACAAATACCGAGGAGACGCTTCATGCCGCGCCCCTTCAAGCAGAAATGCACCGGGACACCTGGAGACAGCGCCACTTTTGTCGTCACAGACTGGCAGCACGTGGAACCAACCAAGAATGCGGAGCGCTCGGTGCACTTACCCCTATAGCTGCCATAGCACCAGTGCACGTACGACATGGCTCTTGCCACTCTCTGCATGACGCTAAGCTCCAGCGGGGCTGTTGCGCGTGCAGAAAGACTACAGTTCCCAAGATATACACTGGTAGTGGTTCTGTAACGAAACTGACTGGTGAGATTGGTCCATTAGAGCAAGAATAAAAAGGTGACAAAAAGAACGAGGACAGCACAAAACATCAATATGCTCGTTTTAAGCCAACACAGCATCTTTTTCAGAGACTAAATTCACACTGTATAAATATCACAACACTGTTTGTTAGAAATTTTGAAATATTGAAATGATGATTGCAGATCGCAAGAGCAGCCGTCGTGTTCTGTGTGGACGAGATTGTTGTCTACGATGATTATGGCTCAACAACTAGGCAAGTATACTTCAGTAATTATTGCACGAAGAACGGTATTTTGGGATGAAAGTGATCACACAAAGCTGATCTGCTTTTTTTACAGCGAGCTGATCAGAGCAGAAAGTCGCTTAACAAATATAATATAAGTGTAATGTTTTCTTTAGTTTGACTGTGCGGTTGCCAAATTTGGAACATTCAAAAATACTTCCGACACTCCAAAGGATAGTCACCTTTTTTGTGCGGAGCATTAGAATATGGTGTCACGACATCACCCAAACTTTTTGCTGCACAGTCGTATGTTAGTTGTGAAAAACAAGCAGGGTCAAATCGAAACCAGGAGATCGCCGTGGAGGACCTTGAAGTCAAGTGTTCAGGGAGTGGTTCCTCTCCTTGTAACTGTGCTTTAGGAGCTTTATAAATCATGGCTTTCAGTAGTAACGAAAACAATGTTTAGGAATATTTTATTATTTTTGATCAATAAAGATGCGCCTTGTACGGCTTATTCGATCTCAAATGTTCAGAGTTCCGTGTCATCATTGCACCTGACAAGAAAGAGGAATTCCTAAATGGCCACCTCTCGACCAACAGATATCTCACGGGGAAAAAGCCATATTTTGAGTTGCAGATACTTTTCTCGATTCTTGGGCCCTTGCGGGCTGTATTTTGGAAAAAATTTTAACACCTGTAATGATGTATTTGTACGACCAATCTTTATCTTCGGAGCAAACCGCTTATGTCAGAGCTGCAAGGAGAAAACGCCGCCAAGAGGAGGCGGCGGTTCAGAAAATCCGAGCATGCACTCGCGTGGCTGAGTCGCACATAATTGAGTCGCTGCAGTCTTTCTCTTTGTGAATGTGTTTTCTAACCTTTGGGGGCTCACCAAACAAAGGGCAGGGCAAAGAAAAAAAAAGAAAGGCACCCCACAGCTTAACACTGCTGACCATAATCCTTCCCCAAATGGAGGGGCACTTGATCACTCCGACAGGACGATGAATATTCTGCGAGCTGGCCGCAGATTCTCCGCGGCTCCACGTGGGCTCAGAAGGATTAGCAAACATCCCTGGTGAAATGGACGTAACCTCAAAACTAGATGACACTTAATCCCCTTTCCGGAAAAAGCTCGGTCATGCGATTACATCAAAAATGCCTCGTCGGAGGTCCTTCAGTCACACTCTGCCCGTCTGGTTGGCGGCCTTTCCTCGCAGCAAGACGAGCAGCACGACGGAAGGCGAGTTTTCGGGGGTCTCCGAGCGTGGCCAGGGGGCCCTGCAGCTGGCGCGAGTGTTGCAGTACCTCGAGTGCCCCCAGTACCTGCGCAGGCATCTGTTCCCCATCCACCGGGACTTGCAGTTTGCCGGGCTGCTCAACCCGCTCGACTGCCCCCACCACCTGAGGGCCTCTGAGGAGTGCCCGTACCGCGAGGGCGTGGTGGCCAGGCTCCCCGTCAAGGAGGGCAGCGGCTCCTTCGTCAACTGCGGGCTCGAGAAGGAGGTCTGGCGACACTCGTTTTAAAGCGATAGCTCTCGTATGGGGACGTGCCAACACGGACCTTGCTTGCTTGCATTGGTGTTGGTTAGGGTGCCCCAGTGTCCTTTCTGTATAGGGTGATGACATCCTTTGTAGCACCTGATGCCAACAGCACGCGCTCGTGGGAAAAATTCATAAAGAAATTGATGAAGACAAACTGCCGCCATGGCACAGTGAATGCCAAGAGCGCGAGCAGAAAGGCACTCTTTCACGCGCTCTGGAACAAAATGGAAGAAGAAGCGTTCTAACAGAATAGCCAGATCTAAGCAAAACAGTTTTTTCAGTCTACACTGTAAGTGTGCACTTTTGCTTGAATGTACTTATTTTGTATTGTGTTCGTTATGTGCCAAGCGGGGGCCAAGGCCTTGTAGGGCCTGACTCCTTTTGCCTTCTCTGCAGCAAAACTCCACAGGTACAAATAAAGAAAAGAAATAAAAGTGCAGATGATGGCACCCTAGTGTTGGTTGCACCATTGCAGGGTCATGAAAGAGAGTGTCAATAACGGAGCTGAAGTTTTGGCGCTATGGCATTGCAATGGCGTTGCACCATACGGAGTAGGGGTGAGGCGGGTAAATGGTGCACTAATACTCTCCGCTAAGTAGGAAAGCAGGCTGCAGAGTATTGCAGGAGCTGCGTATTAATGAAATAATTCAGCAGCAGGCGTAAAGGCATTTCACAGTCAAGTTGTATCTGACCTTGCAGAGCACGACAGAGTTAGTGTGAACATGCAATCTCTGATTTTTCACATTTTTCTTATAGCTGGAAGGCTGCATCAGAACACTAGTTCCATAGGATGATTATGGGGAACACCACTTTGGGCACTAAAAATTTAGTGTTTGGTGCTAACCTGTTAAAGTGAAGGCAGACGAGTGCCGATGTTGTGTGTATCACCCAGTGTGCACATATGAGTGATACAAGCAATAATTATGTGTGGACAATACAGAGGGTTTAGTATCCATACGGGCTTAGGACTTGCATTAATTTCTGTCATGAATGCGGGTTCATCCCTTATTAAAATTAATGCAATCGTTATATATGTGCAGTGAAGGAATGTGACAAATGTTGCTTAGACTTGCATTAATTTCATTATGATTACCGTAGAATACCGCATCTGCCCATTCCACATTAGCGCCCATTCCCAAATCTGTAAGATCTGCGAAAATACGCAGTACATTTATATGTAAATTTGATGACTGTAAAGCGCCCATCCCCATTTTTTTACGATTATCTCCAAAGTTGAGGGCGCTTGCGCGGTATTTTACGTATGTTTATTCATTACAATGAATGTGAATGTGACAAATTTGAGCTGAAGACTTTCATTCGTTGCTATTGTAAATGCGGGTTTATTAATTACAATGAATGTGCTACAATGAATGCTCAAGCGTTATCAGCTTGAGTTTAGTCCTCATTTATTCACTTCAAATCAAATAATTTTATTTGCATGTGCATGTACAGATGCTGGATCCACAGGCAAAAAAGGCCAAACTTCGTTGGCTTGACAAGGTTGGGGCCCCTTGTGCTTCTGTTCGAAGTTATTAACGTGAGTTCATAACTCCTAACAGAACTTCTAACATAACCGAGCGCTTCAGCTAAGAGTTATAAACTCACGTTCATAACTTCTGTTGGGAATGGAAGTTCATTAATTAGAGCAAACGCTAGCAGTGAACGTGTTTCAATGAATGCGAGCCCAACTGCTCCAAGCAACGGCAGCGGCCCATTGCAACGAACCCCCAGGTGAAGATAGACCGCTGCCTCCAGCCCGGGGTGCGGGTGACGGTCAAAATGGCACCGGCGGAGCCTGGCCGCAAGCGCAGGGGCTCAGGCGGTGTCCCCCATCGTGCCCGCGCACCGAGGGGGGCCTCTCACTGGGGCTACGAGGTGCGCCTGGCACGCAGCCTTGGGGCGGTGCTGGCTGAGGCCCCACATCCTGGGGGCTACGACCTCACCCTGGGCACCTCGGAACGGGGGGACCCCGTGGACGCGTTGGAGTTGCCGAGCAGGTATGACGATGGGATTGGAGAGCGGTGCGCAAAGGTGGTCGATTGCGGAGGCAAATACACTGAAAAACGTGGCCGTGCTTGTGCGATGCTTTGCTGCTAATTGCATTGGCATGCGACGGCATTGTTTGTCTTCTCTATAATCCGCCGATTAAGTTATGAGCAACCCTGTGGCGGGTAACTAAGCATCGTATGTCTGCACTTTTTCGTTCGATAAAGGTTCTTGTTTCTTCTCGTGGCTGTTGTGCCAGAAGGAGCCCGCCTTGCCTCTCTATCTCTAATCAGTTCGGTCGCTCTCTCTTTCCTCCAGCGTCTCTTTGGCATGCCAAACAGTTCAGCTATCTCCTCATCGGACTGATCACTTTCTCCTTTGAGGCATTGCAAAGACTGCAGCACATCCAGTGAGCGCGTGTTGCGACCCAGGCATGTGCGCGATTAGAATGGAAACCGGCATGTCAACCTCGCCTTCCAACACAGGTGCGAACGTTTTGATAAGATGACCAAAACTTTTCAGGGGGTCCAACTTAAAAACGTGCTATCGCATATAAAAAAGAAAGTGCCAAATGATTGCAAGGAGCATAGGAACAAGGCTACCGTGAGCTGCCGAGTATGCACCCATGTCACAATAAGCGCCACACACTACTTTTAAAAAGCTTGAAAACTAGGCGTAGGGACACACATTAAGCTTCTACCCCAGACTTCTGAACCCGCCTAGCTAAATGAGGCGCTCCTCCTTGTCAGTCACTTCTCCAACCACCCAGGTGCCAAGTGGTGAAGCCCACCCTATTATGTGCCGCCTTTTGCATTTTTGCTTTTGAACCTAACAACTGAGATATCCTAGTTTTTCAAGATATTTCCAAATTTTGGATGGGCACTCGCTCAGCATTTTGTGGTGCCTTTGTTTCCACGATTTATAATGCATATATGCTGCACATGCTTTGATGACATTTCTGAAAAAGAGAAAAGAATAACGGGCAATTGCTTGTTTGTGCCAACAATGTCGCACAGTGTAGCACTACACAGACCAGAAGACGGAGGCATGTGGTTTAAAGAAGCTCGTTTTAGCGAACGCCGTTTTACCGACGACCCAAGTTGATCCAAGTCCCTTTATGAAGAAACCCAGTTTAGAAAAAAATGGCGATGAGTCTCATTTTAGTGAATTCGGCCGCCATGAGCTGCTTGCACGGGCGTGGGCCAGGTGGGTTAGCATTTTTGTAATGAGCCGGCACTGACTGTCGCCACGAAGTAGCGTAAACGGAGGCGACCGGGTGGGTTAACACGCACCCCAGTGATACATGCACAAGGTAGGGGAGCCTTTTTTTAAACAGCATCCCCTTTTCTCTAAACGGCGTTTCTCTAAACTGAGCTTTGATAAACGTGTTTCGATGAAATGGCGTTTGATCAACCATAGTAAACCCACCAGAAGACATGTCCAAACAAGTCCAGCCTTTGCACACGCACAAGCAACTGTCCCAAGCATTGAATGATCCACATTTCGTAACATCGCCCCCCATGCCGAAAGCAGAGCATCGCCGGCCCAGAAATGAGCTTTACAGACATTGTATACTAATGCACACTTTTCTCAACGCACACACAGTTACAGACATTTTTCTGCCGACTTATTATGACAGCATGTTCTGCGAGGGGTTTTGAACGACTCGGGTAGAGAGACCAGGGATTGGCATCTCTCGCAGGTTCAAGCATGCCATTGTTGTGTTTGGAGGCTTGAAAGGCCTGGAGGCTGCCCTGGAGTGCGACGAGGCTCTTGATGTAGAGGACCCTGCCTTCCTCTTTCTCAGCCACTACCTCAACACCTGCCCTGGCCAAGGATCCCGGACAATACGCACAGAGGTCAGACCTTGCCTTGCACAGTCTCGGCTTCTGGACTATTATATTTTTCTAGACTCTGACTATCGACAGGTGTGGACTATAGAGGGATTTTTTTTGAAGCAAAGTGGTGGTTTGGGTTAGTTGGTTTATATTAAGCGAAATGCAAGGTCGGCCGGCGATGGTGCAAGCGAAGCCTCGCTTACGCAGTTGAAGATCGTTCATTATGACAGAACATTAAGGAGTTTGATAATGACAGGCTATATTAATTGCGATTTCTGTATGATGCAAGCTTTCTTGTGCGCTAATGGAGCAGGCATTTTTTGAGGAGTGCTCCGCATGAAAATTTTATGTGCAAACTACAGGATGTCTCAAATAGCGGCCAGGCTCTTTAAATGGAGCGCAAAAAGCGGTTTCTTAACCTATCGCACTACAATTTTGTGCAACATATGCCCACAGGTGGTGCATTTTTTCTATAACATTTGCAAAAGCAAACTCGCCTCAGGAAAAAAAAAAGGCGTGACTCTACGGAAATGCAGCTAAGCCACCGGCCTTCAAACAATAGGGTGCCATTTGGCACAGGAGGCAAAAGATGGCGCAAGCGTTGCGACACCAACTGCCGCCAACAAACGAGCATACGGCGCCGAGAGCCAATGTCCTTATCAGACAATCTTTTCGACTCAAAAGCGGCGCGCGTTCCGTAGGCGGCGACAGTTGCAGAACCAAAAACAGGCGTTGTAACAACAAGGAACTGCAAAGCAGACAACATAATCACCCCGAAAAAACAACAAAAAAACAGTCCAAATAACTTGACAAATTATTTTTTTAATCGATTATGTGCCCATTCAATGAGTTTTATTAGTAAGCATGATAAAATCATGCATTGACAATGACATTGAAAAAGCTCGCACCGTTTTTGAGTCGAAAATATCATCTGCTGTTTGACGCTGGCTCTCGGCGCCGTATGCTCGTCCGTTAGCGGCAGTTGGCGACGCGACCGCTTGCGCCATCTCTCGTCTCCTGTGCCAAACGGCGCCCTATTGTTTGAGGACTGGTGGCTTTGCTGCATTTTCATAGGAGTTAAGCGTTTTCTCGTTCCTTGCTTTTTCCTCAGGTAAGTTTGCTCCTTGCAAATTTTATAGAAAAAATGCACCACCTGTGGGCAACGCTGCACAAAAACGTAGCGCGATAGGTTACGAAACCAATTTTTGTGGTCGATTTAAGAAACTTGGCCGCTATTTGGAGACACCCCGTAGTGTGCACCAGGTGAGGACTATCTAAGGCAAAACTTTCTTTCAGCCAAAATTTTAGCCTGCAAACTAAAAACCGGGTGCAAGTTTTAGTCCCCTAGCTGTGAGCAAGCCGTCGACAGTGGCTCCTTTTGAAGAAGCTTTGCGCTGGAAAGAAGGTTAGCGGGAGTCCTGGGTTGTTTTGATCATATTTCGGTACACCAGCATTTAGGCAAAACCATTGTTGGGGTACAGTAATGGGGTGGAGGCTGTCACGTTGATTCTGCATTGAAAACATTCTAGTTTTATGCGCATATAGAGCAAAAATGACAAGACAAAATGTAATTTTGTTTTTCCTATTTTTATTTTTAATATTATTTTACAAACATTGATTCAGCCAATATCCTTGAGGGTAGTGTGGGGTCCAAATAATAATAAATTTCACAAGCAAGCAAGTAAAACAAGAAACAAACAAACAAAATATGACTAACCTAATAAAGTAGTTTGCACAAACCTTATTATAAATCAAAACATCAATTTTTTCAAGCACGGCAAGAAGTTGGATTTTTGTTTCACATCAGTCGGTATTAAATTCCAAGTTAATGCGCCTCTATATTCTATTAGTCTTTGATTATGTGTATTTCGACATGGAGGCAAATTGAAGTCAAGATTGGTAGCATTGGTAGCAGCCCTCGTTTGCCTTTATGTTTAACAAACTTTATGAGGATGGTTCATTTGGTGCTATGATCTTATGAACAGTCTGAGCTAGCGTTAATTTATACAAAGAATATACAGATAAGACTTGCATTGACTTGTGTAAATGCCTACGTAGAATACTGTGCATCCGCCCATTCCACATTAAGCGCCCATTACCAAATTTGTGAGATCTGAGAAAATACGCACAGTACATTTATATGTAAAATATATGACAAGATATATGACAAAATGCTGTATGAGGGGAGGGGGGAGAGGAGGTCCCAGCAAAATGGAAGATTTTTTGGGGGGGGCCCTGTGGGCCCCCCCTGGCTACGTGCCTGGTACCACAGATATTCCCATAAACCTGGAAACGATGCATTTCTCTGTGTAAATCTGTGTGTTTGTGATAAGATCGTGGCCACTTAAAACCATCTAGCGACTTCCCACCCACCCTGTAATGCACACTTTCAAAGGCATTTTCAATTCCATTAATTTATTTACTCCCATTATACATATGGGTGCCTGAACAAGGAAAAAAGCTGCAAAAGGTGCAGCTTCACGAAGCCCCTGCCCCCTAACGGCAGATCGACAGGCGGGAAAAAGTCAGCACAACATTTTGAAGACTGAAAGAAACAGGCAATGCCATGCAGGAGAAAATTTAAAATGAGAATGAGAGGTGCACATTTTGCGTATTGTTTTCTTGTTAAGTGTATCAATACAAACATTTTGGTCTTTTAAAATGTTTAGTATGGTTGGCAGTGTATACTGTACCATTTGAAGTCCATAGTTTGTGCTAGGACGAGGTACTCTCAAGGATCCGGAGCTGCATACCCCATATACCATATTTTTAACACATACCGTAAAATCCCGAGAAATGCCCCACCCCCGAAAGATAGCCCACCCCTATTTTTGGCTTGATTTGGTATATTTATTTAATCACCGAAAGGATAGCCCAGTCCTAGCAATAGTAGTGTTGGGATAAATGATGACCTCGACGTAAATGTGGCTAGTTCGTTATGGCGGGATATAAGCGAACGTTGCTGACTGAGAAGTACAGTCATCTTTGCTTCGTTGCCCCTCGCCACCATAACAAGCTTGGAAGGGACACGACCTAAATATAGCAATTTTTTAAAACTTTTCTTGATTGTACATTGAAAGTTAGCCCACTCCATATTTTCAGACGATTTGGTCCTTATGTCAGGTGGGCTATCTCTCGGAGTTTACGGTAGTCTAGAAAACCGCGGTCATGGGGGTTAAAACATTTCAGGGATGCCGCATATACTATCGCAAGCTTATATTTGTAATATTCTGGTATCTTTATTACTTTATGCTTATCAAAAAGGGGATCAGTGTGTGTGTAATACGACGCATTGGCTAGGACTCGGATTGCTTTCTTCTGCAATAAAAAAAAGTTTATTAAGGTTTGTACTGGTCGTTGTTACCCACACTAGGGGACAATAGGATACATGAGAATTGAACCATGCATTATAAATAGAGTTCGCGTTTTAGGTTTCTATTTTTGCAAAATTCGGCATACTTTTTTCGGTGTTGATATTAAAATTCAATTTTCAGTTTTTTTCCGGCGATATTCATGCCCACAAAAGTTCATTAGTTTTTTTCGGTGAATATAAAATAGACACCAACGGACGCCGGATCAGATGATCCTTATAGCTCTGATATTTGTGATCACTCAAAGAATAACGGCACAGATACATTGAAAAAGAAATGAACACTTCACTTGGTAAATGTGTGCAACTGTAAAAGAAACAAAGAAAAAACACAGAAGTACATACAAGTCAGATATGAAGCCTATGCCCAAAAAAACAAGGAACTTCACCTTCTGTACATCAGGATTGCGTGATCTCATTAGTAGTAGACACACATGTACTTTCCCAGGTTCTCCTCCTTGATCCGCACTCTTTCTTTCCTGTTAATATGACCCTGAGCTTCGAGAATGCCCTCTCAACGCTAACACTGGACACTGGCAGGCTGAGGAGATGGAGCGCTGCCTGAGTCAAAATCGGCCAATCAACCATTTCTGTCCGCCGAAAGAGACACGGTGCGACGTTTTGAAGCACAACACAACATGCAGAGCTTGCATCAAGTCAGTCTTCCTTACAACGAGTTTGAAAACACGCTCGTACATGGCGAAGTCATGGGGCATTTCGGACTTCATGTTCCGATCGATGATGCGCACATTAAACCAAAACGTAGTGATGCCATCCGTGTATCCCATACATTCGGACACGTTTCGATAGACACTGTCGTTCCACCTTTTTCGCCACGGCTCTGCGGTACGACTGGAAGGTCAAAGTGACCTTTACCGGTTAAAACTGAATTTTAGAAAATGGATTCGACGAACTTTTATCCCGGTTTTATTGATTTAAATCGAAAATGCCGAACCTAAGAACCGACCTTTTGTCGGTTAAAACCCGAATTTACATAAAAATATATTCGCGTACTTCTTATCGGTTTAAACCAAAAACTCCCGAACCCTAATTATAAATTAAGAGTTTAATACTCACGTTATAATATATGGCGATGTTTATATAGAATACCTACGATATTCGAGAGTTCAAAGTGTAAGATTTTGAATATAGGAGTCCCATAATGTACATTCATGAAAAATTACACCTAAAGTTTTAAGAGTGCTTACAAATTAAATTTTTCTACCTATGCGTCACACCCCAAAGGTGTTCTTTATTGCGGCTCTTAAGAACATCTTAAAATGATGGAGGAACCGGAGCCAGTGGGGATAATGAAATGCTTGGGGTCAGAAGATAATAAAAAAAGTGTAGCAAGTTTTACTTTTTAAAAAGTATGCTTTCAAATCTTGCAGGAGGCCGTACTGATATCCTTGTCAGTCTTGAGGCCGAAAATCAGCGCTGCACAGAGTGGAAGTCCTACGTGAAGGGGATGTGAAGGTCCTTGTTGGCACCTCCAATTTCTTGGTGTCCTAAAAATGGTGCCGTCATCAGCGTCCATTGATTCTTCGTAGCCTGTCCTTGCCAATTTTGTCGAAGAGAAGAAGCCCCGATGCCCTTTCTATGGTCTCCACTGGAACCTGGAAAGAATGGACAATTTTATTTGACCGTTATAAATAAATAAAGACTCACTCAACTCGCAAGTGTTTGCAGTTTATAGTATCACTTTTAAAGCAATGCGCTTGCTTTCGCATAGATTTGTCCATCACCATTAAGTCAAACTTCCCAGCGTCCATACATTTAGATAAACTTAGTCTTAAAACAGTACTCATGATGCAAGAAAACTGGACTTGGAAGGTTCCACAGTATGAAATTTTATATTTCGTACAGCCACATCACTTACAGGGTCGAGGATAGAAATATGTAATTTGAAGGAACGAACAAGAGACATTTGTTTCATGGCAAGCAGTCGTGCTGCAGCTCCTTTGACGATAATGTCGAGAGTCTTTTGAGAACTTACCAAGAAGGATTTGAGGGGAGTGGCATCGTCAATAACAGCATTCGGCATGACATAGGCCTCCAAATCGAATTCAGCATTTTCAGTTTCGGCAACGACGACTTTAAAGAAGTGCGTTGGGACCGCCACATGGTTGGCTCCGATCACCTGGTACTTGACATACTTTTTTCCGTCACTTTCCACTCTGGTTGGAGGAAGGAGAGGAACATACGAGACACTATACTCCATTTCACCTTGAGATGAACAGCAGCGGATGCTACAAGCCAATCCGACCAATCCAGCCACATACCATGTAACTAGAGGCACCGCATGTTGCTTTGCACCCCCCCCCCAAAAAAAAAGTCATGCGACACTTACACGGCATTCTATTGGCTCTGTTGGCTTGTAGCGTCATCCACAGTCCATTGCAAGGGGAAACAGTATAGACACTTTTACTGTTTACAAAACTCCTGCTTGCGTCCCAAGCGACTTCCGGTCGCTCCATATTTGCAAGCCTGCCAAGCTAGCTTATGTCACCAGTGCTGGAAAGCATAAATGCTACATGGACAACAAAGCTGGAGATTTAGCGAGGGCCTCTGGCGGTACGAGTTAGCGTCTTGGAGGAGGCAAGTTGGTTTACAAGATTATTCGAAAAATTTTAACAGATCTCGTGCTTCTTGGTTCTTTTGGCATTCACCTGGAGAATAGACCGATCTCACTAAGCGTCCCATGCATACGTGACGCCACCATAACTGTAGTTCACAAGAGGTAGGCACCCGTGCATCAGACAGTTTGTACTGTCCCTTGCTCTGCTCGCGCAGACCTTCAGCGTGGTTGTCGCGCGTGCAGAAAGACTACAGTTCCCACGATGCATGGCGACAGTGGTGGCATACTCAAAGCTAGCTGGTCAGATCTGGTCTATTCGTGGTTAAATATTTCATTGATGTTTCAAGTAGCGGTGCTAAGGTGGGTTTTGTTCATTTTTTTGATGAACCTGAAGTTCGCTGGGACAACAAAGACTGGAGCACCACCTGGTGCCATTTGCAAAGAAAAGGGTCTATACACAAGACACGGAGACTGCTGACAAAATGCTGTCTTGACACAACTCACCTTGGCAGGTACAGGGGTCCTGTGCAGACATAGACATTCTTGTATTTATTTGTCATGTGGCGGACATGCTTTTCTAATCTGTTCCAAGAGTCTCTATTGAACCCCTTTCCAACCTGAAAAAGAGGTGGTTGGTCATTTTATTTGTTATCGGAACCACGTGTTGTAGGATGTCCTCAGTACAATGACCTGATACTGAGCATGGATGTGTCGGGGACCCACCAAAGTGATGGGGGTCCCCATGCTAGTGGGGGAGGGCGAAAGGGGGGGGGGATAGGGTAGAAAACAAGACAACTAATTGCGTGTGAAAAGGGCATCCTTTACAGGAGAAGTAAGAAGCATCAAGTAAAAGGATGAAATAATGGATAGATGGTACCGGTTGTACCTTTCATAACAGGCGGCAGCTTGCGCCACCTAGCCAAAGTCAACCAAAAGCTTTAAGAAAAAAAGGGGTTTTGCGCACCCCAGTGGGTCCGCGAGACCCCGTTTAAGAACCACTACTGAAGGGTATCGACTAGGATTTCAGGGGCCGTTCCAGATACAAATGGCAGGTGGAATGAGTGAACAAAAGATTAGGGCACAAACGAGCTGGTGGTGGTTAAACATTTGACTAAAAACCCAGAGACTGGGACGAGAAGGGACGGAAAACACAGTCTCAAATGAGACTTTGTGTTTTCTGTCTCTTCTCGTCCCAGTCTCGGGGGGGGGGGTTTTAGTCAGACGTGGAATTACTTTTCACACAGGAACGTTAGCTATACAGGTTAGGTTCCTTTGTTTAGAGCTGTGCATGAAGGCTTACAGCAGACAGCATTCCATCTGAAGTCGCCAGACAGTAGTTTGCATATTCGCTCTTATTTCTATGTTTAGATATGGTCTATGTTATGGTGGCAGCCCAGAAACACTAGACTATTGTTTCTGGGTCGCCGGCATATAGTCAAGAAAATGAGTTTTAAAACGAATGAACAGATTTCAAGATTGCGCCTGGTGGAGGTCTGCGAAGCTCTGTTGGAATGCCGCCACGTCATCGGCCTCCAAGAAGCAGCACCAGTTTGCGGCAGTATGACTCCGTCATGGAGTTACTTAGTCCTGAATGTGACTTGGTGGAGAACGCTAACAAGTATACTGCGTTGTATATGTTAACTTCCACAGTGCTTCCAGAACATGGATTCCACACTATCAAGATCGCCGTTCTTTGCAGACGTTAGGTAGGCATTTGATTTGAGGATGCGAGGACCTCTGCCAAACTAACCATATCACCCCTCCCCTTCCCCTGAAATGCGCTGTGAACAACGCACTCAAATGTGGCACCCAGTGAATACCTTATATATAGGGTGACTGAAATAACCAGCCTCAATCTAAAATGGGCAGTAGAAACCAGCGCCTGCACATAGTTGCCTGAATTTTTCATCAAAGGTGTATTTCACAGGTCGGTTTTTTCTTGTCAAATTACAAAGCGTAGCTCCCTTTCTGTAAAAAATAGGGCCAAAAAATTTGTCAGGGTCAGAGGCGGATGGCGACGGAGACGACTGAGTCGAGTGCCAAGGCACGTATTGATAGATGGTGCTACTGCTTGCGACGACCGTGATCTACTAAAATGAACATAATATTTTCGTAGTGTACCTTTGGTTTAAAAATAAATGCGAGCAATAAAAACAACACTTAGAATAAAAAAAAAATGGGTTGCATAACGACGGCGTTTTTGCTGCCTATGAATTTCGTCTGCGAGTCGTCTGCTTTCTTTCGCTGGTCGGCCACACCTTCCGACGCTGCTCCCGACACCATCCATCAATACGTGCGCCAAACATGCCCCGCCGCTCGACTCGGTCGTCTTCGTCCCCGTCCGCCGTTAACCCTGGCAAGCTTTTGGTCCTATTTCTTACAGAAAGGGAGCTATACTTTGTAATTTTACAAGAAAAAAATGACCCGTGTATGGTAATACACCTTTCACGAAAAATTTAGATTGCATTGTGTAGGTGCCGATTTTTACGGCCCTATCGAGCCTGTTTATTTCTGTCACTTTGTACATAGCTTGCAGGAGGGAAAGAACCGTCAGTACCCATTGCTGGGTACTGACGGTTCTTTCTAGTTACTGGTTCCCTCGAGCAGCGGTGTGAAACTAACACTGTGAACTGAACGCTCGTGGCAGATAAAATACCGGCATGGTTGCGAGTGACGTTACGGGCAAGCTATGTATAGGCCGTAGGCAGGGTGTACAGTCCTCAGATATTGCTACTAGGCGAGATCGTCACGCATTGACGCCATCAAGTGGCAACGCTCGCAACTACAGTACCCTTGGCAGTGCAGGAGCCATTGACGTCAGGGGTGCAATACGCAATTTGAATCAAAAGGTAGAGAGCTCGCGGCCACGTCATTTCGTTTCCGTACCCCTTTAATGACACGAATTCCTTAGGGTCTGGCGCTTTGACCCCTCGCAAATCATCACTAATGATTCTGCATTTTTTAGAGGATTTGAGAGGTTTAAAACAATGTCGTCATTAGGGACCAAGAATTGTGACCTTATGCAATAAAGAAAAAGAGAAACATTATTTCAGTCAGAACAGATGGAAGTCAGTTCTCGTCTAGCTTCAGTAGGCTCGTTCAATGACTGCACCTCCTGCACTGGTGCAGAAAAAGCGTAGATGTGACCAAGGGTACACGGCCCTACACTTTTCCGCACCAGTGCAAAAGGTGCAGATAAACCGAACGAGCCTAATGATTGCAATTGTTTTGTTTCCATACTCAGCATGGGGCAATGACGTACACACATCAGTGGCATGACCAGGACGCTCAGCGACGCACGACACCCATCTCCAGAAATATGCAAACATTCCTATTCAGACTCTGGTCACAATGATTAGACACTTCGTACATGTTTATTTTCACTACATGTTACCTTACATGCAGAGCGCGAGTTTGTCTGCTTGTTGTGCAGGGGTTAAGGTGACGTCACGATTGGAAGTATAGGGGGTAGACTTTAATGCCTTGCGGTCTACCCACTATCCTTCTAATTAAATCAGAGCTCTACGCCACCGCAACCCCCGTGCAAAAAGCAGACTAACTTGCACTCCGCATAGTGTGGGCACATTACTGTCCGTCCATTGTTTATGGCTATGGGATGATTGTTTTGTAATCAAACTAATAGTTACATAAAGAAAGCACAGCGGATGCAGAGAGAGAGAGAGAGAGAGAGAGAGGATAAGAACTGTGACTAAAAGCAAGCAAACACGGACCATGCAAAAAAAATGGCATGTACCGACGAGTAGTTTTATTGAGAAGTCATGCATCGAACGAACACTACAGGAACGTAAACCAAAAAAATCTAAATCAGTGTCAAATAAGGGAGAAAAAAAAAAAACACAACTCGCCTGCGGTGCCATGTTACTAAGCAGGAATGTCTGGTCTACGTCGCGCTGACACTTCCGATGGTTGCCCGCTGCGGCCAAATGTCCCCGGTCAAACCCGCTGCCCTTGTAGTCGGAGTTTCGCGCCTGGAAGTACGGATGCACCTCGGTGTCTTCGACGAAGGTGCACTTGGACCTGTCCACTTTGTCGTTCTTTTGCAAGCTCTCCTTGGTGAGGTGTTCGAACACCCAGTGAGCCGTCCTGTTCCTACGGTCGTAGGACAGGACGTAGTCGTCCAGGAAACGAACAGAATCTGTACCCGGGAAACCGAAGCGCATGATTTGAGACGGGCGGCTCGAGGTGGCCGCCGGTTCAGCCGGCAAGATGCTCGTGCTCGGGAGCAATGTCGCAGCGTGAAGTCTGTTCTTCGTCGAAATGTGATCGTACGTTCGGCAGCCGCACCAACCCGCAACGGCGGCCGCAATTAGCTGTACCCCCGCCGATGAAGTAAAGTCATTATTTTAGAAAAATATGCCAAAAAAAAAACGACACAAGACTGCCACGAGATAAAGTACGCTGGCACGAGGCGTTGGACACAGCTGACACACCAGCGGGCTCAGTTGGCGTCCACAGTGTTGTCAGCTCAGTTCAAATACGGTGCTCTAAACCGGGGAAGAAAGTGCCCAGGGGTGCGGCTTATAGACGAAACTAATGCGTTTCCGAGAAAACGCGCGCCTCAGTATTATATGTATAAATATACAACCGTTTTGTCATGTTGACGATTATTGACATCTCTGAGTATATGAATGTGAGGAGGCAATATATCAACAATAATAATAAAAATGACTAAAGGGGTAGAATGTCGAGGTGGTATCAATATCCAGATCTGCGGTTGTTTCACAGCACTGAAGACGGGGACGTCATAACAGGCTGGATAATAAGAAAAAAAAAGGAAGGGAACTGTCCCTCATCACTGTAGCAGACTGCGCCGCTAGTCATTAATGGCGGCGTTGCTGGACGGTTCGCCCGCGCTGTCATCGGACAAGAAGGTCTCGTGCAGGCGCGTCGAGGATGGCCTCTTCTTGCGGAGGGGCGACAGCGGTGCGATGGTGATGAGCAGCTCGGGCCTGGCCCTGGACATTGACTGACGCAGCATGGCCTGGCTTAGCCTGTCGGCCGGCTCGCCATCCACGTGCGTCAGGATGTCTCCAGGGAAGAGGTGGTGATCCCGGTTGCGGATACGCACGTCCTTGGCCCTCTGCGATAGGAAGGGACAAAAGTCTTATGGGAGAAACCACAACGTTTCGGGGATCTCCCGGAAATAATGTGGTTAGAGACTCCTTTATCGCGTGAATGGGCCTTGCTCTGTTATAGGCCTAGCGGCTACCATGCTTGAGACAGTGAAAATGGCAAGATTAAGCATTCTTTTGAGCGCCATTTATAGATATCTGGAACCCTAAACCTCAAAACCTTAGAACAATTTGGTGATTGGCTTCTACATCGTTTCGTACTTAGTGTGGAACGCTGTCAAAGCTGCTAGAGGTCATCTCACACTTTTCAATCTCGAGGTCCCTCTCTTGACTGAGATCCAAGAAACCGCCCCAAATCTCGGCATTGATTAAAAAAAAAAGTGCAGAAGAGATTTTAACAATGCACGCCCTAGGGAGTGTATGTCTCATAGTTATGCATCAGTATTTGGCTCGGATTTGCCAAAAGAGTGCTTAAACTGGAATGACACCTCACTGGGACGGACTCTTGACAGCCCGTTGAACCCACAAGGAGGTAGACACCTGGGTTCCCCAAAACCCAGTTTAGGACCGATAGACTGTAGACAATTGCAAGCATGGTGTCCCGACTGGTGCCCCCTGAGTGCAAGCACGTGCAGCTTGTGCGTGAACATAGCTTTGGCAAGCTTGAAATTGCATGAGCAGAGACATGGCGGCGTGTGGAGAACCGTACATAATAAAAAAATCCGGCCCCTCCCGGAGCATTACTAATTTTCCCTTTATGCAGAGAATTAAGATATATGTAGGCTTATTATAGATTAAATATGTTATCTTATCAAGATGTACACGCTTCAAACACCACGAGCATCGCTTCTTCCTCCGACAAGCAAATCAAGTAAGAACTACTTCGCGCGGCGTATCAACAATGCGCGAGAGCACGTGATAAGGAACCGCAAGATCAAGCCACACGCGCTCTCACCAGCAGCTTTGACAGCGTTGTGCACACGCATCAAAGTACACATATTGCTTGTTTGGTTCACTGCCACGCAAGAGTTCAAACCTACATAAATATGTTAATGCCTGCCGTAAGGATTTATTCCTCGGTACGCATTTTAAAAATGGGTTGTAAAGTGCATGAGCGCTAGTGAGTGCAAATCGGTAATTTTGTTTTTCGTGCACGATTCCTAATTGTGTTCATAGCGAGTTACTTTTCTGCGGATATATGTATCTCGGGGACAACTTTTCTTGGCAATGTAGTTAAAGATACGGGCACGCGCATCCTCTCTCCCTCTCCTCCTCCATTCAAAAATGCCAACCAAAGGGTCGTATCTGCGCAGAATGGTTATCAACAACGAAACCATACTAGTACACTGCGGTTCAGGCTTTTAGTCTGACCAACGTTTCATCCCAATTATATATGATGGGATGCAGTGCGTAGGTGCATGCGCACGAGCGCATGTTTGAAGCTACTTTACAGGGGTTTTTGTTTCAAGTTGCTTCATTTGAATGAATCAACCTTGGATGGGACTTCGTTCGAAAGTTTTCATAATTAGCAACTCAATGAGCCAACATAAAAAAGAAAGAAAGAAATGGTATTGATTTCCACCGAAGACAATTTTGTGCGGGGCTTTACCTGTATGATGTGCAGACGACTGAAGCCCTTCTCGTATTGGTCCCAGGTTTTGGCCTCGAAGGTTGTAAACCCGTACCAGGCGCCCTTGCGGCAGCCGGACCTCACCAAGGACAGGGACATCGTCAGGCGTCCGCAGGACCGCAGAATGGCGCTCATGTCCTGTCTGATAAGTGATCAACGAAATAATTTACGCGTCTCTTTGTTTTAATGTACGGTTCTATAATGCGATCCTCATTGTTACTAGGAGTACATATGACAACACACATTTTTTTGTCGAAGAGGGCTAATTAGCTCTGAAATATTGCTGCGAGGGTGGGGTACATACTGATGCAACGGCTTATAA
Source organism: Ixodes ricinus (assembly GCA_037355805.1). Lineage (NCBI taxonomy): Eukaryota > Metazoa > Arthropoda > Arachnida > Ixodida > Ixodidae > Ixodes > Ixodes ricinus. Next base: position 86,425 of record JAZHYW010035094.1, on the reverse strand, counting down.
TATTACTGATAATAACGTTATTTCCATGAGTTTGATGGAGAAAAAAGCAGCTGCAATGCTCAGCAATTGACTAGTCCTCACACCCCTACAATGATCAGCTGCGTGCAAGCCTGCATGAAATGCACACAACTGAAGGTATACACATAAATAAAGCGTGACTGTAACCAACGACTGAAAATCGCTTCTCCGCAAAGTAAACCATACTGAAAATATATTAACATCACTAAAACACACTTGAAAAAAAAAACAAAAAAACTTGGAAACCTTTGGAGATTATAGACTATCGAATTAAATATGATTTGCCAACAAATTATTTAACAGATTTGGGAGGTAAAGTTAGGCATTTGGAAGCCATAATTTGTTCGCTGAGTAACCATCCTCCACTTCTCTGCACGACGAATAGGGTACTACGGCAAATGCCTTCTGAACAACTCTAAGTTTTCATACAAGCATGAACCCCGTATCTTTCCTCCTTAAAACTAGTGCTTAATTAATGTTCATGTAACTTGTAAACATGAATTATCTTTAAGGTTTTTAAACAGTTCAGCAGCGTGAAAATCATATATGCCACATCACAAATTATACTCGACTAACTTTTTTTGTAAGAGAAAGAGTTTTTTTTTAGTATTCATTAAGGTTTACGTTCCCAAACAAGGTGGCATTATGTCAAATGCGATACGAGTAAATATAATTGAACATTCGCCTGCACAACAGAACGACAACGATTTACAATCCCCACGACACGAGCTGTCTTCGGAATAAAAGAGTTTATGTGAATATCCCATGACGTGTTCACATTAAAAACCTCCGAGAGCTTAAAAACAACTAACTATTCACTGAAGACACCACTATAGTAATTAAAATTTTCAACTCAAGAAGGCAGGACGAGGGAAAGGAAGGCCGGGCTGAGGAAGCAGGCGAAACGCTGGAGAGAGGAGGAGGAAGAGGGGGAGGGAGGAGGAGGAGGAGGAGCATAAGGGAGGAGGCGGAGGAGGAGGGGAAGGAAGGGGAGGGAGGAAGGAGGAGGAGGAAGAGGAGGAGGAGGACGAGATAGTAGGATGAGGAGTTGAGGAGGAGGGAGGAGGAGTTTACCCTCCTCAGTACCCTTCCCTCCTCCTCCTCAAGAGCTGCGCTCTAGTTCGGCGTTACAGGGAGTTGTAAACGGCTTTCATTTTTTAAACTTTTTTAATGTTATCTGAAGTCGGTCTCCGTATTTTATTTATGACGTCTCCCGGCTGTTGGAGCATTTTTTTTCAATCACTGGCCAGTTAGAAACCACGTGATATATGGCTCCGACATGGGGATCTTCGCAGCAATATGGTTTCTGAAGTTGGCCGGATTGAACCTGGTGACCCTTAGCTTTTGTCCAGGGGCGGATGCAGGTGTTTCCGGGGGAGTCAACGTATCAAATGCTTTGAGCCCTCCTCCCCCTTTCCCCGCCGTAAAATTTAACAGATGCGGCATTCAAAGGGGAGGGGGGCATCCGAATTCCCCCCCCCCCCTTTTAATTTACTACTGTGTGAGACGAAGAATTCCCTGAAGCCATTTCATAAGAACGCGGGTGTCCGGCTGTCCAGAGTCGCCATGCGTTACCTTGTGTTCATGATTCTGTACGGGCTGGACGAGAGCACGGTGAGGACGAGCTGGTCCTCAGAGGAGTTCATGATCTTCCGCACGATGTTGATGGGCAGTCCGGACACCTTGGTGCCGTTCACCGCGATCACCACGTCACCCTCCAGGATCTGGGACCGCTGCGCTGGACTGCCGCGCTTCACGCTCTGTAAGATTATTGGTATATCAATTAAGGGGAACGCAGAAGACAACTTCAGACACGAGGTTTTTTCGCAGGTCGTGCACTGCGGATCGCGGGTCATACGGGCGCGGGCTCAGCCCGTGCTCAAAGTGAAGGCACGAGCAACCGTCACCTAATGCCACAAGCACGAGAGCTCGAGGTCGCTGCTTTGAAGCGTTTTTCCGCAGAACGAACACTCGCGCTAAAAATGCACGCCTCAAAGTTAGGAGCGCGGTGCTAGTTATTTGTTTATTTATTTATTTACCCTAAAAACCCTTTCGAGGCATAACAGAGAGGGGGGATCATAGGAGCGGCATCAGGCAGCGCCACGAGAGTACTGCATTCAGCGCCACAAGCGGTGGCGTCTCTGTTAATGGGGCGGCCAATCTGTCCGTCGGGCCGTTCCGAGCGGCGGCGACCCCGATTTCAGCAGTCCCCGTGTGCACCTGCGTCCCTGCGTGCCATGTCCCTGGTTCTTTTATGCGGTTTTTTAAGGCCATCGGGAGCCTTGATAGGTCCAAGTGTTTAGAGAATATTCTAGAGTCGTCATTTGGACACCAGTTTGAGTTGTCTTCACTACTTGTGGCCGCCCGATCGGTCTGTGCTTCGCCCGTCTCCCAGGAAGTGAAACAACACAACGAGAAGGCCGCGAATGGGTTTATTGTACATCCCGGTTGCCCGTCTTCGAGAGCCGGCAGTCCGGACACGCCGACCCTAGTTGTCGCCCGTCGTTCAGAGCTCACAGTCGGAGCCCGTGTCCAGGCCTGCGGATCGTCCTCCCCACGCCAGTGCTGCGTAGGCCGATATGGTCAGAGTTCGCCCCTTCCGCCGGTCCTGATCCGAACCTCGCTGGTGGAATTCTCCGGGGTTCGCCATGGGCCAGACCAGCCAGAACAGATCTATCGTTCCTGCCCGGCCCCAGCCTCGTGCAGCACGCTCTTCCTCTTTCTTCGCCGGCTGGCCCCTCGCGCTCGCGCCTCGCTCGGCCGTCCTCTTCTTCTCCCGACGCCCCACACACTAGAATAAAATGTGGGAAATTAGAACCAAACTCTGCATGCTACAGAACCGTGCGCACATTGCAAAGCCTGGTGTAAAAAGGCGACAGGCAACAAAGTGTACGTGTAAGAAGGATATTTACGCTTCGCATGAGCTTTTTCTAAAGAACTACATTAGCATCCTGCTCTCTGCACGCCGTCACATTTGTTACCAGACTCAGCATTAAATTTGGTTGCTGAAACAAACAAAACTTTGTGCTACGAAAATCCACTATTTGAAAACTCGCAGGTTTGGAAGGTTTTGGTTGCGACCACGCGTGCCGAACGGCGTTAGGAGTGCCGGAACGGGCCGCCGGGCCTTTCGCTTGAACACCTGATCGTCCGATTCTCGACGTCACAGCGAAGCAACAATCGGCCCGATCGTTCCTATCGTATTTCCCTATGTGGCTGTCAAAGCGACTCGTAATAGAACTTGTATAAATATGTTATTTCGCCGAGGAGTCTGCAAAACGAGTTCGTCCGACCACTTTCCAAGCCTGCACATATATTTTCGTTCACTTCCCCCCTCCCCTCCCCCCAACAGTTTCTGTAAAATCCACTTACTTGATGCGTCGCACTGCAGTAATCCACTTCTGTCGCCGTGTCGCTTCCCAAGATCTCGAAGGGAAGCGGTGAAGTTTGACGCTTGAGTCACCTTCGCGACTGTGGCCGTCTTTCACGCAGCAGTAGCAACGTTTATTTTTTGGGGGAACTCTAGGAGTAGGCGAGATGTTACAGGAACCCGGTGAGGTCATAGAGACGTGAAGTTGGGACTTACTTTTACGAAAAACGGTTCCAAAAAGCTCACGCCGATCCGAAACGCAACGTTCACACGTGGTTTCTGGATGCGCCCGCCCGCAGCCCCCGCAGGCCTGGCCTACCCAGTTTCTTTATTTTGCGGCCGCTAGATGGCGCAACGTGTCGCGCCAAACTGCATTGCAAAATTGGCATATTGACGTGTATATCAAGAAAAAGTGTTTACAGAAAACTAGGTAAGCAAAAACTACATGCAGTATACACCAACTCGTGTTTACAAACAAACCGGAGCGCCCGAGCGCCTCTAGCGGACGCCACCGGCGCCGCGCATGCGCGCATGGGGTGTGGGCAACAAGCTCGCCGTCGCCCATAAACAAACCATTGAAATGCGATGTTATCGGCGTCAGTGTGAGTACCCCTGCCCTTTATCGCTTTCGAATTGTTGATTCTACGTCTTCCTGGCAATGTCTAACTACATGAGCGGCGTCAGCGAAATTAACGAGGCTCGTTACACCGCAAAACTTCGCGTGAATAATGTGACATGCGGCGATTCATTCCGCGTGGACGCCGCAGAATGTACGCTCAAAGCCTGGTTCACATGATGAGATTTCGCTCGCAATTTTCAGTCGCGACGTCGCTCGGGCTGCAAAAGCGTGAACCGTAGTTGAGATGGTCGACGTCAATACTGAAAATCGCAAGCAGAATCAGACGAAGTGAATCAGGCATAACAAGTCGGTGATGGCCGCTGGTAACAATAATCAACATCTCCTTGTATCTACTGTTTACGTCGAGCCTGCTTACCAACCTTCAAACTTAATTCTTTTGAGGCCTGGACTTACTGTTTATCGCAAGTGCCGGGCCAACATTTGGTCTACGGGCCGGTGTCGTCTAGAAGAGCAGACGACAAGCGGAAGCGTTTGAAAGAGCAGACGACAGTTCGAACGATCAGACGGCCGTTCGAACTTCAAGACGCACTGAACGTAGTCCGCAGGTGGGCCGTACAACTTGACGGTTTTCCGGGGTTCATGTTGGAACAAAACAAATAAATCTGATGACCACAAGTATCCGTGAATTCAACGCAAAGTACTTCCCGCCCAAGCAATTGTGGTCCGGCGGCGTCTGGTTTACCATTTTTGCGGCACATATCCACGTTCTCGGACGAACCGAGAACATGAAAACTGATCTTCAAACCTTTCTCGACTCTTCTGGTACAGCCTCGAGTCGCGGGGTTTGACGAAAAGGCATGTTTTTGTCAGGTTCTTTTCAAAACAACGCAGGGATACACGCCTCACATGGGGCTTCCGCCCACAGCCCCAGACCGGAAGTGAGACCGACGCGCCACCACCGCGCCGTGACGTAACGGAGATGAGTTCGTGTATACATTGGTTAGGGCATTGGTAAACATCTGGGCTGAGGTGATCGGCACAATATCGCTGGGTAGGCTGTTCCAATCGGAGACAGCGAGGAGAAGAGGGGAGTTTTTGAATAGGTTGGTGCGAGCAAAAATGGGGCGTACTTTGAAGGGGTGATCAACGCGGTATGAAACATGAAGAGGAGGCTGGATGTATGAATCTCTGAAAGCAGATGAACCACGGCATAGCTTGTGGAAGAAGGACATGCGGGAAATATAGTTACGACAATGAAGTGGCGAAAGGTTGAGGGAATGTTTTATGTTAGTCACACTTGAATATCGGGAGTAATCCTTTACTATGAACCTGGCGGCTTTATTTTGAAGTGCTTCAATATTATTGGTTAGATACATCTGATGAGGGTTTCAAGCAATTGACGCGTACTTCAACTGCGATCTTACGAGAGAGGTATATGCAAGAAGTTTAGTTGCTTTATTAGCCTGGAACAATGAACGTTTAAGAAATCCTAGAGTTTTAGACGCTTTGCTGATGATATGCTCAGTGTGAAGGTTCCATGATAGGTTAGCTGAAAGGTGGACGCCGAGATATTTTATTGATGTGACATTTTCAATCTGGTTCTCTCCAATTGCGTACGCGTGGTGATCAAGATTTAATTTAGTGGTGAAAGTTAACGACTTCGTTTTCGTAATGTTGATTTCCATCAACCACGTGGTACACCATGGGCCGATTATTTCAAGGTCGCGCTGGAGTACGCACACATTTAGAGGAGTGGATATGGGTCGGTAAATGACGCAATCATCCGCGAAAAAGCTTATGGTGGACTGAATGTTAGCGGGAAGGTCATTTATACAGAGAAGGAACAATACCGGACCAAGAACCGAACCTTGTGGGACGCCAGACCTTACCGGTGTAGGAGAGGAGACATGTTTATTAATCACGACAGATTGAGACCGATTTGATAGAAAGCTCGCCATCCATTCAATAACTAATTCGTTTATATTAATAGTACCCAATTTATATATCAATCTGTTGTGGGGGACCCGGTCAAAAGCTAGGGCGAGATTTCCCTTGTAGATTTGGCTGCAGTCTCAGCATAGTTGAGGGCGATATTTAGAGCGCATGCTCAGAACGAGCTCACATTAATGCCCTGCTACGGCCTCGAGCTACGCTGAGGAAATATTGAACAAAAAGTACGTTTCCGCAGATCGGCTGAACAGCTGGCGTATTTTCGAGTATCGTCCTCCTGTGTCGGTCTCAAGCGGTTATTGTGAACCTCATACAGTCAAATTTATTGATAAAAAATATAGATTTCATTACTGACTGTAGACTTGACAGCATAAATAAGAAACCAATCACCTTAAAGATATATATCATAAGTAAATCTACCCCCGAACTATCTGAAAGGTGCTCTGCAAATATCTTCCGTCCGTTTAGCCCCAATATTCATGTGTATAAATGATTTGGGAGAGCCTTAAACAAATACCTGATTTTGAAGCTGATTTAAATAACTGTGTTCTGACTACATACATAACTTTTTAAACATATCGAAGTCTGTTATTACCTTTTTTATGTGACGAACAACACTTTTATGTGTCTCTGGAGTGAACAAAACAAAGTACACAGGGGCGCGTGGGAACTTTGATTGTTACGACGCAGACCATCAGAAAGTGACCAATTAAGCAGCCTCAATGTCTAGTAAAGCACGAAATGCTACTTTGTTCTATTCAACAAAATTCATAAATTAGCATAAGGGTTGCATATTCGCAAATTGAATGGACCGGCATCTTGTCAAGAACAAACCTCAACAGCCAGGCTATGCCAGTTTGTCCTGTATAATATAAATACGCTCAGGTATGCGCTGTCTTGGGCCAGATTCGATCTGAGTACGAAGGTGCGTATAGATTAGAGTGAACAATGTTGATCACTCTTTTCGGCATGTTTCTTCGTCTGTTAATCGTAAAGTGATTGCCGCTTAGCGTTTCTATAAAGGGTACGGTAAAATGGCCTGCCCTAAAACTTTCGTGACATTTTGAAGATATTACTGCTTTTAACTCAGTTGCGTCTGTATTATATATATTGTGAAACGTCTTTTGTAAACTATACTTCACAACATACATGGCGACGAGGTGCCCACTCCATGATTTTATGCACTGTAATTTATTCCTTAGTTTAAGAGTAGAACTGCGGTTCCACTTTTAATACTGTGACGCGAAGTTGTATCAATCACTCAGGTATTTTATGCGACCTATGCACCACTTCCTGACAAGCTTTCATTTCTGGTAAAATATATGACTGCGGTAAACAAATGGATGTTGAGTGGTATAGACACGACGTTTTGTATGTTAATCTAGACTTTATATTACTGTTGCCATTGAAATTAAAGAACACACTTTATATTATTGTTATTTGAAAATAGTAGTGAATTGTACGAACGATAACAAAATGTATAGTTACTCTTTTCAGTGCGTGAAATAGTGCGCATTGCCGAAACAACGTGCAAAATATATTCTCAATTTAGCGGTTCAAACCGGTTTGAACGGGTTCGAACTCGGTTTGAACCATTATTTTTGCTCGCGGTACTGAACTGGAGCTGAACCGAAATACGTGAACCCTAACTCGAACCGAACCGAACTGACAAAAATTTAGTTTTGCCACACTGCACAGAACGCATAGCTATGCCCGACGATAAATACTCTATAATTTGAGTCATTACATGTAGTTCACGAGGACGGCTCAGGTTATTATTCGTTAAAAAAAGTTTTTCTACGAATACCTTTTTTTTTTTTTGTCAAAGCTCGAAATACGCTGCTGTGATTGGACATGAGCATTGTGTCCATGTTCAATCTAACGTGGTCACTCAATCGACGCGTCTGAACAAAGACTTGTTTATAATGGATGAGCGGGAGTCCACGAGCCCTTTGATCTATGTTAGCGTTGTCCCATTCCGCACAAGCTCGGATCGGGCCAGCACCTGAAGTGCGCACGGCGTCAGCGACACCTTGAGCATGTAGCCGTCGCGACTCTCACCGGCTATCTTTGAGAGTATGCGCTTCCTTCTTCCGCCATAGCTGGTGGCAGCGTGGGTATTCGCGAATCACAGTAGGAGTGGCGACGTTCCAATCACAGCGGAAACGATACGTGAAGAACATAAGCGGAGCTACCGAGCTATCCAAGCGTGGAGCAGAAACCGGCGCGGCTTGGCGGCCGAAATAAGAAATGCACGAAAGGCAAATTAAACGCACACTGTTGGAGCCTCAACTACTCACTGAGACGATGTAGAAGTTGGCACCGCCTTCTCCCACGACGGATTCGAGGTTGACCCCGAAGCCCCAGTAGCGGCCGAAGCTCTTCTTGCGGAACAGGATCAGGTCGAGCTTCTCCGTTGCCCTCCGGCTCCTGGTTGCGGTCATGGCTGCATGGCAAAGCGGGTGCGTTAAGATTTGTTTCGACGAAGGGGCGAAATGTTCTTTGGCTTATGGACTCAATTCAAGAATTTGGGGTGAGCATGGCCTTAGCTATATCAGGCTAGTAAGTCATAGGAACGGGTAATGACGTGGTGTTCAGAGGAATTGTACTGCCGTAACATACTTTGGGCGGATGTTTCTGACTGGAATCAACCTGGTCCTTGCGAAATTACGTATTGTGTACTAAGACCTACGGCTGTTCTTTTTGTATAGCTGTCTTGCTATTGTTCTCATAATTTTAAACAAATGAGTTCAAGAGTTCGGCACACTTTCAAAGTATTGTGAGACATCGGGTCAAATTCGATTTTGATCAAACTTGTTCGGTGTGAAGATTTTGTGAAAACTCAGGTGTTAGCTGAAAGCTAAGTACCCGATGTACGCTGCAGGGAAGACAATCACTTCGACGGTAGCCACAGGGCAGCCAATTAATAAGCATCGCGCGTGCTCCGATCACAAAGCAGACTAAAGACAGAAAATTCTCGCGTTTCTACTTTCCCACGAAGCACGCGGACGACCAATAACTGATGTATATTCAGAAGATTGACCAATAACTACTATATGCAGACGTGCTGTTCATATACAGAGAGGCTCATAACTAAGTGCTGTATATACAGAAGAAGCTGTGAGAGATCTTCTATGACCCATCAAATAGGACCAACGGAGTTCACGTATTAATCGAAGGCGTTTCTTCAATGTTGTCATTGGCTTCTTAGATCATTCGTATTGGCTCTCCGAGTGCTCTGTGGAAAAGTAGATGCCCGGGTATTTTTCTAGAGTGCGATTTGACATAATGTAATAGTTATGGGCGCATTATAGCAGTTACCTCAGACGCGCATTGGGTGCAATTCGTCGGGAGCAGGAGCAGATATAACCACTTACTGCGCGAATAGCCGCTGAAGCCGTAAGCCGACTCCGCGTCCGTAGCCTTCTCGTAGTCGATCTCCGAAGAGACTCGTTGGTCGTATCCATGAAAGACTCGTTCACCGACAGCGGTTCGCTCGCGTTGTCCTTCACCTGCGAGCGTGTATACACAGCAGGGGACGTCCAAGTTGGCCATTTGCGGTGGCGCACGCCGCACTCATCCGCAACTCGAGATTCGTCAAAGTGCGTCACAATGCGTTGCAATATCTCCCTATCTCGAACGGGCGTTGAAGTTTGGTGGGGCCTCATCTCCAGTCAACGCGTCGAACGACGTTTGGTGTTAAGCTCTGGCCCAATAGAACTTTTTGCACAAAGCTTGGGTGAGTGTACTTACAAGTGCTGCGCGTGCTTGCGCCTGCAGCAGTAGCTGTTTTAAAACAAAAATCCAGAACAAATGGCACCTCGCACGCATTTCGTTCATTGACGACGTATTCTGGCTATTTACTTCGAATCTTCTGCACAGATAAAACGAGAGCGTGCAGCGCGTGTGCTCAGACGTTCCCAGCATTCTCATTGATGCTTGGGTAGATTAAATCACTGGATCCTGAAAAAGTAGTGTGCTTATACTATGAGTGAAAAGACTGCGTAGCATGTTTCACAGAGGTTGCTGGTGACGATAAATGTTTCACCTGCTCAGTATGCCTGAATGGATATCGCTTGGGCCAGTCTTGTGTGGGAGTTACGGAAACTTCCTTTGCAAGCATGAAGCAAGCAAAGCGGGAAAATGACGTTGTAAAACCTGCCGTACGCAGGTAAACAGAGGCAGATCCCAAAGCGGAGCGACTTCTTCGCAGAACACGCCGCTGGTTGGTCAAACAGTGGTCCCAGCTCAGCTTCAGTCTTTTGGAGAAAGCTTGATGCTCCGTCGGCAATGAAGGCAAGCGTAGACACCCTCCTGTCATTGCCTGCTAATGTCGACGAACTATTAACTTGAAAACTTACAGTAGAGAGACTAAAAGCTCCGCAAGGCAAGCTTTTGTTTGGGTCTGTGAAAAAACGGGTGAGCTTTTGTCCGGTGAGCTTTGTCGGGTGAGCTTCTGTCCGGTGAGCTTTAGTCCGGTTACCAAGATTTTCGTGAAGAAAAGCGTGAAGTTTTGCTGTTGCGGATTAACCGAGTTACAGATTTGGACACGATTTTGTAGGTGCTTCCATGGATTGTTTTCAGCTCTTAAACTGTTAGTTTCTTAAATTAATTTAAAGAACCTTCGAATGTTTCCTTCAGTATGTTCCAGTTCAATGTGAGGTGTTAGAAAATATTGGGATCAGTTTATAGTGGTAGTTCGTGACTTAGGCACGATTATAAATGCTTTTATTATAACTGAGATTAATATTATTCAGGAAATGACAACCTTTTTTTTATTCCTTATAATAATTAATAATATATTCCTTGAACACTCTCAATTCAGGTGTGATTGAGAGTGTTCAACGTCAGATTCGTTCGTGCTTTGTTTGATCGTTATTTTCAACCGAATTATTTCTATAGTTATGAGAGGATTTTGAAATCGTGAAGTTGGACTCGTTACACAACAGGAGAACAATTCGTGAACTGTCATATTTGTATAAGTTTGTAAATGGTATAATTGATTCCCCAGAGCTACTCAGTCACATCTACTTGCACGTTCCTCGTAAGTCTTGTAGACTTTATACTTTGTTTTACCCTACCGACTCTTACCATGCTGCACCCATGACAAGCCTGCAACTGACTTATAACCATTTAGAACAGATTCTGTGGGTATGCTAGTCTTGATATTTTTGATGAAAAGCGTAAATTTCGAAAGTGTGTTGAGGCTATTGTTTTTTCCTAACGTTTCGATTTTATCCTGTTTAACATTTTTCTACTCGTTGACTCATTGATAAGTGCACTACTAAGTGAGGCGTTAAGCTGTTGGTGGGTCACTGAAAATAAGAATAAATAAATAAATAAATAATCGATATGCATTTACATGAGCGTGTGCAGGGGGGGGGGGGGGGGATATGCGTTTATCTTAAAATACATTTGGTACGCTTCAGATTACAATAACAGTGACGCATGCGGTAGTGCATAGGTCTCAAGATAAGCTGCCAGATTTTTCTCTCGTCCTTATTTCAGTCTATCGTCCGCCGTCAAGTAACGCAAACTTGTTTATAAAAGAACTTGATAAAGCGCTATCGGAACTGAGCCAGAGAAGTCAACTATGGTAGGTAGGCGACTTTTATATAAATAGCATGGATTCCTCACGCCATATTGTATGCGACTGTCTTAATTGAATGGCAACCTACGGTATCGAAAACGTAATACAGGCACCAACTCGGGAAGAATTGTTGGGTAACAAATTGGTTTCGTCGTATATTGACCCTATTAATATAATGAATTTTTGACAGTACCGTGGAAGCCTCGAGCGATATCCGCAAATTAGCGGATCATTAATTTCTAGCTTGCCTAGATAATGTATAAAAACAAAGTGAACGACTTAAATAAATCGATGAAAGAAATAATTATAACTGGTCAAGTGCAGTTCGATAAGATAATAGATAACCATGATTGGAATAGCTTTTCTTTAAAATCCGGTAGAAGCACCAAAGCTGTACGATACGTTATTTTACTTATTCTCGCAATAGACCCCTTTCAAAATTCACGTGCCGATTATTAGAAGGTCGGAACCACTGCACAATGGCGGAACAACTGCATCGAGGAACGTGCAAGTCATTCCATAAGATAGCGAACGTCGGAGCGCGGCCAACACTACGAGCCGACGAGCCAATCAAACAGCGTCGAAAGTGCAACGTCACTGCGCTCATCACCTTTTTCTGTGGGTGTGTTTTTTCCAAGTGTGCCGTGACGTTGAGGTTTTAGTCCGCCATTGTGCAGGGATTCCACAGCTGCCAACAGAGGGCAGTATTTCGAAAGGGGTCTATTTTCATCACTGTGCACAAAAAGGTGATTAAAAAATGTCAACCTGACCAAGAATGGCTTACGCCAGAAGTTTTATCTGCAATTAATTTAAATTATGAAGATTTCATATGAAAACGTTGCAAACCTTCGCCAAGAAATATATCACTAAAAGGCGAGTTCAAAATAACAACAAATAAAGCGTGCACCTTAATTTGTTCCTCTAAGCGTATATATTTTAAAAATGAATTTGAAAACAATCGTTTTGATACTGCGAAAACTCGGGAGTTAACCAATTTGGCTCGAGGGGGAACAAAACGTCTTTCGGTTGACGACATGATAGATAAGTCATTTGCGCCTGTTACGCAAAAAAAACGATTGATGACTGCAACACTTTTTTTGCTCGTATATCCGGGGCAGATCATGATTGACGACGCATCGGACGCAACTATACTTCTACACTGCGTGTGCCATAGTGAAACTTCAGCTGCAAAATTTACAATAATATGAGTTGTCATTTTTTGCCTTTATTGTGTTATCATGTCACAAATTTATTACGGTTTATTTCCTTTTTGCATATATCCCTCGTCAAAATTTTTGAGTTCTTCTGAAGCATGATTTTTACGGTAAATAGACATACCCCGTGCCGAGCTAAATACACAAGCGCTTGAGGCTATTACAGGCTCCTTAGTTGTACTTTGGGCATTGGGACTACGAAAATAAAGTTATGTTCTATGTTCTATGTGGCGCCATTGCCTTCCCTGCCCGCTAGCCGTACACAAACATATACTAAGATGCAGACGACAAAACCTCGCAAGGTGATTGACTGATCGGCCTCAGTTGCCATGGCAACCGCCATTTCGGTCCATTCAAATCTTCGAAAAGGTCGTTCTGAACCAGTCGCGCCGAGATCGCTATGGGTTATCCTCGTACTCAAAGCGTTCCTCTCCAATATAAGAGTCATGCTATCAACTTATCAGTCATGCTTATCTCCACAGATCTCTGACAATGGTATTGTTGTTTTCGCCTAATTTAAGACAGGAAAATCAATCTTCGATGCCTCCATGGCACCGACGCCGCGCATGTGGTGGCGCTACGAAGATGTGCGCTTGCTTCGCCGGTGTGCGGGTAACGAAATCTCGGCATGCAAGAAAAGTCTTCATAAAGCTACCTATCATCATTAAATTCAGATGAGCTCACCAAAAATGAAGAGGTCAAAAGAAACGGTTCATTGCATGAACAAAAATGGCAAAAAATGGCAACCATACGAGGAGCTTGGCGCTGCTTTCCTAGGATCCAGTGACTAATTTGGCTAAAAGTCTATTGCTGAGTTTGCGCCCTTCGAGTGTGATGACGTTAGGTGGAGGGAGATAAGATGTTCACAGGATTTGTTTATTCCATATGGTGTCACGGGTTCGCACAACAGTGGTTGTCAGTGCTCGCAAGACACGTGAAGCATGAATGTTATCAAGGGGCTATAATCTCGTCGCCCCAGCAAGCGTGGAAGACACATTGCCCAGTAGTCACGTAATGCAAAGTCTCACGAGCAGAATCATCTCACATTCGTAGATGATGATCGCTGACAGGACTCCTCGCATGTTCGACATGTCCTCTACGTAGCTCATAGTGACGTCGCATTAGCGGGCTTTGTAGTGGCCTTGCTGCCGAGCGCATTCCCTTTGCAGTACACACTTCGCACCTCCGGATTACTTCTTCTCGGCACGAAGACGTAGTAATGACCACCAAATTGGAGTGATGGTGTCACGAGCAAACCACGTATTTTAGCGACACTTGTCGTTAAGCTAGTTGGCGCATGAGTCTTAGAAACTTGTGTGCGCAAATTCAAAGACGGACGCGAAGAAGGGGACACGGGAAAGCGTTTCTTAGTGTCTTCTTCGTCGTGTGCGTCTCTGTTTGCGCTTACAAGCATCGCGAGCAAGCCATGTACAGGGTGCAGATTCGGCAAGAGCGCATCCCTAGAGCGACGCACCATGGAGACGAGGCGCTTGTAACGCAGCGAGATGTACGTGAAGAGCGGCCGATGCAGGAGCGGTCGATGTCCGTGAGTTCCTCCATTTTGAGCAGCTTTCGTTTCTTCGTGCTGGTGGTCGCGGCAGGAGCTGCGACATGTAGCGATATATGAACCCTGCGTTTCTCGGGCGGTCAGTGACTACTGATCTCCAATCGCTGTGAGGGCCGCAAAAAGCAGCCACTTTCCAGATACCCTTCTTCGTCGGGTGCATGTTATTGTCGTACGAGGAGAGGCAAGGTGCTCTATTCGTGTACCCAGTTTCACCTTTGCGTGGACTCTAGTAAACGCTAAAGAGTGCGAGCGAGACGTGGTAGGCGTTCCCGCTGCACGGAGAGTCGAGCAGCGCGAAACACGATTTGAAATAATAAGCGTCCACCCGTGGCTGCAGTCCGCGACGGAGCATCATGCGCAGCTCCCAGCTTCTCGCTATACAGTGCGAAACTGAGAGAGAGGAGGAGACGAGAGCTCGCGGGGACGTCAGAACGCCGAGTTCTGACTGGAATGATTAGTGGGTAGACACAAGCTGGCGGCCTTTGTCTCTACTACACTCGTCGAGCGTACTAGAGCGCGGAACACCGGCGTCTGGCGTTTAGATTTCGCATTCGAATGCGTTTGGCGAGTGCGGTGGAGACAAAGGCAGCTAGCTTTATTCTCGGCGTCAACTATTTTGTGCTACGTCACCAAGGCTAGCGTAGCTTTTACAGTACTCCAACTCTGTCAAAGCCAGTTGCGCGAGCGCGTGCGAATAAGACGCAAGTACTTGGACCGGAGCGCGGGGATGCAGCGCTGTGAACGTTACGCTGGCCTTGGCAATGTTACATGAAATAGTTGACGCCGAGTATAGGTTTACCCACGAATCATTCCAATCAGAACTCGGCGTTCTGACCCCTCGCCCTCGCTATGTCGTTTCTTCTCTCCCTCAGTTTCTCGGCGCGTACGGCTGGAATGATTGGTGGGTAAACGCAAAAGCAAGAACGTCGTTTGATTATCGCGCAGTGTCTCGCGTTCGAACGCGTTCCAGTGGCCATAGCTGTGCGCGCCACTACTGAGCGCGTGTTGCTGGCGAGCTTCCACAGTTATTTTGCGGCGTGCACCCAGCACCATCAAGATCGCCTGCCTTAGCAGCCTATTACGCTCTCATATTGTAACTATGCGTGCTTCTACACCGTAGCTATAGACGTGGCTACAACGCTGGATATCCCGACCTATTCCAGTACCGCCATCGATTAAAAGAAAACTGAAGAAGTTCTTGAAAAAAAAAACCACAACAACAACAACAACAACAACAACAACAACAACAACAGTTAGAGCTCTACTTTTGAGTAAATATACCCCTGTGAATCTGAATGTCACGTTCGTTTGCCACAAAGATCTAACTAAACGCGAGAAAACACGAAAGACCTCCGACCAGTCATTACGCCATACGAAGATCCTTCGGGCGCCAAGCGTGTGTCGCTCGTGTGGGCAGCGCGTGCAATTGCAAGCTTGCCAGGCATATTCCCCCGCACTGACTCTAGTTGTGACGTACTTTTCTGTCTTTGATAGGCGCTTTGATGGGCGCTGAAGATGCGCGAGAGCGGAGATTTCGAAAACTTTATATATGACGTCACGCTCCGGGAAGGAGGGACTTCTTCATCGGTACCTTGAAGATGATTTTTGTAGCCTATGTGCACCAAATAAAAAATAAAAATAATTCAGATATTCGTGATCCTGGAGGCAAATGAAGACGATTTAAGTGTTTTTTTCTCAAATACAGACACGCTTCAGTTTCCCTTTAACCTTGCTGCGAGCGCTTCTGCTGGGTGCAGGAGACGTGTCAGAAATTTTGGCTTATGGCGTATATCAGAGGCAAACACGCGTGTTCCTATTGGTCTACAGTTAATGCTGACGATGCGCCAAAGTGCCCCCATTTCTGATCGCGTTCCTGATGGTCTATATATAAAAAAACTTAATATCCGGTAACGCTCTTGTGGCTGCTCGGGCAATGCGCCGCCAATTACTCGCCGCATTTACGGCGATGCTCCGCCATTTTGTTTTTGTTTCAAGTTTATCCCTTTATGTACCTCCCTGACGGTACTTGCATGCTCGATGAAATTTCTCCAGAACTGTAGCCGTGGCTCGGGAACTCACGAAGCGCCGCTCGCGTCATGCTTCACTGCTTCCCAACCTGCGCGTGCGTCGGGCTTCCCCGCTTTGCACGAGCGTGCTAGGAGCAGCCACTAACGCGGGGAAGGGGAGCAATTTGGTTAGCTCAGTAGCCTCGCAAATATTGCTCACTCTTAGGAGAATTTTACCGTTCATAGAAAGTAGCGGTTCATCGTGAGAAAACTAACACTCCAGCGACAGACACGTGTACTGCCACATCGGCAAGCGGGGAAAGCCCGCACAAAGGGTGCCAACGTTTACAATGGCAACTGCCCGAGGCCCTTTTGTGGAGCAAGGTGTTAGTCGATACTCTTGCGTTGCGTTGTTAGAAGTCGACCGCCGATCTCAAAATGTCGACCCATATTTGAATAAGCATGATCTATGGCCGTGAACGTTAGTGGGAAACAAATATCGGTGTGAGACATTCTTCAATCTCAATTATAGCCTTCACAAGAGCGCTACCGGTTGTTACGCTTTCTAAGGTGATTTTTGTTTTACCGCGGTAAAATAAAAACAAAACAAAAATAAAACGCATAAGCAGGGTTTTATAAATGATCACAAGTAGTCTGGTGGTGGGGTTGGAAAATAACGCCTCTAAAAGTGTTTCTCACAAAGTATAGCATATATATTAATAATATTACGAAGTAGTGCTAGATTCTTCACGAACATTTAGGTATTTCTCAATAAAGAGTTCATTATTATCCACGTTTTCTTTCTCGATCGATCAGTAAGGTATGAAATTCTGGTCCCTTAACAGTGCTGATAATGACTTCGGAGATTGTTACGTGTTACAGTCACAGCTCGTCGTCGTTCAAAAATGACATCTCCTGACTGGGTCATTTAGCAGTCTAGGCAAGTTCGTCACAATATGCGAAGACAAAGCCAATAACGCAACTGAAGACTAGTTAAAGATCTTACTCAGAGATGACAAAAGCAACTTCAAACAACACAAATATTAATATACTAATGATGGTGGCTTCATATACGTATATATAAAAAGAAGTATGTGGTTGAGAAGAGTAAAATATCAATTTCTGTTAATACATACGCTATATACCTTGCGATTCAAAAGTTTAGAGGGATTACTTTCGTATACTGCCTCTTATACGTAAAGACTGCACGATACAGTCAGTCTAAAATGCAGGTAATCCGTTTGCTCGCTTTTGCTCATGTACGAAATTGTGTTATCCACAACAGCGTTATCGCGAGAGCTAACGACGCTTATTCACGCTCTACGATGCCGTCCGCTAACCCTTAAACACCAACGCAATACCGGCGACCAGCGTACATAGGTTGAAGGGACTGTTTTCTCCGATTGCGGCGTTGGTTGTCGGGTCTGGCGGGGGCGTCGTCTGCATCAGTTCGTAGATAGCCGGGATGTTGCACAGGTTGCCGGTGCTGTGGAGCCGAGTCCAGTCGAAGTCGTCGAAAAACGGGTGCGTCTGCGATTAAAGCCGTTTCACGCGGTGTCAGGTCTGTACAGAGAGTTCCTTTTATGAACTTAGATCAAGCGCTGTCGTCGCAAAAATGCTATAATCAACCGAGGCACGTAGCCAGGATTTTGGTTCGCGGGGGGGGGGGCGCCCATGACAAAATGCTGTATGAGGGGGAGGGGGAGAGGAGATCCCAGCAAAATGAAAGATTTCGGGGGGGGGGGGCCCGGGCCCCGTGTGCCTCCCCACTAGCCTGCCTGGATCAACCGTAGAAAGCCGGGGAAAAATAAAAGGCACAGAATGATTGTTGTGAAATGGTGTTCAATGAGAAGACGCGTTAAACTGCTCGTATGCAGCCGAAGCGTCGCGACTTATCTAAGCTGTATTAGGTAATATTCGATATAGGAGCATTCGGAAGCAAAATGTTTCACGCAATTACATCTTCTCCCCGCACAAATTTCTGATATGTCACGCGAGGGTTTCCAAACACCTCTTAAATAACAAACCCCGTGCTGGAGGTTTTTTTGTTTTGTTTTATGACGTCACATAAAAAAAATCAACGTGGTGCACATATTGTTCAAGAGTTCGGCGTCAGCGTTCGGCTTGTATTCGCGTTCTCACTGATTGGACACGAGGCTCAGCCGATCGATGACGCAGCACTCGGGCCCAATCCGTGCGCAGCACCGGTCTTGTTTAGATGACGCCGCAAATTCGGCACTAGGCTTTTGTTATGTGGGAAGTCTTGGATTGTCACGCACAACTGCCGAGTCTTTCAGAAACTTTCAGAGCGATATGTCACACGGCTCCGTGACGCTTTGACGGACTTCAGCACGTGCTCAGCAGTCGCGCACACAGCTATGGCTGCTATGGAATACTCCCGATAGCATCGACTGCGTTCAGACTTAAAAGGGTCATAAAACGATTATTCTAATTTCTCTAAAACTACCTAGAATCACTCCCTAATGTTAATAACTAAACAAACTGGCCTTAGGTTTTTTCTAGGCAAAGACAGTCGCCAAAAAATATTTGGAGAAGTATGAGCGTCGTTCGTCCCCTCAACTCGGAGCCAGAACAAGCGGCCACGTGACTTGGTCCTATGCCGCCAGCGTTGATCATAGCCACGCGTTGCGGTTGGCAAAGTAGAAAACGCGTGCTGAGTTCCAGGCATTGTTAGAGTTCGGCTATTCTTATCACCTCAGTGGTTGGACACGAGGCACCACCCGAGTGTCCACCGAGGCATTGACTGTTACAGGCAAAGTCGAGTGCTCACGCAGTTGTCATGTGCAATCCTTCAGCCCTGCTGCACAGTCGTCAAGCGACTGGTTTCGATTCACAATTACGCCTTGTAGCTTTGCGAAGGCGAGACTGAAAGAAATAATCCCCTTTTATGCTAGCAATTTCACCGCGACAGAGAAGCTTCTGAATCAGTGGCGGTTTGTGCGAGCATGCTTGGGCCAGACTAGGACTAGTACGCCTCTGCAATGTCACGAACATTCCCATCCGATAACGTTTCATGACCCCTTTAAGGCGAAAGGAAGTGTAGGGAGTATTTATTCACTGGCGGCCATAGTTGTGTGCGCGAGTGCTGAGCGCGTGCTGACGGCGGGCTTCCACAGTTCTTTTGCAACGTGCATTCCATACCATCGAGATTGCCGGTCTTTGCAGCCTATTAAAGTGAACTCGTTCTGAACATGCGCTCTAAACATCGCCCTCAAATATGTCGTCCAGTGAATACCCCTATAGTATTTGCCGTCAATTGCGAACTTAAGATATTCACTGCCTCGTTTCAGTTTCTCAGAAAGATCAAGTACGATAGCTGGTTGTACTCAGTTCACCTCTAAGCTGACCGAGCGGGCAGAATCTCTGTTCTTACCAAATGAACCAATCGCCCGAGTTTTATGGCCCGATCTCGCTCTTTGCCAGAGTATTGAAGGACGCTGGACGTCGGGCTCGGGCCCAATCGCTGAATCGGCGCACTTTCAGTGTCATTACGTTCCATGAAGGTAGATAGGGCTGTTCACAAACCTCTATTATTCTAAATGATGTTGGAGAGTATACGCAGAGAGCGTGATTATCTGGTGCAAGAACGACAGTTGACGGGTACAATCAGCGCGTAGCTTCTCCAGCCCCCGGTCGCGTCAGCAGTACACGGACTATTACAACTCCAGAGGGGGCGACGCCACCCAACGGAAAAGACGCAAAGGAGGAAAGTGGGGATCTGCCGCCTATCCAAGGGTGAAGCGAAAATTGGCGCGTTCTGGTGACGAAAATGTGAAACAGGGATAGGAACGGGGATTAAATGTAAACCGTTGAAGTGGCGTAGAGGAGTACCCTGAGGTCCCGGTACTGCTTGGAGCCCAGGCGCTCGACGGGGTTCTTCTTGAGGAGCAGGTAGACCATGTCCTTGGCCTGCGAGCTGGCCGAGTGAGGGTGCTCGCCCACCTTGGGCCACTTGAGGGGCGACGCGATGATACGGTCGCGGAGCAGCTTCTTGGTCTTGCCGCGGAACGGCACCCGGCCAGTCATCAGCTTGTAGAAGACGACCCCCGTGGACCACCAGTCACACGCACGGCCTGGATGTGCCGTTACGTGATCCCATTCAGCTCAGTGAGCGTATACTGTTGCCAATACTCCATCTCAATAGGTGTTTTTAGGAGTTAGTTTCGGTTTTGAAGCCGTGTGCGAGGCTTGCGTATCTTGCCCCATAGAGCCCACTACGAATATCTTAATCACAATTTTACGACACGGCAAGAGACCCTATTGAGGTTGAGCGCAAAATGTTTACATACTTTAAACCCCCCCCCCTTTTTTTTCAAGAAAGAAAGAAAGAAAGAAAGAAAGAAAGGGATAAATTTGTTAAGTTAATGTAAACTTAAATATAACTTATTTTTTTCTAGTGACCCCCATGGTGTCCAACTTTGCCTCAAGACGTAAAAACAAAACAAAAAACCCTGAAAGTTATTTTCTTTCAAATGTCGACCGAAAGAAGAAAAAAAGCAATCGGTGTAAAATACATTTTTTAAGATTCGACTTTCATTTCCTCGTAGCTACTTATTCTTTCCTTACACGTCGAATACCTGTTACATATTGCGAGAGTATCCTTAAGGCGCCCGTTGTGGGGTTTAGTGTAATGTCATCTAGAGACAGCCATTGTGGTTGACGAGGAAACGCGTTGATTTTAACTGCAGTTACGAGAACTCACCGTAAGGTCTTCGTTTGAGTATCTCGGGAGCCATGTATGGGATGGTCCCAGCTGATTCCCCGTCTCGGAACTCAAAAGGTGTCCTCCGGAAGTATCCCTTCATCACGCGTTTTGTGACTGTACGCAGAAAAGAGAAGCATGGATGAGAGATGTATATATACACATTTATGAAAATACTGACACAGACGACAAAGAAATACCGTCGTGCACACTCACAGTGACCGAGGCAGACTTTGTTTGTATCGAAGTCAATTAACTTCACGCGTCCTCCTGGAAGCATAAGCATGCTGGAAGAAATGAAGTCAGTATATTAACGTCATGGAGGTGGGAAGATTCTGGAGGCGACATGACGCCACCAGAGGTGAAGCCAGAAGTGTGGAGGGGCACGCCCGACAACGATCACCAAAACCAAGAGAGACGCCATTGGACGAAAAGTAGAGCTGACTTGGCGCCAACAACTATTTTGGTCATTTGGTCACCCTCGGCACTTGGTTTTGGTCTTCATTGGGGACATTAGTAATGCTGCACGAGGAGCCGGACATTTGTCACTACGGTTTTTGAGGTGAAAACAAATATAGTTCCACTAAATGAGCTGCGCTGAGAGTATCGGTACTCCAATCCTCGATTAATGTTTTTCTGTCTGTTTTGTGGGCGCCGCTATTTTGGTATTTTGTGCAGAGTAAGCAGGATCGGCGATCATTACGATTCGAAAATTAGACTTCCTGAGCTTTTTATACAGTGTCAGAAAGCTCAGGCGACACCGTTTTGTTTCAGGCGTGCTGTTTTAACATTCCTGGAAGACGAAAAATAATTACAGGAGGGCGCATAAGCTTCGCATTGAAGAGCGGAACGCGGCAGCTAAATATAAAACCCCGCTCGTTTCCAAGCGGTTCAATCGTGTCTGCGTGGCCTAGTGGGTAGCGTGCCTGTCTCGCAACCGAAGGGTCGTGGGTTACCTCCGCCTAAAGTCCTTTGAATTTTTTCTTTGAGGCAAATAGTTACTTATGGACCAATCAGGATTTTCCCGTCTTCCCAACGCCGACGCCGATGCGGGCTTTTCTGCACAACAAGCTCCTTAAAACTACCGCTTAAAAAAAAACAACAACAACAAAAAAACGTTTTTTTATTTTGGATGAAACTATTTGGTGCTGATTTTCAGCACCAAACTGACTGCAGCACGATGCCTAGAAAGCGTCTCTGACATTTGTGCTTACCGCGTTATAAAAAGTGCGGTACCTCGATTTCCGCTTGATGACGTCACATAAGTGTCACGCTGTCGCCGGCCGCGATCCTGGTGGTGTAACACAGCAGCGGTGGTGGATGTGGCAGACACTTGTTCAGCTGCAGGTCGCTCTTCAGCTTGACAGTTCACGGAAGATACGCTATTCAGTATAGTTGAGACGCTGCGACGACAACAACACTCGCGTTCGCTCGGTTTTTTTTTTACCGGGATTTTTAGCAATATTTGCTAGCACCACGCCATTAACAGCATGCCACTTTGGCTTCTGTGACGTCATTTGTTGCCACTTCGAGACCACTTTTGATGTATGGGCGCGATACGACGCTAAACACACCAGTCAGAGACGCGTTCAATGCCGGGCGCAATTTCGTCTGCTTCTTTTGCAGGGGTGGTGGTGACGTCAGAACGCCGAGCTCTGATTGGCTCTGATCGAAGAATAGTGGGTAGACCTGGAGGCAGCTTGCCTCGAGATCTACCCACTATCCTTCAATCACAGTCAATGACGTCAACACCACCCCTGCAAAAGAAACAGACGAACTTGTGCTCCGGATAGGTACCACGGCTGCAGTGACATGACCGAGCTAGCTCATTCAGTGGCTCATATGTATACTACAGTGCCATTTCAAGGCAATTACTTATCCTGCTGCCTTTCTGCAGTGCTCACTTGGACACTTTGATGTCTCTGTGGAGGAATCCCTTGAGGTGGAGGTGCTCGACAGCCAAGATGAGCTGGGCCATGACCACACGGACATGCTCGATGGGGAGGAACGTGGCCCTCTCCACCACTCGCATCAGATCGACGCCGCAAATGTATTCCATCACGGTGACGTACGCATCCTGCGTCCACAGGGACAAGAATTACGACGACTCACTCTTCTCTCACAGTAAGGCTCGGTGTATTGGGCACGAGCGTGCACTCTCCGAGGGGGAATTGCGATGCTCGGTCCTGAGAATAAGTAATAAAACTTTCTTTGGTCACTGCATAGCTTAAGAAACGCACGACGGGCCTTATCCTGTTCACGCGTCCTGCTTCGAGATTCATTGTTTGGCATTTATATCCGCTAATGTCGAAATTCCATTGGCTGCGGGGCTGTAAGATGCTCACGCCCTGAGTAGCTTAAGCTGTCAGCGACTGTAAGGTTTAAAGTTCCCGGTGAATCAGCATATACGTTCTTTTGTTTGTTTTAAAGTATGAAATGCTTTTTTAACGCTAGCCCCAATTCCGAAGTTATGTCCGTGCGTCCGTCTGTTCATGCAGTCTCCGCCAAATTTAGTGGAGAAAGTGGCGTCACGTGACCTATACGCTTTGGAGAAATGGACGGCCCGTGACCTATATGCCAACACAGTTGCCCGCTAAATTTAGGGGGAAAATTCACGTCTTATGGCCAACACATCAATTCAGTTTCCCCGTTAATTTTTTAGTGGGGAAATATACGTCACTGACACACCAATTCACTACAATGCATTTCCTGCATCATAGGGCTTTGAAGGTCGCTGCCAATGTTTTTGGTCAAACTGGCATGAGTTACTTACAGATATTAAGATGTATATATCCTAATAGAAAAGAAGAAACTGGAGCTAATTGATTTGAAACTGTTAGTTTTCAATTTTGACGAAAAAAATCGATATAAACAGAATGTCTGAAGTCACCAGGCTCGATCAAAAGTGGACCGTCCAAATCGACGCCTGCACGAAACAATCTAAACTTTTTGTTAAAGGTGTATTTCACACGTCCGTTTTTTTTTCTTGTAAAATTACAAAGCGTAGTTCCCTTTCTGTAAAACAAAGAGGGCCAAAATACTTGTCAGGGTCAACGGCGGGCGGCGACGCAGACGACCGCGCTGAGTGGCGGGGCGCGTTTGGCGCACGTATTGATAGATGGCGTCGGGAGCACCGTCGGAAGGTGTAGTCGATCAGCGAAAGACAGCAGACGACACGCAGACGAAATCCGTCGGCAGCAAGGACGCCGTCGTTATGCAACCGCTTTTTTTTAAACTTGACTTTTTACTTTTATTGTCCGCCTGTATTTTTGAATTAAGGTGCGCTTAAGGTGCGCTACAAAGAGATTATCTTTATTTTAGTAAATCACGGTCGTCGCGAGCAGTCTCGATAAGGAGGTAGCGCCACCTACCAATACGTGCGCCAAACGCGCCCCGCCACTCGACTCGGTCGTCTGTGTCGACACCAGCCGTTCATCCTGGCAAGTTTTTTGACCCTATTTTTTTTTTTACAGAAGGGGAGCTAAGCTTTGTAATTTTACAAGAAAAAAGAACGGACCCGTGAAATACAGCTTTGACGAAAAGTTTAGATTGCTTTGTGTAGGCGTCGATTTTTAAGGTCCATTTTAGAATGAGCCTTGCGACTCCAGCACATATATATATATATATATATATATATATATATATATATATATATATATATATATATATATATATATATATATATATATATATACTGCGCAAAGTTGGCCTTCCGGTCACCTCACCCCAAAACAACTGCTGCGTCTACGGGTCTAAAAATGTTTACTGAAAAAATACGCATAGAAAGGATTGATCCCAAGTATTCATTACGAAGTGAGGACGTTGTTAGTTTGCGAAGAGAATTCGCAAACACGGCACGGCACCTTGGGCAATAATGCCTAAATTTGATTGGATTTCTTTAAATTTACAATCTCTAGGACTTTCACACTTTGCCTACGTGTTGCCCTATTGTTAATATTCGCGCTAAATATTGTTGTCCGGATTAGCTGGACACATTTACGAGAAACGATCAAATGGGGCTGATTTACAAACTACGATTTTGAAAATCAATTAAAAAAGGGAATCTTAATTTTTTTTCAAACTCTTTCAATTTAAGATTAAGGATATGTACTAACAGAGTATAAAAACAACAATAACAACATATTGCAATATCTTTTTTTTTGTTTTTGATGTTATAAAGCGAGAAATCTGGTCAAATTGAGGCTACCGCAGTGCTCCACTAGTACATACTTATAGTTTACGAGGTCATTATTTTTAGTGAGCGTAAATATGCTCGGTGGTGGTCAGAGAGAAACAAATTGACAACACTGAGGCGGACGGTGTTTTTAAAGTGAGAATTCTTAGTGGGTTTTTGTACTAGAGCCGCAGAAATTCCGCATAGGCCGATGCGATCGAGATATGCTATCCTATCGCATGGTTCGCGGGGTCAGTTTTCAATAGCCAGCGTGTAGCGTGCTACTATACTTCGTTTCAGCTTGGGTCCAGACGCAGCCGATGCTACAAGCGCGAGCTCCGGGCTTCCAGCGTCCCTGCCAAGCACGCGCGCTCGTGCAGTACAGGCACTGTTCAGGGCCACACGCTCGTGCTTGTAGCATCGGCTGCGTCTGGACCCAAGCTGAAACGAAGTATAGCGTCCCTGCGTACGCTACCTAAAAGAAGTGTGGTGGCTTGCTACGACTCCACCTGCATATTGGACCCCTGACCGGAGGAGTGACTGCTTCGTACCGCGGATATCGACACCATCTGAAAGCACCGACTGCGCGGCCTTACCGCGTCAGCATCGTCGAAGAGCAGAATGGTACGCGACGAGAAAGACGCTAGATTTTCCCGGAGGTAGATTTTAGATGCGGAGCATCTCTTGCTCGGGTCTATGTCCCGCGGCCTTGTAGTCCGCACTCACGTGACTACGCACGCGCGACTCTCCTCCTTCCCTCTCTCCAACAGCTGCGCGTTACTTGGCGTTACTCTCTCCGCTCTCTCTCCCTATACTTCGTTTCAGCTTGGGTCCAGACGCAGCCGATGCTACAAGCGCGAGCATGCTGCCCTGAACAGTGCTTTGACTGCACGAGCGCGCGTGCTTGGCAGGGACGCTGAAAGCCCGGAGCTCGCGCTTGTAGCATCGGCTGCGTCTGGACCAAAGCTGAAACGAAGTATACCAGCTGCGTGCACTGCGCGTGCGTTCGCTTTTACTCACACCGCGCGCGCACGCGCAACTCTCCTCCTCTAGTCTCCTCTCCTTCAAGTGTGAAAAAAAAAATAAACGGCGAGCGGCGAGCGTTCCAAGTTTCTCTGCCGCGAGCCGCGACGAAGGCTCGCGTAGGGGGTAACGCTAGGGCAGGCGGTGGCGCCATCTCTCGACGTCAGCACGCAACTGACTCTTTCCTCGGAACCAACACGATGCTCCGCATCACCCCATGGTTCCCCTCGGGAAGATGGTGTAATTTTTAAACTAATAAACATTTATCTATTTAAGAAATTATTTATTTATTTTAATAAAAACACCCGAGCTTGCGGCGCCTCCACAAGGAAATATAGTCGCCGCCACAGTGAACCGCAAAACGACCCCCCCCCAAAAAAAAAACAAAAAAAAAAAAACAGCTGCTGCTTTTTGACGGTGATTAGAGACACCATAGACAACGTTCGCTTTCATTTGGTTCTTCTCGACCATCCGGCGACTCATGTTTCAGCCGGTCTTGGAGACCAGTCTATCCATACCTTGGTGGCAAAGCACGCGTAGTACTTGACGAGAAAAGGCGATCGTACGACGGACGCCACCACCTTGTCGATGGCAGCCTGTTTAGGGCGGCTGAAGCGATCCGCCGCTATCACTTTCACGGTGCACACCAGGTTGGCCGGTTTGTAGCGCGCCTTGTAGACCGCCCTGCCGAGAAATGATATGCTCTGTGTCGCTAAGGAGCTGTAGTAAACCGTTTACTTCGTTCCGATATACACCGCGTTGTAGTGCTTATCCCCATGCCGAAAAATGTCATGTCAGGTGCTGTGGACGTATTCGTCTGATATTATGCAGAAGAGATCCACTCCATATGCTAAGAACGCGTTTCATAGCCCAGGAGACAAGAATGGCAGCGCACAGAAGGCCATTGTTTGAATCAGGCACGTAGCCAGGATTTTGTTTCGGGGGGGGGAGGAGGGGGGGGGGCCCGTCCATGACAAAATGCTGTATGAGGGGGAGGGAGGAGAGCAGGTCCCAGTAAAATGAAAGATTTCGGAGTGAGGGGGGCGGCCCCCCCCCCCCCTCCTGGATACGTGCCTGGTGGGAATGGTACTATGACAAACAAATTCGGACACGCAGCCCGTAACATGCGGTTGTACTTAGTTGTATTGCTTACCCAAAGCCGCCAGCACCCAGAAGTTTTATAGCCTCAAGTTCTGTTATCCTGGGTATGAAATCTGTGAAAGGCTGCTGATCGCCAATGAATGTCTGCGGAAAACAACAAAACGTTTGGTATGATGGATCAGGACTGCGTTTCAACAAAAAGCGGTAACAGAAAATCGATCCGTTTACTCTTGATGAATCTCCCACAGATTTCTAAAACAACAATACACTGAATGAACGAATGAATTCGTACTGTATATCTTAACGGAACGGCAGTAATCAAAAGAACATCTTTAATTAGAATCAACTGCAATGATACCTGGCTTTTTTATTTACCGAAACACTAACAACGCGATAGTTGTAATAAAACGAAAAGCAACTTAGGACGCGGCTACACTTCGCGACAATGTTTTCGCGAACAACCCACCGTCGGTTTTTACTCTTTTTGTTTCAACATCAAAGGACCGTCATCAAAACTGCTATAGAGGTGGAAGGCGCTCAGTTGGGGTATTAAGCTAAGTGTTAAGTTTTGATGCCCGCCAATACGCTTAAGAAGTAAAATGTAAACAAATTAAAGACGTTTACAATCCCCTGTAACGCCGAATTAGAGCGCAGTTCTTGAGGAGGAGGAGGGAAAGGTAAGGAAAGGAGGGTATGCCTACCTCCTTATCCCTCCCCTCCCCTTCTCCTCTCCTACTCCCCCTCCCATTCAGCGGGAAGTTTTCTCTAAATTTCCCGCTAAATTTAGCCGGGAATTTTTTCCGTTAAATATAGCGGGTAAATTTTTCGGCTAAATTTAGCGAGGAATTTTTTCTCCTAAACTCAGCGGAGAATTTTTCTGCTAAATTTAGCGGAGAAACTTTTCCGCTAAATTGTAGCGGGAAATTTTCCTGCTAAATTCAGCAGGAAATTTTTCCGCTAAATTTAGCGGAGAATTTTTCCGCTAAATTTAGCGGTCAATTTCTTTTGCTAAATTTAGTGGGGAACTTTTTCCGCTAAATATAGCGGGAATTTTTCCTGCTAAATTTAGCGGGGAATTTTCTCCACTAAACTTCATGGGGAATTTTTTTTTCTGCTAAATTTAGCGGGAAATTTACCCATATGTAACGCGCGGTTAACGTCACGAGTGACGTAACTCGCGACCCTCGTGACGTCAGGTGTGACGTCTTTATGGGAAACGTCCCATAATGCAACGCGCGGTTTACTGACGGAGACGCCACTCAAGCCGGAAAGAAACGCCTAAAAACTGCACGATAAAAAAAAATGTCGTGTCGTGTTTGTGTCAACAGTGACATGCCGAGTGCATTTCATCGGTCGCACGATCGAGAGCCTACCTTGTCTGTGCGGGTGATTACAGAATCTCCGACGGCCATCCAGTCAGTCACAGGTACCTCGGAGATCTTCTCCAAGGACGTGGCCAGTTCCCCGACGATTATGGTTAACTTTCGGATGACCAGTCCGAGGTTGCGGGCCGTGGCCGAAGCTCGCTTGATGCACAGATTGTGCAAGCCCAGTAAGTTTTCGATCATGTCCCGGATGTCCTGATAAGTGATGAACTGCCGGTGCAGTTTCTGCAGACAGTCTTGGGCCGCCAGCACGGACTGTTCCTGGCAGAAGATGCGACAGGGGATCCCGTAGCAGGGACACCTTGTTTTCGCGCTTGATGAAGAACTCCAGCAAGACTGTGGTTACCTTGGGGATCTGGAGGAGTTAGATTAATTGGTACCCCATCATTCTCGCTTAATAAAAACGAATGCTTATCTTTTGTTTTGCCGAACTCTCCAAACTGCGACTTTGATTGTTTCGCTTACCCTCGGGAATAAGGTGATGAGAACCTTTACAGCGGAACTTTTCTTTTGGCGCAGCATCTCTGAAAAAGTGAACACGAATGGAAAAATCAGGCCCACGATTGTGACAGTCCGGTTTGGCAAAGCATTTATCCGAACAAATGTGTAATCTTCGACTGATTCTTGGACTTCCTTTGTCACAAACTGAGAAGCTGAAATAGATAGGCCGGCCGCTAACCCTACCCGACGTTTTTCATTATAGGACCACATTGTCGTTCAAACTAATAGTGTGCACAACCAGGAAACACCTGTCAGACAACCGACTTAACAGGCTGTGTAGTCGACAACA
Organism: Ixodes ricinus; assembly: GCA_037355805.1. Lineage (NCBI taxonomy): Eukaryota > Metazoa > Arthropoda > Arachnida > Ixodida > Ixodidae > Ixodes > Ixodes ricinus. Next base: position 56,934 of record JAZHYW010035094.1, on the reverse strand, counting down.
AGAATCGCAGGGTCTATTCTCAACAACACGCTTTGCCATCTTTAGGAGCCGACGCTGCGTTCTCACAGGCTGGTCAGCTACAACGAGATAATGAGGAAAGGGGTAGTCTACGCCTTTATGTGGTCACTGACAGCTTGGTAAACGCGGGGCGTGGATTCCTATTTTCTCGCTTCCTGGTTATTATTGTCGGCTAACGCGGTACTCTCATTGGCTCCGGAGCGCTAACCTGATGTCCGTGACTCGTCACGCCCCGTGTTTCTTAAGTTGTCGTTCACTCTAACATTTTTGGGTCAACGAGTGAAAAGTCGCCCTGACACACTTTTCGCTGCTGCGGCGTCGGGGTGCCGGGGTCGCTCGCATAACTGCCCGTCCCTTCGTCCGAGCTGCCGGGCGGCGAGCTGGTCATGGCCGAATTCCCGCTGTTCGAAGACAGAGTCCGCGACGCAGACGTGCGCGTAACGGGGGGCGTGGTCCTCGAGGTCTTCGTGGTCGCCCCTGTGGCTCCTGTCGTCGCCGATGGTCCCGTTGTTGCCGCCGTTGCCCCCGCGGTCGCTGTGACCACTCCCGTGGCCGTCGTGGTCGTCGGACCTATATAGGTGTACCCTGTGCAATTGGTAATATCGGGGCAGTTGTGATGTCAAGCCAAGTTGTTTTGTTTGATATAGTACAAAACGTACGAAGTAAAGCTGTCTGATTTATTTTCCATTGCTACCGATCCAAAATTCCTGTCTCTTTACTGTAGTCCGATGCGAACCTTCTGTTCGTAAGTACGAGGATGATGTAAACTGAAATGAAATAATTTTTTAAATAATTGCTGTAATGTCATTACTTTATTGATATTCAGCAATATGTTACATATGCAAACTTCGATAACGCAACTAGAACGAAACATAACAAATTGATTGTGATAATATTAACTCTTTTAGAATTAAAAAAAATATTATTGGCGAATGGGACAGCCTATGCACGGATGCTGTGAATAGTAAAAATATGTGGTTTTATTGATATCATTTTTAATAATTAAGTGTTCTTCTACTTTAACATGCCTACTACCAACCTGATTTTGTCTAACGGCTGGCAATATGTCGAAATAAAAAAGAAAAAAAAAAGAAAGACGCTTACAATACTCTGTAATGCGAAATTAGAGCACAGCTTTTAAGGAGTAGGAGGGTGAGGTATGCCTCTCCTCCCCCTCTGTACCCTCCCTTCCTCCTCTCCTCCCCGTCCCATTTAGCGGGAAATTTTTGCTAATTTTAGCGGGAAAATTTAGCGAAAACCTTCCCGCTCAATTTAGCGGGAAAGTTTTCGCTAAATTTCCCGGCTAAATTTGCGGGAAACTTCACCCGCTAAATTTAGCGGAGAATTTACACAAAAACCTTCCCGCTAAATTTCCTGCTAAATTTAGGGGGCAAATCTCCCCGCTAAATGTAGCGGGTTAAGTTTTCCCGCTATATTTAGCGGGGAAATTGACGTCACGTGACCTGAACACCAATTCAGTTTCTCCGCTAAATTTAGTGGGGAAACTGTGACGTCCCATAATGCAACGCGCGCGGTTACGCCGACGCCGACGGCGGCGCCGCTCAACCCGGAGGCAGGCGCCTAAGAGCTGCGCTCTAAACAGAAACAAGGAAGGACATCTGACACGCCCCAGCGGAGGACTGGTGATTGCAATTTCGACCACCTCGGGACCTTATGACGTGCAACCGAAGTCTTGGTTACACGGCGACTTCTCCGCGATAAATGAGCCCCCCTCAGATTGCAGGCACTTCATTCGGCCTTCAAACGGTAGGCCTGCGCTTTAATATAATAATAGAAGTCGTACTAGTAGTCGTAGTCGTAGACATCGTCGTAGTAGAAGTCGTAGGCGTCGTTGTCGTAGTCATAGCCGTAGTCGTAGACGAAGACGTAGACGTCGTCGTCATCGTCGTTGTCGTTTAATTTCCATCAACAATGCGAAGTTCATTATTGATGGAGGAGGCCGAGGAAAGAAAGCTTGCTAAGCCCTCGGCTCTCTTTTGAAAAAAAACACAAAAAGTGAGTGAAAAAAAAAATGAAAAAGGCATCTGCTGCGAACAGCATGAACACACACATCGTCACATTATAAACACTCAGCCAAAATTACAAACAACATAAACACATACTATCGTTCTACAAACGTTTGACGAAGTTTAAAAACTGAAATTGTTTCTGTACTTATTTTTTTCTTTTCTTCTAGACAATTCAGAAGGTTAGGAAGCGGAAACTTCAGCATTTGATTTCCGTAGTTATTTTTACACCTTGAAACTTTCCAGTGGTTTGCACGACGAGTGTAGTATACATGCAAAGAACTCTGTAGGGAGGCTAATTCGGCCAAAAGAGTTGATTTTCTTATATGTTCAGGTTTGGAACAATTACTATGCTTGTAGTTCCATAGTTTGTTTTTCTAACATTAAGCATTTGAAGGCGTTCAAATAGCTGTTCGGTATAAAAATAATAAGAAACACCCGAAATTATTCTCACAAACGTTTTTTGAGAATATATTAATAATGGTTCCAAACCAGGTGACAGTAGGTTAAGGGAGCCTTAAACAAAGAGCTGTAAATTAATATTTTGACAGCGGTTGGGAGCACAGAGTGGTGACGATATGTTAACCCATAGAGTCCTCTATGCTCACAATGCTTGGCAGTTCGATGACGGAGCCATAGAGCGCCCGGTATGCAGATTTGGAGCGCGAGTATCTGGTAGCAAAGAGCATTTGTCGGAGAGTCTGGTATTTAGCGCACAACTTTTTGCAGCGGCGAGGACCCAAAACATGGTTTTCAAACCCGACGAGAAAAGAAGCCTTAGCCCGAGGTACGCGAGAAGCACGAGCGGACATTGCATCGCTCGGCATAAGTGTGTTTCGACTTCTCGCCGCAGCGGGGCGCCGGTTACATGTCTCTTGTCTGCCGCTCTACCTTTTCACTTTCGGCGGCCGCGTCTCGTGGCGATCTGCCAGGCTTCGGCAGTATAGAGGCGGCTATGGTTAACCCTATAAGGCGCGATAACTTAAAGCTAACATAACACGTTTTCCGAGAAACAAACAAACAAACGAGCGCCTATAGAGTCATACAAGTGTATCATTCGTAGCTTTGTCAAAGAAACAATTGGATAATCTAGATATATCATCAAAGCACCAATAGTGATGAGAAATGTTTCGCTTTATTTTTATTTTTAAAATATTAATTTTTAATTTAATTTTTTAATATTATTTCTTTAGTTGTCTATGCATGATTTATCTAATTTTTAATGTGTATTGGCTATTTGGTCTCTGGTGTGTAAAAATGTAAATTGTTCTCATTAACGGCAAAGGTGAAGAACTTGAAGATTTGAGGAAGAAGAAATATAGAACTGAGTTGAAGGTCAGCGCTGCGAGTCTGTTTGCTTCTTGTGTGCATGTGAGTGTGACTGTTCATCCGCGCTGTTCCATCCAAGCATGAATTACCAACTTGCCCGAGCATCCACATTATCAAGTCATACAAGAACTGACAATTTCTCTTGGACATGATTATAAAATGCTTCAAGTCGCCTCGAAACCACGAAGGCGACTTCATTCATTTTATTCCTACACTCTAAAAAACGCCCGTGTGTCTACTTTCCCGCACAACACTGGGAGAGCCAATGACCGCAACTTACGGAGGCAGCTCAGCGAATGACGATGCCGAAACACATGGTTAGACCAAAAAGCGCAGTCTGAGTTGTGACATTAGGCAATGCAAAACGTCACGCTTGCATTGCAGGAGACAGTCGCTACGACTGTCTCCTGCTGTCTCCAGCCTCCAGGTCTAAAATGTCGACATTGGAAACTAAAAGCGAGAGGGTGCGGTTTCGATCTAGCGGTTTTGCTTTACGCTGACGCACATGCACGACAGTTTTTATAATCCTGTTTTGCTATTAACATGAACCCCGTCGATATGGACACCCCTGCCCTGTAGACAAACATTTCAGGGACGAACTGGATAAAGACATGCATTTTTGTCTCGTTATTATGGACGACTTACATCATGGATGAATTCTCTGGGAGAACCGAGGTGTTTATAGTAACGAAACATGGCTGCATCAAAGCATGGGGCTCGCGCATTTAGCTTTGGCTGCGCTGGTATGTGTAGTGAAAGGAAGTGTAAACAAGCTCGCCTGCTCACTTATAATGTGATGACCGACTTTATCCCGAGTGCTCGCTGCAGGCCCATATTTTTATAAACATTTAACGGGCGTTTCGCGAACTGCCTACAAATATATGTTTAAAATTTTGACTAATTTGACAGACAATGGCAAAAATTGGCCATAATGCGCGTCTATACGCCTCCTCTAGAGACGGATTATGTAAAATCTGAGAGTCCGTTTCGTGCGTTTGCTGTGGTCGTTGTTTAAGTGGACTGTTGGCACAAAACCAAAAAGCGACTGTCCTAAGATTATTTTGGTATTGACAAGTGAGGGTCACAATATCAGATAATTAAAAAAAGCTTTTGTTTTATGACTTTTGGCAGTGAATCTGGAGCAAGCAACATAACTGGCCATCCTTCCCCTTTTCGGGTCGCAAAGTTCCAAATGAAAATAGGGAGAATTTCGCCACGTAGCTAGAACAGAAGACTTAGATTATTGCAATATTCACTGCCTTTATGTTCCAACCATACAAAGGTGGAGGAACTCAGGTATACCAATCACACTTATTGTCTTAGCGGGTTTATTCTTGCAATACTGCTTTCTTGAATAGAAAGCGCCGAGTCCAAAAGATGACGGATTTGGAGCGAAAGTGGAATTATTTTCTCATAACAGTCAAGTAAAAGAAGTAGAACAAACAGTGATGCGTTCGGTCGCTGGGTTGTGCCAATAAAGGCCGGTTCTCACATGCCGCGAAGCGCCGATGTAGCGCTGCTCACGTGTCGTCAGTTACTTACCGTCTGTCATGAGCAACAGTTTTGACGGTGCGATACAAAGCTGGTGAACGCTCCCGTCAGCACGCGCTTAGCGCGAGGTCAGCGCTATGCTTGTAGCGCTCCGCTGCATGTGTGAACAGGCCTTAATGGTCATCACGACTGATTACTCTATAGGGGGCTGGACGGCGCTAGCAGGGTGCTATGTTGCGCTTTTGGACTCCCAGGAGACTAGGGAGAAGGAAGTGACGTAGGTGTAAATGAACGCATCTTATTAGATGACGGTATCTTAGCAGATACCGTCATCAGCGACCCCACCAATCAACATCCAAAGGGCGTTGTTATGTCACTTCCTTCTCCCTAGTCTCCTGGGAGTCCAAAAAGCGCAACATAGGGCCCCTGCTTTCCGAGCCTGGCGTAAGTGAAGCCATCGGAAGTTCGATGTTTGTCCCGGAAGTTGGGCGTGTGCTGGGAAGCTGCCTAGTGACTTCAGACAATATTTTGGTCCATACTTTTTCCTGTCTTTGATTGAGTTTTAATACTCCCGTTGTGAATTAAATCCTGAAAATAAGGCATTTGAGTATGGGGCATACGCATACTTGATCAACAACAATCTCAAAATTGTCACATCTAATGGCTCCCCAGGAGACTTCTCGGGTCCGCATGCGCTGTTACTCCGCAACAAGCAGGCTCTCTTGGGATGACAAGAAAAAATCCTGCGCCCTGAATGCTGTTCGATTCAGCACTCGGAAGAGTTGAAAAGCCTGTCAAGCGCTTACTTCCGGGACAAGCCGATTACTTCCGGAGGCTCCACCCCTGTCTGCTCAATGCGCCATCCGGCCCCTACATCATCCGGCCCCTATATCATCACAGCCACGCGCAGAGGCTGGTGATGCTTGAGCGCGGCGCGAGTGCTCTGGACATTGTTAAAATCCAGCTATATTTATTTTATTGGTGCGAAAACATTAACTGTCCCATGGAGCGAAGCCGGCGTTATCTTATGTCTGTAGCAGCGAAAAACGGTACCTAAAGTCCCATTGGCTGAGCAAAACGGCACGAAAATTCCCATTAGCTGAGCGAAACGGCACGTAAATTCCCATTGGCTGAGCGAAACGGCACGAAAATTCCCATTAGCTGAGCAAAACGGCACGAAAATTCCCATTGGCTGAGCGAAACGGCACGAAAATTCCCATTGGCTGAGCAAAACGGCACGTAAATTCCCATTGGCTGAGCGAAACGGCACGAAAATTCCCATTGGCTGAGCAAAACGGCACGAAAATTCCCATTGGCTGAGCGAAACGGCACGAAAATTCCCATTGGCTGAGCGAAACGGCACGAAAATTCCCATTGGCTCAGCGAAACGGCACGAAAATTCCCATTGGCTGAGCAAAACGGCACGAAAATTCCCATTGGCTCAGCGAAACGGCACGAAAATTCCCATTGGCTGCAAAGCGGACGCGCCTCAGAAATAAAACACAAAGAAAAGCACAGCAACGCAGATACTTCGTCACGGAAGCCGTCGTGAAGCCGGCGAGGTTCGCCGCGCCTGCGCAGTGGGGGAGCGTCATATCACCGACAGAGCGCCGTTTGAAAGAGGAATACGTGGCGCACTGTTTGTAGGAATACGGAAGCATTCCTATACGTAAGCAATTTTTAGTATCTCTGCCGAATTTTTTTTATGTCATCGCACTGCTTATTTACGAGCACGAACATGAACAGGGTGCAAGCCGCACTCGAAGAAGACATTGAGGTTGCATCCACAGAGCATTATCGGCCACTGCCGAGCAGGTAAAGGTGCGTGAAGAACATTTGCCAGCTGCTCCGGAGAAGCGGGGCATCGTTCAGTGTCCTTTCCTAGCTTCGAGAAAATACTTAAATTTATTGGTTAGAATTGTAAAGGCATGTTCAAACACAAAGAGCAGAGCTACCTCTGCCCTATGTATATGAAGGACCGATAACCGGTCCTTCACAATGGCCGCTGCTGTGAAATCGGTGCAAGCCATTTATTGCTCGTTGGTGTTTCCGAATAGGGCATATTCAAATCTACCCAGTCATATAATTTTTTCTTTTTGCATCTTCAATTTTCGGTGTTTTTGCGTTTCGTGCTTCTGACCTTCTGTGTTTTCGCCGTTTGAAATTTAGGCTGATTCGTAATCTTTATCTTTTAGCGACGGGACTTGTTGGTGCTTTGTAACTGGGAGGTCTCCTGGTCTGTCCATTCTAATATTCAGCGTTATGATATGAATCTGAACCTAAGGTGAAACGATGACACGGTTAGCTCAGCGCTCGTCAAATGACAAAAAGTTGACATGAAGAATAGATGGATGAGAAATATGATATACACACCTCCCGGGTCCCCAGATTGCATGGTCAGGTATGCAAAGCTTACGAAGGGAAAGGAGAACCCTGGTCGCACGTCTGTCCAGATTAGTTCGAGGGAATTTTCTCAGCTACGCTGTCGCAGTGTCCAACCGAGGCGTCCAACTGGAATAGTCGAACATCTCGCGCAAGTAGCGTGGGCTCGTGGAAACGTGAGTGGGCGCTGCTCACACCCGTGTTTCCTCTTCTTCATTGAAATGAGCACGACTGGACTTTTTTTCGTAGGTACCAAGAAATGTTCGGAAACAACAGCAACGTGCAGACTGCAGACCGCGTGATATACAAGTCAGTTCAGTTCAGAAAATTATTTCTTTACCAAAAAAAGAGTGCCCGTAGTTTTTGACGCTAGCCATTGGTTACTAGGAAAAGCAAAGAGGGGAAAACAGTTTTATAAAATGTGCACGCCCTGCCGACTTTATGTGGTCGACGAGGGAATCCAAGTTTGCCTTCTGATTTTGGTGCAGCCGACACGGGGGACCTATAGTCTCTTTCATACTTAGTATAGAAAGCTGTCAATGCTACTTTCGCGAGCGCGTATCTTCATCTAAAGCGGGTTTCACATGCAGCGATTTTGGCCCTAGAGCGGCGCGATTTCTGCCGTCGCGGCGCTCTGGCCAGCCGCAGCGGCAGAGCGGCACGGTTCCACCAGGTTGGAAATTTTTCGCCGCGGCAGAGCGGCAGCTTCCCAGCTGGCCACTCACAGCGCGGCGGGAAATCACGTGACAGAAGGAGAAACATTGCGGGAAAGCTGGCGCATAGGACGGCGGCATTTTCACGTTCTTGAAGCAGACGACAAGCAGAGAAAGTACGCAAGCGACTGCTTTGCGGTTTCTTTTTTCCGGCGGGTCGAGCTTCTTTGCTTCAGCAGTGGCGTCGGAACTGTTCAGGAGATTATGGAGGAGGGGATTGCTGTCCCCTTCCTCGGAATTTGTTTTCTCAATGAAACACGCGGCTCTTTTTTACTTTCCTCGCCTGAGTACCAAGTGTAGCGAGCGCAAGAGACGCTAATCGGAAGCGGCTCGTGCGAGCGCTAGTGAGAAAATTAAAAGACGAAGAAGAACTGAGCGACATTGACGTGTCTTTTCGAACACAGATCGTCCACCAAGTAAGAAAATGTATCGCGCCCAGTTCAATGAACTGCTTATAAGTGAAGTGTCGAAGCGTCGGGTTCTTTGGGACGCGCAGCTCAAAACATTTAGAAACAATGGGACCAAAGAGAAACTCTGGGAAGAGGTGACTGAGGCCGTGAAAGTGATCGCATCTGCTTGCTGCAAGCAACATTGGCCATCGCAACGGCAGAAAACGCTCATGTGAAATGAAACCTCGCGATCCGTGCCGCCGCGCCGCTAGCGGCAGCGATTTCGGCCGTGGAATCGCTGCATGTGAAACCCGCTTTAGGTTCCGTTTGCGCGAGAACCCGTGGAAATGTTCGAGGTCAAGCACCATGCTCGCGCCAGCAGCTTCGGCAGCATTGTACCGGTTGTAAACAGCGCGAAAGTTCTCAAGTTTTGAGCAGCGCTCCAGGTGAGAGAAATAGAATATTCGGTTCGCGTTCGCGTCATTACGCTTCCCCACTACAGTTTTTTATACTCCGTTTCATTAGAAGTGCCAGCGTAGCAGAGACTACAAGAGCGAGTTCTTACCTTTCAGTGTCCCTGAAAAGCACGTGCGCTCGTGCAGTGCGAGCATCGTTCAGGGGAACGTGCTTTTGAAAGTAGCTTTGGCTTCGCTATCTCGTAAAGTGAAACGTACATGCTCGCGGAAGCATGAAAGAAAGCAATGCAATATTAAAGCTGAAAGGAATATTTAATGGGACGCTGCGGTTTTGTTTGTTCTCGCGCATCTACAGATGCTGACAGATGCATGTTACCAACCTGGCACGTGCAAAATCGAACCTTACAGAGCCACCTAGATGGTGCAGCCATCATATCATGTTTGCGTCTTGCGAATGCGCTCGCGCACCCTACCCCAGAGCAACGGGTCTTTTTGAGGGCGATGTTTAGAGCTCATGTTCAGTATACGAGCTCGCATTAATAGGTTACAAAAACCGGCGCAATCTTGATAGTGTGGATAGCACGTTGCAAAAGAACTGTGGAAGCACGCCGTCAGCACGCGCTCAGCAGTCGCGCACACAGCTATGGCCGCCAGTGAATACTCTCTATACTCATTCAAGCAGCTTGATCTCACATGCGGCAAGAGCGATTCCAGAGAATTTTTTCGCTCTTCCCCACTGGGACAATCTCGGAAGACATTGGCACCAAAGTAACTGCATCCTGGAAAAGTAGCGCTAAGCTGCCCGTATGGTCGCCATCTTGGTCCGTGAAATGAACATTTTTTCCTTGACCCCTCCGTTCTTGATGACCCGATCTAAATTCGCTGGTGACGGGTAGCTTTATGGAGACGTTTCTTGTATACCGAGATTTTGCTATCCACACACCGGCGAAACAAGCGTACATCTTCATACCACCACCACATGTGTCGGTGCCTGGAGGCACTGAAAACTAATTTTACTGTTTTGAAACACGCAAGAAGAACAATATAATAGTAAGAGATCCGTGGAGATGGGCATGATTGATAAGTTGATTGCATGCACAGTGCCGACAATGCTTATATTGGCGAGGAACGCCTCGAGTACGATGATGCTCCATGGTGATCTTTACGCGACCGGTGTAGAACGATAAACGGGAAGCCTTGCAGATTTGAATAAACCGAGATGGCGATTTCAATGGCAACGTAGACAGATTAGCCAATCGGCTTGCAAGGTTTTAGTCGTCTGTATGTTAGTGTCCGTTTGTGTCCGGCTAGCAGGTAGGGAAGGCAATGGCGCTACTTTCCCAAGATCCAGGGACTTTAATTAGCACTACCCAAAGAGGGGATTGGCGTAAGATTATTACTTTTTAGATCATCGGTTATTTTTTCGTTGACGAATACTCTGAGCTGTAGGAAAACAATGAGTTTGGAAAACATTTAACAAGTTAATCGACAAGACTCCAATATTTACAATTCCTCAGCTAAGAAATAGGGGCCTCCCACTGCGCATGCGCCGAACCCAAACTGAGTTTTGGGTTTTGGCATAGCCTCCTCTATACTCACAAAGCCTGGCAGTTCGATGACGGAGCCATAGAGTGCACTGTCGCAGATTTGGAGCGGGAGGATCTGGTAGCACATATCATTTCTGGGGAGTCCGGTATTCAGCGCACAGCTTTTGTAGCGGCGAGGGCTCGAAACACGGTTTTCAAACCCGTCGAGGAAAGAAGCGGTAGCCCAAGGAACGCGAGTAGCACGAGCGGAAATTCCATCGCTCGGGAGAAGCGTGTTTCGGCGTCTCGCCGCAGCGGGGCGCCCGTTACATGGCTCTCGTCTCTCCCCTCCCCCCATCCATTGTCTGCCGCTCTACCTTTTCACTTTCGGTGGCCACGTCACGTGACGACCTGCCAGGCTTTGTCAGTATAGAGGAGGCTATGGCTTGCGGCATTAGCCGATAAGAACGCGGAAGGGCCAATCACGAAGCAAGGATAGGTTTTTTAAGTTGTCAATGACTATAGAGGAAGACGAACCACGCAGAAGAAATTGACTCGTATTTATAAATGCAGTCTTGCTTATAGACGGGTCTAGCTGCGGGAGACGTGCCATGCAAGCGGCGGCGTCACTCCGTCTTGACCTCATGAACGAAGGCGTCGGACGACGGCGTGTCCACGTTGGTGTCCGTCATGACGGTCTCGTGGAGGCGTGTGTAGGACGGGCGTCGCTTGCGCAGCGGCGAGATGGCCGCGATAGTGATCTTGACCTCGGCCCGGGCCTTGGCCAGCATGTTCTTCATCATGGTCTGCGTAAAGGACTCGACGGGGACCTCGTCCACGTGCGTCACTATGTCCCCCGGGTAGATGGTCTTGTCGGGGGAGGCCAGGTTGAGGGAGCCCACTTTCTGCACAGTATTTCGAGGGAGTCGCGATGAAACAACGCCAAGACTAGACGAATGTTACTAGATTTGCTCAGTTACGGAATTGCCCAGAAACGCTGCTTACACGAGTAGTGTACCTCACTCTCCCAAGGGCTCTCCTTCCGTCGATTGTCGCGCCATGGTTTCTGGGGGACGGCTGCTAATGTTAACTGCATTATATTCTATAAAATACGTATGTTTCGAAGCATAGCGTCTAGATGGTGTTTCACCGTGCTCTATGGCAGAGCCGTATATTGGGAGAGTTTGGCCAGTTTATGATTGAAGGACATTGAGGCCTCCTACCTTTGCATAGGTGCACATAACATATAGACGATTTCAAGCAGCTGTACATGGGCGCCGCCATAACCGACCTTCAGTTTTTGTTTTCGCTTATTCCGTTCGCTTCACTTCACCATCGCCACAGCAGGACAGGTTATTGCCAGTTTAGGTGCTACTCTGTCCTTCTCCCTAGCATAGGCGTTTGTGGAGGCTCGTCAACGACCGCTTCAGTGGCTCGGCATCTCGGTAAGACAAGAGAAGGTCGGCAATGGCGGCTGTAATCTGGCGCGTGTTTAAAGTAACTATACGTAGCTATACCGGGAGTAAGTGTTCTAAAACCCGTCTTTGGCGCATCGGAACGCGAGGAACGCCTACCAAAAGGCAACACAGAGAGCGCGCAGGGAACACGCGATGACGAAACAGCCAAGCGCACCTCGTCATTGGTTGAGGTCGGGGAGGAACAGAAGCACGTGGTCTCACGTTGAGGGCAACGTTACCAAACTACCTCAGTCGTGGAACTCTCGCGGAAGGGGATACCCTCACTCACTTCAGTCCGCTTGCCGTCGTTCGAAGCGCCATCTAGGTTTTCGTCTACGAACTGTGTTTTTCATAGAGTTGGAACTCCATCTAGAGGCTGCGCTTCGAAACGTACGTATTTCATACAATACACTGCATTTACCGTAGCAGCCGTCCGGCCCGTCGAATGACGGGAGGCGAGTCGTGGAGAGTGAAGGTGGGTATACTTACTGCTCGCGCATGCAGCGTCTATGAGCAGTTGTGTAACTGAGGTAATCTAATAACGTTGGTTGAGGGTAAACAAACGCACGATGTGCGTAAGAAGATGACGAAGTTGCACGCCGCATAGGCGGTGACAGGCTAAAAATACGATACAAGCTTCTTGTCCAAAACAAGTTTTTTATATATATATATATATATATATATATATATATATATATATATATATTTTTTTTTGTTGCGTTTTTGGCGCACTCGTTACCAAAGCCCGACGGAAGGCAGCAAGCGCTTGCTGGAGGCGGAGCTCCGGCGTTCTTAACCATGTCACCCACTACGGTTAACAGTGCGAAAGCGGTATAGACTGGGAAATAGATCAAAACGAGGGGGAAGCGATATAATTATACACGCGGAAGTTACTTGATACATACATGGCTGAATAAAAAAAAAAATGTGAACGAGAAAAATGTTTCTATTTTTGCGGCACAGAGGATATTCGTAATGTAATAAATGACGTCAATGTATGAGACTCGCAAATACCACTTAAACATTTATAATGCTGGCGTTTTGCGATAAAAGATTCAGCGTCGACTAATAAGGAACAGTAGGAGGGTGTATACTAGGACGGGGAACTTAATCTAATAACCTAACGTTTGACATAGTAATGTTTTAATCGCGATAAATCTATTTTTTTACCGGTTAATCGTTTAAATCTTTAACAAACAGATAAAAAAAGAAGTATCGCTTCCATTACGCAGATTTGAACGCGTACACCTGTATGAAGGCGAGCTTTGAATGAAATTTTGACCTAAAGTAAATTGTTGGGGCGAGATTTTGTAACCTCCAAACAAGTGCTAGTATCCATTTAGCGCAGCAGAGACTATTGTGAACAATCAAAGGAGTTCTCTATTGGCCGGATAATACCAATGAACCTCATTGCCTCTGTGGTTGAAGTAATATTTGGTAGTGCTGGGCAATTGATCGATTAACCTACCGATAAATCGATTATTGATTTAGTCGCGATTACTTTTTTTTAAATCGGTTAATCGGTATAATTTTGACAAACGAAAGAAAGCAATCGTTAAACGACTTCACCACACGGACGTGGACGGGCACACCTGTATGAAGTGAAAGCTTTAGGTGAAATTTTAACCTAAAGTAAACTGTGAGGAGCCGACATTTGTAACTCCAGACAACGCCGAGTGTTTGCTTAGCGCCGCATAGACTATTGCGAACAGTCAAAAGAGGTCACTCTTGCCGGAGAAAACCAACGAGCTCCTTGCATCATGCAGATGAAGCAAGAATCTGTGAGTGTTTAGAGGCTGTCCTCGACTACACATCGTGGTTGATTCGTTGTGGAAATTCTATATATTCCGCCGTATATCACATATTTGCCAAAGGAAAAAAAAACACGTAAATTTGGCGTTTTAAAATTATAATGATTAGAAATAAAGGAGACACATTAATCGATTAATTAATCGATCAAAGGGGTGGCGATTAATCAGGTTAAACATTGTAATCGACGCCCAGCCCTAAATTTATTTGTGAGATTTATGAGTGCGGTTGTCTTTTGACTGTTATCAACAACTAGACATCAAGGTTGATTTTAGATCCGAAATTATACATTGCTCCGTTTATCACATATTCAGCAAAGGCAAAAAAACGTTTAATTTTTGACTTCTTTAAAAGAATATGCATGGAAATGAACGATTGATGAATTAAATCAATATATTAAAGGGTGTCGATAAATTGGTTAAATATCTAACCGACGCCCAACCCTAGTTGTGTGTATATATATGGGTGGTTTCATCTCAAATCGTGCAGGCAAAAATGGTCGAATGTTTAATTTCGCTGAAAAAATATATGTTATGGCGTCGTCTCTAAAAACACAGTAGCCACAAACCGCAAGTTCGTCAGATATTTGGTTCTCGACTTACGAATTTTAAAAGAGGCCGCGGCGGAAAGCAGTGTTTTTCACATACGTCGTGGGTCGGATGTTTCGCTCGATCTCCCGTCGTGGATTTCCAGTCCACATTATATTAACTTTTTTCAAACACTCTGTGGACGCAGATAAAACGCTCTAATACCATGAAATAATTTTAGGCGTTTTGCTTTTTTTCTGCAAATATGTCAAAAACGCCCCCTCGGTCAATTGTTGACGAACTTTGACAATTAAATATTGGCGATCTACTTGAGTTGCATCAATATTTTTTATGTCCACGGAGAGCCCAAAACACGCTCTTTATAGATATTATAAAATCATTTAGCTGTATTGAATATCCTTTGCGGGACGTTTACGTTAATGTTATGCGAAAACCAAAAAGTACCAATTTTAAGATCGATTTTCTAAAAAGAAACATTTTTTTTATTTTTTGTTAAAATGTATATATGATAGTTGTCTACTCGAAAAGCAAGTCGAGAAAGTGTATATTTTGTTTGTATGTTCTATATTTAAGCCTCAATATCGGAAAAAGACGTCTTCGTTTTGCAAGACCTAAGTCAGACAAAAAAAGACGTGCGCTTCTATGAATTGTAAAAAGTTTTCTTGAATTTTCGTCTGCGTTTTGTAATCACTTATAAACGCATTTTGTGGTATTGAATAGTTATTTATGTTTTGAAAAGAGCGGGAAAGCACGAGAAACATATCTAATCAAATCAGCAGGCCTAGTAGACCTTCAATATCGAAGAGGCACAGACGTTGTATGTTTTCGATTTATAAAAATTTCACTGTAAACTAGCGTGACTAGCTATTAGCTGTCATATTACTAAGACATAAAAATCACCACATCATTGATCTATTATATACCATTCTTTCCGAAACCAAACGCTAGGGTTTGTTCACCGCACATCGCACAGATCACCAGGGAATGGCCTTTCACTCCGTAATACACAAAAGTGATGACACACAAACGATCCAAAACACACGGAGAGATTGTCACGGAGAAGGGTAGGGAATAAAAACAAATAAATAAGAATAAAATTACCCAACTCCGATCTCAACGAAAATTGCGGTAAAAAAATAAAAGATTTAGGTTCGAGCGGTGGCAAGGCGATAGGTCCACGCCTGGTGGAGAGTCAGACAAAAAAGTCAACGACACGTAACGGAATTTTTTTAAATTAAGACAGAAAAACTCAGCCGCACGCGGCAAGAATAAAAACACACTCCTCCGGGCATTCCCTAAACGGGACACAACCAAATGCGTGCGAACACGCTCTCTACAGCACCGTCAGGCCGCTACGTCATGTAGAAATAAACCAAACAAGTAAACAATGCTAACAAACAGTTAGTAACGAAACATTAAAAAAAGTTCAGCAGAACCGCACCCGAGAAACAAAGTTCAGCAGAGTGAAGAAACACTCACGAAATAAAAAAAAGAAAGTCTTAACTGACCGATGCCGAGTCCAGTCCCACGGCACTGAAGCCTGGCAGGATGATGGCGTCCAGATGATGCTCGAATCTATTCTTCACTCTGTTCCGCACATCCGTCGGGGCTGTGCGGAACAAAGTGAAGAATAGTTTCAAGCAGCGGTGCGCCAGAAGGTAACCGAGACGTAACGTGCCTCGAGCTTCATATCAGGAGAGGAGCTTTCGAGGTAGTTACTGCATGCAGTTACTCAAACTTCTCTCTCCTTCCCTTTTCAAAAGAACACGTCAGCCGGCGCTAACTTTTCATCTCGGGAGAAGACCACTCTTCACAAACGGTTATAGTTGGCAAGGAGGCTGGCTTCCGACCCAACTAGTCTCCGGGCAGAATAGACACAAGTATATTTACCAACACGCTCGTTTTTGATGCTAGTCTCCGGGCTTTGCTGTTTCCAAAGAGATAACCCTTCGGTGCTATCGGATTTCCGCGGAGGGAGATAGAGTACATAAAATTGAAAGATTAAAACACGGAGGACAAGCACAGGACAACCACTTTGCAGAGCACGGCCATTTCTAGGATAGGGCGTTCGAAGCTTGGGCAAATACGCGGTATAGTTTCACGCGTGCACGGATGGCTGGTTTCAAAGTTTTCCCACATCCCTAACGAAACCGGACCATCTTCGTGTGCGTGCCCGCGCCCGCCGGTTTTAGCTCGCACGCGGCGTTGTTTTGGCAGGCAGAACTGTTGTTGACCGTCGATATTCTAGGGCCGTGGTGTTCTCATCCTCCCAGTCAACAGTTCCTTTGCTTTTCCCTTCTGCAATACTCTGACTGACTGACTCCTCCTGGGTGGCCGTCACTGTCGCAGCGTCAACGACACATTCGTACCATTTCACTCCTCGTGACACAGGGTGCGCTGCTCGCTTTACTGTCACGGGCCGTCCTATCTAACACAACGAGCGCGAAGGTCGTGGTCATCTGCTGGTTCCGAAAGGGCGGGACGTTAATATCGGCCAATGAAGGCCCCCGAATCAATACGACGTCTGCAGATTTCCATACATTAAAAATTTACGACGCCTGCTGGTCTGTTAAGAAGTGTTGCTTTATCTTTTGAACTGCTCCAATGTAGCTTGCCGCCTATAATAAAATTTAAATGATCAGTAAATATAACAGGGTGGAACTGCTGTATTTCATTTTTATGTCAAATCAAAATTTGGGGTTTTACGTGCCAAACCAACGACGGGAATCTGGCACGCCCCAGCGGAGGACTGAGGATTAATTTGGACCACCTGGGGATCTTTTGACGTGCAACCGAAAGCTCGGTTGCACGGCGCCTCCTCCGCAATAAGCCTCCGTCAGATTGCGGGCACCTCGGCCGGGATTCGAACCCGCCATGGGGATCGGTAGGCCAGCGCTCTCGCCTCGAAACCACCGAGGCAGCTGCATTTTTTTTTTATGTGGGAGCTTTAAAAAAATGCAAAAATATTTCCAAGTTTGTGAAGACGCGCAATTCGCAAGTCCCTTTCAAGCCGTGAAAACACGTTTTGTACGATATTGATGCTTAAATATAGAACATACAAACAAAATATACACTTTCTCAACTTGCTTTTCGAATAGAAAACTATCATATCTACATTTTAACACACACAAAAAAAAAGTTGTTTTTGAGAAAATCGATTTTAAAATTGGTACTTTTGGTTTTCGCATGACATTAACGTAAACGTCCCGCTAAGAATATTTAATACAGCTAATTCATTTTTATAATATCTATAGAGAGCGTGTTTGGGGCTCTCCATAGACATAAAAAATATTGATGTAACCCAAGTAGATCGCCAGTATTTAATTGTCAAAGTTCGTCAAAATTGACCGAGGGGGCGTTTTTGACATTTTTACATAAAAAAAACAAAACGCCTAAAATTATTTCATGGTATTAGAGCTGTGCCCAGAGAGTGCTTGAAAAAATTTAATATAATGTGGACTGAAAATCCACGGTGGGAGATCGAGCGGAACATCCGACCCACGACGGATGTGAAAAACACTGCTTTCCGCCGCGGCCTCTTTTAAAATTCCGTAAGTCGAGAACAAAAAACCCGACGGACTTGCGGTTTGTGGCTACTGTGTTTTTAGAGACGACGCCTGATAACCTGCAGCTATGCTGATAATGCCTGCCCAATGGTTGGCTTCCCAATGCTTCGTCGTCGTTGCGCCTGCTTCCCATATTTGCTACCAGAGGCGCCAAAACCCCATACAAAAATGCAGACGACTCTTCTTCGCTGCCCGCTGCTACAGTCCACTTTGATGCCGTTTGTGAATTGAATACATTCGTAACCCGTGCTACATAGCAAGCGCAGGGCACCGTCAGTATAGATTTTATATGTAAAAGAAGTCTTATACTTTTCTTTTAGCTTTCACGTCTTGGTTTCGTTTCTACGCTAAAATGTTACCAGACCCTGGTGCTTGTCCTATCGACAACAGAAATAGTCAATGCAAATTAAAAAGGAGACAGACAGGCTGGCGGACCTTCACGACGTTGAAACAGCGACCACTGAGCGTTTTTATTGCTTCTGTAGCAGAGCCGGGAAACATTCGGCCCGTGGACCCCATGCGGCAGTCAAGTGGTTTTTCTCAAGACCGCGAACGAGTCCCCGCTGATCGAAAACCTGCGCACCCGTCGGAAGCACTCTGACAGAAGATCTTGAGATACATTTTCAATCTGTTCTTTTAAGCGCACAGCCCCTTGATGTTTTTGACCGGTGTCTTGTAGTCAGCACTGTTTTTCACGTATGCAGTTCTAGAGCTTTAAGGATTTCCTAGATAGTGGCTTGTTGGACAAGATCTTCTTGGGGTCAAGCTTGTCAGTCACGGACGCCGAGTAGTTTGTGAAAATTGACCTGAAAGGCTTAGTACAGAGACGTTGCAGGAAGTCTTTGTAACAAGTGACATCTTTCTCTGCCTTTGCGCATTTCAGAGCCCCATGGTGAATAAGTGTATCCACCACAGTCTCAACAGCTGCATGTAAAGGCTTTTTCAGCATATTTCGTTGTTTTTTTTTCAGTTAAATCTCTACAAGTTTTTCAGCGCATACAACACCCTCACTAGATCCTCTATTGGATAGTATAGACCTAACCTGTCCTGGTGCCTGAGGAGGGAATCACTAGGATAAATAGAAGCCTGCTTAATGACCACTAGGGAGTGCCACTCGCGAGTTCGAGTTGCACATTGGCACACAACAGTAAGGATATATGATGCGACTTAGAACGTAGCATAAGGAGTCAGGGCTAAGTACAAGGTGCTGAAGTGCCCACGATCAATCAATGGAATGAAATGACCGCGCGTGTACGTGTGGCGTCACGATGTGCGTTCCACGAGCCACAGACAGCCTCGAGCAATTGAGCTATGCCGGCTATAGAGCTCTACGGGTGGAATGACGACCGAAAGAAGTTACTCGTGTTACAAAAAAATTACGTGATCAAGTGACCTATTTGATCACGTAAGGTCACGTTACCACGTAACCTAACATGGAAAACGTACGTTATCACGTAACTTAACATGATAACGTAGCTTACGCTAGCTACAGTGAACTGTAGCAGCAGACAGCGGACAAGCGTCGTCTGCTTTTCTGTATGGGGTTTTGGCGCCCCTAGCAGCAAATATGCGAAGTAGGCGCGACGACGACAAAGAAACCATTGGGCAGGCATTTCCAGTATAAAGGAGGCTATGCCATAACATATATTTGTTTCAGCGAAATTAAAAATTCGACCATTTTTGCCTGCACGATTTGAGATGAAACCACACACACACTACACACACACACACACACTACATATATATATATATATATATATATATATATATATATATATATATATATGTGTGTGTGTGTGTGTGTCTATATAATACTTGGGCTAGTTGGTGATTCATTGTATACGTCGAAAGCAGTGAAAAGAGAACGGACAAGTTAAAGAACGAGAAACACTACAGAGCGCTCTGTGGTCTTCGTCGACCTTTCACTTGTGCGTCATATTTTAGCGTTTTCATCCTATTTATTAAGAAACGATAGGCACTTTTCATACATTGTCTTCGCCGTCCCACAATATTCCCTCCATTAAGCTCGTCTGCAGAGCTCCGGATCTCGTGGTTTCTGGCCGGCGGAAACGATCTTTGAAGAGTCCCTAACATAACAGGGGGGGGAGGGGGGTCAACTGCATGCTGTCATTGGCGACCGAAGTGCCAAACCACATCGCAGTTCTTGCCACAGGGAATATATGACGAAGTTACGAACGAGATCTGTGCATTCTAAAAGGTGAGCGACCAGAAGCGCACGGGGTTAGAAGACTAGCAAACACGTTTCTCGGAGGGCATGGTCGCTATTAAGAAACCCCAGGAAAGTGGCTGGCAATAAATTCTCCCCATCGGTTTAGTCTGAATGAGCATCGCACCGGTGTGTGGCAATGCATGTAATCACTACTGAGAAAAAGAACGCTAAAGACCCCAGGTTTTCAATTTGTCGTGCAGGCACCAGGACGCCACCATGAATACAACAAATGTGACCTTCACTGTATAGCAATATACTTTCGGGCAAGATTTTTTTAGAGCTGGTCTCGCAAGCGCCAAGTAAGTTTCACCATGTGGCGCAATAAAAAAAAAAGACTGTTCCGCAGTGCTTCGGTGGGCACTCACGACACACGTGCTGCTTTCCTCACCTGGATGATGTGGTACCTGATGTAGCTCTTCTGCTGCTCGTTGTACGTCTTGACCTCCAGTGTCTTGAAGCCGAAGCCGTTACCGCTGCCCGTGCATCCACCCCGCACTGCGCGCAGCACGATGATCTCGCGGCGGCAGGACGCCAGGATCGTGTGGATGTCTCTCCTGGAACCCCGCGGACGAAAAATAAAGCTTCCGGCGATGCGCTATACTTGAATGAATAAATGACTTGCACGCGTCGTCTATCGCGGCATGCTGGTGGTCATTTCCCCTTGTTCTTGCCGAGAGAAAAAAATGAAGGAAGATCCATTGGTTGATTTGTAGGGAACGCGTTAACATGACCCTTGGGAAACGCGAGACACGTCCCCCTTCGGGAAATGCTAACGGCTGACCCCTTCACGTGTTTTGCTTTGGCCTTTTCTTTTGCTTTCTCTATTTCTTGCTGCCTTTTTTTTGGCTTCGTTATGGTGTCAGTGTTGGCGTTTCCCAAAGGGGGACGTGTGTGGCGTTGCCCAAGGATCTAGCTAACGCATTTCCTAAGGATCCACCAATGAATCAAGCCTTTAAATTTTTTCCGGCCTTCGAGATTCTCGTGCTCGCCCGACCTTGCACGCTTAGCAGCGGCATCCGCTGCCTGACTCTGCTTTCGGTGTTCACCGGTTTCGACAGCCCGTCTCCTTCGTTCACAATCCGTCTACTTTTACCGCTTACTTGGACCAGCGCTAGTACATGGTTCGCACTCCATTTTGTAGCACAAATCAAGGCATACGCGCTCCGCACACCTGCAACTCCAGACTCGCCCCAGTATTCGCGCGTCATTGCCTTCCGCCCTGTGACGTCGCCTCCCTCTAGCCTTTGACCTCCACTATACTCTCCTCCTCTCTACGCGGCGCGCTACTCCTTTCCACTCTTTTGTCCACAGACGGACGCCAACAGCTTTTCCCTGTCATCTGGGTGCTAATGGTAACATATTAAAAAAAATCTCTGGTGCCAAATGTAGGCTGCCGAAGGTCACCACAGTGACACAGATGATTTGACGTCGATGCGAGGCATCTACTGTATTTCAGTTTTACTCTTGATATCCATCTTTTAAGAAGACCCAGGGTTTCACATTTAGCCGTAAAATAAAACTCCACACTGGCTTACACGCGTGTGCGCCGACTTCTGGACCGTGTACAAAAGTTGATGATGGCACCGACAACGAGCTAAGTAAATCTCCCTAGATGTGAACAAAATGTACAGGTGCAAACATACTTGGTGAGGAGTAATCGTACTGAACAAAAACACAGGACAAGGCACACAACGTGTTCAGGTTATGTTGTGTGCGCGTGTTGTCCTGGGAGCATGTTATCCTCAGTCCCCTTGGTGTGTTCAGTTCACAAGTAGCGACAATTGAGCCACTGCAGGAAACGTGATCCTTGTGTAGCCCTTGAAAGAAAATGGCAGCGCAGCACTGAACATATGCACGAAAACACCGTGTCCGATCGTGGAACTCTGCCTCCCGCGCTCGCCAAAAATGGCCCGTCGATCCTTGTAAGAAACGCGAGACGTTGAAGTTCGAGAAAGGGCTGAACTCCTTAGTGCGCATAAGGCGCGCTTTCACGACGCTTTTGGAACGCATATTCCAGAACATTATGACATGGTCTTCCCAAACGATGAGTGTGTTACCCGCTCTGCAGCATGCGGTGTGGACAACGAGCTCTAATGCGGCGCACAGTGAATACCACTGCTCCACTGGTGACTTTGAGAAAGCGGGTTCTATGTGTTAAAGTTTCTTTACATGAACTAAATGACCACAAGTCGATTACAAATATTTTGAAACTTTTCTTCTGCCAAGCAAATGGCATTAAGCGTTCAAAACGTAGAGCTATGCGGTAACTAAAATTTGACATTAATGCATGATAGATAAAACATGAAGTATTGAGGGAAGGCCTGAAGAACATGTGCATGGTGAGGGGACTAATGTGAAAACTAGCTGTTTTTTTTCTGGTAGGCTATGTTGCGACATTATGACCCGATAATTCGACATGATTAGTATATCACACAGGCGAGGCTAAAAGATACACCGCAACTCGAAGCATGGGAATGAGTGTTAGCGCTGCAGAACTCTGGGATTATTTTTGAGGGCTACGCTCTGCATTTGCCCTTTTCGATGGGAACAAGCATGGCACTACCGTACTGCGTGATTCACGTTAATTACACCAGGTTACCATTTTCACTGCACTGATCGAATCGCCAAGTACAGCGGAGGCAGCGGACATTATTTAAGGGCAGACGCACTTTCCACCTCTAAACATCTAATCGTACAGAATATGACACTCTCCGCTTCTCTATCTGAATGAAGTTTCAGGCCTGTGAATATCGGTGTTACATGTTCCCAAAACATTATCAAGCCTGCTATTCTGAGTCTAATTACCGTATATGAAAGGAAGCAAACCTCTTCTACAGACACCGTAGGTAGCACTGAACCTATCATAAATGGTCAAACACAGCGACGCATTTCGTTACTCATCTCTCCAGTCTACTGTGACGGGAACTAAGACTTCTCTCACTTAGAACGACATGACATCATGGCATGTACATGACATACGCGATGTCTTAAATACACACGCAGTTGCGCATCGAAGGGTTACCGGAACCCCGCCATTTTATAAAGGGCCGCAGTTGGCACGATTCTCGTGTTCTCCGTAGAAACGCGCGAGCGATGATGTTCAGCCTTTTCAAATCTCTCACCAATGACTTATAAAAATCCTCGTAGTGAGGGTGAGCCAGGAAGAAGGTCGCCGCGGAACCTACCGTGTGTTCAAGATTCGAAATGCGCTCGACGACAGGACTGTTATGATAACTTGGTCGCCGCTCGAATTGAGCAGCTTCTTGACTTGCGCAAGATCCATCTTGTAGATTGGCGTGCCGTTTATGGCCACAACCACATCGCCTTGGAGGAGTTGCGACCGCTGGGCTGGACTTCCTCTTTTCACGCTCTGAGGAATAAAATGCACACATAAGGGACATTTCGCTATCACGTAACGGTTGTGTTTATTTTTGCCGCGTCTAAGAAGAGTAAGACCCTTACTTCCACCATGTAAGCGAACTTGTCGCCTTCGCCTTTCACCCTCTCCAGGTTGACGCCGAAGCCCCAGAATTTGCCGAGGCTCCTCCTCCGGAACAGGATGACGTCCAGTTTCTCCGACGACCTCGCTGTCTGGGTGTCACTGACTGCAGTGCAGTGCGCTCTAAGCATACACTCGAACAGCCTGACTAACACAGGGCGTGACTAATTATGCTCACGCTCCTGGTTACGCGGTTCGTTCTTCGCACGCGCATTTGGCGGTTGAACAAACGCTGCGAGTTGCGCAAGGAGTATAGACAAACAGTGCACGCCGCATTCCGTTATCCATTGATGGAGTGAAGATAGGTGGACGAATGGATGGATAGGGTGCATAAATTCGGCTTAACCATCTGATTGAATCGGGTGGCGGCTTGCCCCACCTAGCCAGCGTTTTAAATGTCCCCATCTACTATGTGCTGTACTACCCTGACGTTATCGTTGGTCAGGTAAGCTAGCGTCTTTGCAACGCCAGCTAAGTGGTAGTGTGCTAGAACAAAAGGAGCTCACCCGAGGTCGCCACTCCGCCGATCATGCTCTCTACCGTAGAGATCTTTCTGTAGTCGATATCAGAGGACTCCGTTCCGCTGGTATTCAAGAAGTTGTCGCCCAAATCGACGGTTTTCTTTTCTTTCAGCTGTCAGCAGAGATAAGCAGGGTGGAATATTGTAACTTTACTTACTAGGGTTTATATCTTCTCAGAAGCAGACTAGAACCTACATTTTGCCCTGTTGCTACGTTGATTAATATCGGCGTTGGCTAAACTTGAGGGAGCGCTATATAGTATAGTTCATAATTTGTATTTGTGTTAACGTCCGCGAATTGAAATTTCCCAACAGGCAGACTGGGACACGAAATCACAGTGGAGTAGATTACGCATCACCACCTCAAATCTCACTTACTGTTTTGGCTTTCCACTTTAAGATAAGCAAAGGCTTCGGCCTAATTTTTGTTCTCAATCTCTGCACGAGTTAATAAAACAGATTTTTAAGTTTGGAATAGTAAATTAAATAATAATAATAATAATATTTATTTTTTATCATTATTAATTTTTACACTGGCTAAATTATTATTAATTTAGCCAGTGTAGTATACAACCGCTAGCCTGGGATCTTTAACGTGCATCACGCAGTAGTGATACACGACCACGCGCCTGTACGATGCTGACCAAGATCGTTATATTTTAATACGAAATGGTCCTCAGTGCTTATTTGGTGCGCGAAACGTACCGCGAGCACAAGTTTCTTGAAGCTGGACGTGGCGTAGGTGTATAGAGGCTTCTGCAGGTCCGCCTCCATGTCGACCATGTCTTCGATCTTCTGGAGCTTCCGCTTCTTTGTGTTCGTAGTGGCTCCAGCAGCTGAATGTGCACGAAAACAACAACAGGAAGAACATTAGTCGTTTAATAAAATAACTCGAACGTAAAAATTAACTTTAATAGATATTTAATGTCCGAGTCCCACTAGAGCGACAAACAGAAACAACCGACACCGACAGGCCTCAAACACGCGCATTGTGGACGCGATGGTACCTTTGACAGGCTCGCAGTGTCTCGGAGCTCGCGAAGGTAAGCACGAGTGACTGCAAGCTTGCCAAAGATACCCTCGCGTGCATGCTGCGCATGTTTGAGAGCTTGTCGGAGTCGGTTACTCCTGTTTGTCGCTCTAGTGGGACTCGGGCGTAAGAACAACGAGCACTGTCTCGCTACTTTTACCACCATTCTGAGTTTTCTGAAGCTTTAGTTGTACAAACTACTGGTTTATAAAAATTTAACTTCCATGATGTTGCTTGCGAGGAATGCTCAGTTTGAGGCGACACGGGATCGCAGAAAGCTTCATAATATACCTGAACCTTTACCTTTCTAACTATGGAAGGTACACTTTTAGTACATAATTTGATACTGTTAGGTGAGTCACGGACTAGAATTAGTTTTTTTTTAACATATTGTTATTTTAGTTGCGATATAACTTCTAGCGCGAACCTAACAATGACGGATTGGCCTATCAATTATGATATCGTAGTCGTGAAAATGGTTTGTTGGAAGTCACCCTTAGTGTGGTGACAGTGCGTGAAAACAAATAATTAGTTTAATTGCGAAAGTGGAGTTGTGGCTACCAGTACCAAGCGATTTAATGTAATTCCCGATAACAATATACGGGCTCGGGCCCGTATGTATGGCAAAGTGTACACTGCCAAATCGAAATGGAAAACAACGAATTGCCAGAGCACGAAAGAAAAAGCGACGTGGGAAGTCCAATGAGTAACATCAGCGCAAAGAAGGTGCCAAAACGCCAAGAGTCAGAGCCTAGATAAAAAGCCGTAGCACTAGATTGTTTTGGGAGCCCACTTAAAACCAGCGCTGGGCACATATTGGAAGAGAGTGCCACGTCAGCGTTCGGCTCAAATTCTCGTTCCATCAGTCAGAACACGAGTCTTGGGATAACGCTGACACAGCACTCGTGTCCAATGTATGACCCACACTGGCTGTCAATAGGGGACGTACAAAATTCAGCATGGCACGACATTATATCTATTGGCGAAGGGTGGCTACCAAAAGCGTAGCCGTGGTCGGCTTTCCACGATTAGCGAAGAGCTCACCATGAGGTCTTAAAAAGTATTAATCATGCTTTCATCGAAGGAAACAAGCGCAATGCCAGATTGTCAGCATTGACGGTGTTGGTTTAAAAATGCGACGTCTCCAGGCCTGCACCATGCTCTCTAAGCACACCATCGAATTTGTCATTTGTAACAATGATAGATAGCCAGAATGACAACTCGTAACGTCACGGAGGGAAGCCCTAACAGGGCGTGACCGAAACATCTCAGTGCTATAATACTCGGCTTTAACTATTTTGTGCTAACTTGTCAAGGCTAACATAGCTTCCGCAGTGCTCCAACTCTGTCATCGCTAACATAGCTTCCGCAGTGCTCCTACTTTGTCGTGGCTAACATAGCTTCCGTAGTGCTCCAACTCTGTCAAAGCTAGTTGCGCGAACGCATGCATGAACGCTGCGAACAGCGTCAACGCATGCGAACGCTGCAGAACGGTGGAAGTAAAATAGCCTTGACAACGTAGGAGAATACAGTTTACGCCGAGTATACGTATAGTGCTGCAAGAGGAGACTTACACAGCTGTTCCTCCAATTTTTGTTCAGCCCCGTGGAGCAATTCCCTCGAGGGTACCTTAGAAACTGTCTTTCCGGCCTTCTTAGAGGGCTCGCGTCCCGGAATCTCTTCGTTGAAGGCCAACGTGGTGGCCACGGTGCCACCCATGGCTTCCGCAATGGCCGGAATCTCGCACAAGAACTTGCTGGTGCTAAGCGCCTTCCAGTTGAAACCGTTGAAGAACGGGTGGCTTTTCAGGTCCTGGTAGTGCCTTGAACCAAGCCGCTCAATCGGGTTCTTCCGGAGGAGCTTGAATACCATATCCTTGGCTTCAGGCGTCGCCGAGTGAGGGTGTTCCTCGGTCTTGGGCCACTTCAGTGGAGCTGCCGAACGACATACAAATTATACTATACTTCGTTTCACCCAGATTCGTACGTAGTTCAAATATTCTACTCCAGTTACTATAGTTTAACTACTTTTTTGAGTCGTTTATTAACCTTCAATTACATCTTAATCTCGGTAATTAGTAGTTTACTTTAATTACTTTTTCCGAGTAACTTCTACTCAAATTACAAATTATTTTCGAATTTTAGTGGCTGTTTGGCCTATCATGAAACATACCTGCACAAAAAGAGAAAATATGTTAGAAGATCAGCTGATAACGGCAAAGAGAGGGAGCATGCAGCGTAGGAAGGAGGGGGGGGAGAAAATGGTTTGGAGAGTCCGAAACCCCCCAAACGTTTTACGAGTTCCCCACTGCAACAACACTGCTACGAGGCGCGGGAAGCGAACAGACAGGACGCAAGAGAGGCCGAGTAGCTGTGGGCTTAGCGCCGATGACTGCCGTATCTTCGTGTCCCGAAGCTCAAGGAGACTTTGCCCATTTGAAGAAAGGGCTGGTACTCGCTTCTCCCCAACGTAGGAACTCTCGCCCACCACAGGAGGTGTACACACTGCATCCTCACTCAAAGAAGGCAACAAGATGCAGCACCCGCTCTGAGGTTCATGTGGTGCTTCCGTAGCTTGTGCTGTACTCGAAGAATCGCGTGCTAATGTGCTGTAGTCAAAGAATCGCGTGCTAAAGTATAACGCATAGATAAACCTTTTGGGTTGCCTTTCCTCCCAAATCTTGAAATATGCAGATCTTCAAAGATTCGGAGATCGTTCGAGAAACCTTAGTAATTCCCCCAACGTTTTTATATAAAAAATAATAAACAAGCAGTTTTGGGAAGTACTCTAAGTACATGGTTCTTAAAGTACTACTTTTTAGAAAATTTGTACATTACTTAAAGCAGTGGTTCTCAACCATCGATTCTTCGCGGACCCCTTGTGGATCGGCGGAGTTGATGAAGGACCCCCGTTTGTGGTAAGGGGAAGGGAAACGTATACGTTAAATATATTAATTATTGAATAAATGGATATAACTGAGGGCTAGTGTAAAGTAGACCTCACTTAATGACATTCACACGAGAAAACTCGCCCGAAAACTGAAACATTTCTTCTCCGACCTGAAAAAGTACAACTTTTAATGTCGGGCTTGACTGATGAGGCTGGGCTTCGCGGACCCCTAGAGTGCCTTCATGCGGACCCCAAAGGGTCCGCGAACCCCCTTTGAGAACCACTGACTTAAAGTATATTATCTGAGCATGTACTTGTACTTTACTAAAGTATTTTTTCTTGTACTTTCCCAGGAAAATAAAACTCCCGATTTCAATATAAATTCCCCAAGTTTGAAAAAAAAAAATAGCGTATCGTCTTGTGAAAACGCGCTCTTTCGAGACGTCACCGGGTCATTTCGCTGAGTGAAGTAATGGCGGCAATCAGACCGACACAAATAAGTGCCTTATAAGTTCATTGTGTCAAATAGCTCGTCAGCGAGTAAAACAACAACTCTGTTGCGAATTGACTTTATACAATATTTGCTATCATTTTTCCGTAAAAAACTGATGCACCTCCGATTACCCCTAAAGCAATGCGTACCCGTTAAAAAAAGAAACACACTATAGGGAATGAAAGGACATCATGAAAGATTGGGTTACAAGTACTGGTAGTTTACCATGAAATATATTGTCTTTATAGTACGTTTCTTCAAGTACATTGCACGATGTGTACTTACTACTTTACTTGAAGTACATCACCTCTCATTTACTTTGTACTTTTCTTCAAGTACCTTTTTGGTGTACTTTACGAAACACGGTAAACAAGCCAATAGTGTCTAAAAAATCAAGCTCAGGCAGGGCTAAACCTTAAAGTAGAAACGATACATTCGCGGTACATCATTGACCAAAAAACAAAAAAAAGTACAAAACAATTAGGGACGCAGAAGCAGAACCGGCTATTAAAGTAGTTCTGTGAAAAAACAAGCCGATTCATATTTGGCCAGCACAATTTCGCTAACGGATCAAGACTTGTGTACTTTCTTGTTACCATAAAAACATATAAAAGTAACTTCAAGAGTAATTCGCTACTTTTACCATAATTAATAATTTCCTCAGTTACTTTCCATTTGAGTAATTTCTACTCTACTCAAATTACTTTTGAGGCCAATACTCAGTAATTTAACCCAATTACTTTTTCTGAGTAACTTCTACATGTCTGGTTTCACCATAAGTCAAAAAGACATCAAAGGCTAGGGACATCAAACACGAACACATATACTAAACGCAGCCAGCTCATTGAGCTTGATTGGCTTAGTGGATGACAGCAGATGGACAGAAAGATGACGGACGTCGTGACGTTGCGCTTTTGGTGCTGCTTGAGTGGCTGCATCAGCTCGCAGCATCAGCTGTTCTGACTTTAAATAAAAGGAATGATAGACGCTCCATGAGCTTCACATGATGTTTAAACTATACTGAGTGCCAGTGGGGGTTTGCATTTTGAAAGGATAAATTAAAAGTGCTGCTATGGGTTGGGTTCGTCCACAGGACAAGATGGAAATACCATTGAAATGCTGCGCAATAAACATTATGTACTCGAGGACATTTCTGAGACAGCAATTTTCCGGATTTCTTTATTAGGAGTCGTGTTTTAATAGTTCCTTATTCGTCACACTCATTATGCTCACTGCCGGGTGCGCTTACCGCCGATAATTCGGTCCCGAAGTAGTTGCTTCGTCCGCCCTCTGAAAGGGACCCTTCCCGTCATCAGTTTGTAGAAGACTATTCCCGAAGACCACCAGTCGCAGGCCCTTCCTGCAAGGATCCGTGTAGCTCTGACGATTTCTAGAGTTTACAGCTTTTCTCCCCGTCTTACCGTAAGGCCTGCGCTTTAGAATCTCGGGAGCCATGTAGGGAATCGTCCCTGCAGACTCTCCGTCGTGGAACTCAAAGGCTGTCCTGGCAAAGTAGCCTTTCACGAGTCGCTTGGAAACTGCGCGTAAAGTGTAGAGATTCTCCCAATCTCTTCAAAATACAACATCGATAATCTCGCTTTCTAGGGCTTCTCATTTAGAACATCAACGCTCTCAATCGCTACATCGGTTTTCATGAACGTTTCAAAGTCACTGTTACGTGATTTTTGAATTCACAAATTATTGCCGTCCTAGCTTCGATATGAACATAAAGTTGTCAGGCAAATAAACTTTTGTAAAGCGATTATTGCATATCAGTGCAACATTATGTGGCTCTTCTTCCTTAACTTTATTCTGCAATCTCGTTTATTATTCTCAGATACATAATTCAACGACGCCTATATTAAGCAGTTTGATCAACTTTGTAATTGTCACTATAGAATAGAAAAAAATAACTGAATCTAAATTAAAGTATGAAATAACTGTACTAAAGTTGCGAACAAAAGATGAAAATCAGTGGAGCTAATTTAATATTGAGAAGGCGAATAGAAAGGTAAAGCAAAGAAGTGGCCGCGCCGCGCTGAGCTCGGCTGTGCAGCCACTCCGGAGTCTGTCCGTGCAGGCTCTGCTGGCTCGGCGGCCAGCCGCTCCCTCTTACCGGCGGAGAGGTCTTCTCTGGTGGCGTTCCTTGAAACTACGCCGTGCGAGAGCCAATGGGAGCCTCGTTCCTTGAAACTATGACGCGCGCCAGCCAATGGGAGCCTATCCATCAGATGGCGGCTTACAGCTTCGCTCCATTGGGACAAGGGAGTTTAGGTGCCGTGTGGCGCGGCTTTAAAAGCTGATAACGCCGTTTCGCTCCAATGGGACAGTTAATGCTTTCACATTAAAAGTTGCGAATAATTTCGTGGGAAGCTTCAGAGCAGTTTGTTTTAGTTTTATTTTTTCTCGCTAACTTCTCATTTGCCAGAAAAGAGCACCAAAAGCTACTCACAGTGGCCAAGGCAGACCTTGTTGGTGTCGAAATCGATCAACTTCACGCGACCTCCTGGAATTATAATCATACTGAAAAAGATTAAAAAGCCAAAGTTGACGACGACTCTTTCCGGGGAAATAAAAGTGGCAGTGTGTATGGGTTAGTATGTTAAGCGATAGAACATTGAGAACGCGCAGAAGGACGATGACTAAGCAGAAAGATGTGTATAAGATAAAGCTATGGAACCCTTCGAAATTTTTCTCTTCTGGTGGATCTGAAAATACAGTACAGTGGCATCTGCATTGAAACACCATTGAGCTGACAAGTCCTGATGTACAAGAGTTATACCCATTCATACACATGTGGTTATAGGACTGCATCTTTCGCTGTGTTGACTGTTTAGCCATAATATAGGGTTTTCAGAGCTGTGAAGAGAGCCGCCGTCTTTTTTGAGAAGGGTCTATTACGGGTGAT
This sequence comes from Ixodes ricinus, assembly GCA_037355805.1. Lineage (NCBI taxonomy): Eukaryota > Metazoa > Arthropoda > Arachnida > Ixodida > Ixodidae > Ixodes > Ixodes ricinus. The sequence continues at coordinate 25,694 of JAZHYW010035094.1, read as the reverse complement.
TTGTGCGTGCTCACACAGCGCTGCTTGGAACGCGCGCGTCCTTAATTTTTTTTGTTGAACAACCTATAGATGTCTGCAAGCAGCCATGCTTCATAAAGTTAGTTTGGCCACAGTGGACGTGAAATGATGTATATGGGCATTGGTATGGCAACAGTGGGCACGCCTTATCAAGGCTTGACCATCAGACGAGCTACACATGCCAGCAGCAAGGTGGCGGCGCCTAGAGGCCCTACTTGTAAACATCTTGCCGTCCGTGCGTTGGAGTGCCCGGGCAACAAAATTCGTCATGGGAGTCAATGTTTTGTGCTATCGACCGTCGCGATCTTGGTGGTTGGTAGTAGGAGCGCTAGTGAAGAGGGCAGGTGGAGACAACCATCGATGTCTTCAGAGTACTGCAATTTGAGGCTGCTCGAGTTTCCGTTGGCTGGCCGACTACAGCTACCACAGAACAGGCGTTTGCCGCATCCACCTCCACTGCTGTGCAACGGCCAGGGTCGCGAAGAGCGGCAGCTAGAAATTCAATTCTGTTCAATAAAATTTCATTTACTCCAATTCATGGAGAGGGAGGCAGGACAAAAAGCTACTCATGGTGGCTTGACGTTCCTATAGCATCACAACGTTCGTTGTGATGCTGCAAGCCGGACACTGAAGAGACAGACCTGGAAAGGTTGGGTCCACGTCCGTGAGAGACACGTTTCAGGCAACGTACTCACACTTCTAAGAGGACGTTCAGCTTACTTGGACACCTTGACGTCCCTGTGCAGAAATCCCCGCAGATGCAGGTGCTCCAGGGCTAATATGAGCTGCGCCATAACTATCTGGACGTGCTCGATAGGCAAGTAGGCGGCCTTAAGGATCACGCGCATGACGTCCACTCCGGGGACATACTCCATCAGAGTGACGTAGGAGTCCTGTCAACGAAAACGTGATGTATCACCAGCATTGACAGAGTTCTTCTGGGGTACTTGCCTTGGCGCAGAAGCAACAGTAGTACTTGACCAGGAACGGACTCCGGACGACGGACGCCACCACTTTGTCGATGCACGCCTGCTTGTGGCGCGTGAAGCGATCCATGGCCACAAGCTTCACGGTGCACACAAAGTTGGCGGGAAGGAACTGCGCCTTGTAGACCGCCCTGCGGGAGGGAGGAGGAATGTCGACGTAGCGCGCTCTCAAGAGTGAACATCGCAGGCATTCGATTTGGACGCGCGTTTGGTAAGCTCCATGCCCTTGTTAACGGAATGCTTTATGTGATGTCACCAAAGTTACACAGAAGCACTAGGTAGTTACCCAGAACCTAAGCAAGCTGGAACTGATATTACTCAAACCCATATACACCGAACAAAAATGGTTGATGTGCTGTTTACTATAAGAAAAATTTTCAATACATAATTTCGCTTTCCACCTACGTTCACGCAAGTTCACGCCACGATATCATAAAATCATAGAGTTAGATTTGTTTGACAGTAGTTAAACGAATCTTTGAATTTCTGTGAAACTAATGAAAGCGCACAAGATAAATTTCTAGTTGTTTGTTTTCAGAATACCACAACCATGTGACTCCTGAATTCTCTTTAACAGACGAAAATGTTCGTCAAGGAATGTTGTGATATTTACTGGGTTCTTTGGTAGCTTCTGAAAAAATCGATAAAGGAGCTTTGCAAGGCACTTAAGTACAGCTGAGTATTAATTCGAAGCCACTCTCTTGAAAAGTAATGAATGAACTTAAATACGCTCAGTAACAGCTCAATCGTTTTGATTCTACAGGACACCCGTTTCGAATGGCACATCGATAATAGCCCATGTCGTAACTGCTCCAAAACGAAAGCATTATCAACTGGAAAGGTAAAAGCTAAATACGAATTTTACCAGAAAAATATAGTTTCGTAATCGTTGTCCTTAGCGAGTAACAAAAAGATTTTTCTAAAATATTTTTGCCGATTACAGTACGAAGAATTTGTACCCGAATCCTCCAGCACCTAGGAGCTTCATTGGCTTGAATTCTTTCATCTTCGGTATGAAGGTGGTGTGCGATGGGATGCTCTCCAAGTTCATCTGCGGTTGAAGCCAATGCAAACCAAGTCAAAATCAGCATACTTGATCTGCATGATTACACCAGAGACCCTAAACTCGTCAAACAAAGTTTGAGCCTAAGGTTCGCGGAGCGCGCCGATTGGACGCTGGCGAAAAAGCGCGAAGTCATCGTCGTGATAGTGCAGTCGGGCTCCGTGAACTTCGGCCCCAACTTTGTGTTTCGCGAGTTTAGAGCCCCAGAAGACGCAATTTTCGTGTTTTCTAGGGATGCTGACTGATTCCGATCGTTTCGTGATTGAACACACTTCTTTCGTTCTATTTTAATTTGTGCACACAAGGGCAGTATAGTCACCTGACGGTCTAATAAACGCAGGAAGTGGCGAGTGCTCGGCATCTAATTATTGCTCCGCAACCAACAGATTGCAGGCATTCGACGATAAGAGCGCGCAAGAACCAATCACGAAGCAAGATGAGCATTAACATAATAAGCCACACCCTGCGTTTCTTAAACCGTCAGTGGCTATAACATTGAAGATTTCGAACCGGATTTTATGTATGTAGTTTGTCTAGGTGGGCGTAAGTACCTTTTCCGTTTTGCTGATCACGCTGTCGCCAATAGCCATCCAATCAGTGACGCTGACCTCGCAGATTTTCTCCAGAGGTGGCCAGTTCACCAACGATGATGGTCAGCTTGCGCACAGTAGTCCCCAGTTCTTTGGCTGTCTCGGGAGCTCTTTTCAGGCACTGTCCGAACCAACATATTCATCTGCGTTTGTCGCTTTGCGTTGAGTAGCAGCGTGAAACATGGGTGCTAAGCGACAACTCGTAACAGAGTAGCTTTTCCAACCTCTGAAGCCAGTGGTCACATCTCGCGCTTATACGATAATACAAAAAAGACAGTCTGTGCATATATGAGCCTGAATCTCGAGTCACCACGAGATCCGTGTCTCGAATGCCGCATGGCATTGAGTTTCAAGGAGGAATACTGGCGACGTGGGCATTCGAAACCAACTGGGATATTGCGGTGACTCGTTTTTAAAGGCTGTCTTCTCTGCATGGCCTACGAGCGGGGCGGACCCCGGTCACACTGCATAGGCATCATTCAAAAAATCTACTGCCAGATGCCAGCCACCGCGATATTCCGTGGCTCGAATACCGCGCTGCCAAGCTCTCTTTTTTGGTCGTTGCCGTGCGGCATTGGAAGCAGCGATCTCGCGGGGGATTCAGTGTTCTTAATATTTTTGCAGACCGTCTTTTTGAGTAACGCATCCAGGTGGCGAGAAGTCTGGGTGTCGCCGCCTGGTGTAACTTTTTCACAACCCAGAGTGAGCACACTTCAACTTCATCTTGCTGGTGCAAGCAAGTGCAGTACCAAGTCGGCATTATGCACAGAAAATAAAACAACCGTCGTAGTAGCACGTGCACTTCCCATACTAAGGTAAACAAGCGCTTCATAGCGAGCTTCTCACCGTGAACAAGGCAAAGTGACCCCGGCTTAACCGAGTAAATACTTACAGACAGCCCACTATTCTTTTTTGATCATCAGACCAGGAAATGTCTCATGCGAGGAATGCTTAATCAAGACGATGGTTTGTTGGCCTAGGGTTTGCAAGCGCCAGGCTGTTTTTTGTGCATTGTTTTATGACATGTGATACAATGACGTCACGGGACGACACTCCGACGTCACGCCGCCGCAACACAAAGGAAACCAGTGTTGGCGGTAACGCGTTACAAGTAACAACGTTCCCGGTAACGCCTGTACTTTTTTTTCGGTACTGTTGCAGTACTCGTTAAATTTTCAAAACAGTAATGTACTTCCGTTCCTTATTTCGAGTAACGGGTAACGTAGTTACGTTACTGTGTTACATATTCTTCCCCAAACTTAACAAAAATTGCACCATAATTTTTTGCGTTTCTAGGCGCCACGCTATGCGAATTTCTGAGATTTTTATTTTCATTTGCGTTTTTCTTCTTGAGTGTTTAGTGTGAAACCGCAACAATAGATAAGGCAATTATGTTTAGCTTCTGCTGGACATATTATTTCTTGAAATATGGCGCTTACGCGCACCTGTAACGCCTAAACGGTAACAACGTGTTAATTCAGAATTTAAATAAAAGTAACGCAAAAGCAACCCGCGTTGCCTTTTATTGGTAACAGTGACAGTGACGCAGTTCTTCTTATTTTGAGGTAGCGTAGGTCGGTCACGCGTTCTATTTTCGAGTAAACGAGTAGACGTATTTCGTTACTTTTTGCGGTAACGCTCTGCAACATTGCAGGAAACACACCCGAAGATCCGCTGCGAAACCTCGCCAATAACAACTCTCGCAATAATTTTTTGTATTGTGTATAAGTAGGTTCCAAATACACTGAATCCTGCGTATGACGTATCCAGATATTTTTACCAAACGCTTTACAAAGGGAAATACTAACCGAAAACGACGGCTAGTGTCATTTTCACATACGTGATAAGTGCAATGCTGAGGGAGTAATCTACGATTAAAACTGATTTAAACAGTTTCGACGGTGCGGAAGATCTGGCGAACGTCGGCTGTCAGCACGCACGTAGCCTGCAAGCACACTGCTATGGCCGATATTCACCTTGTCTTTAAAATATATGGTTTCACGAGGTTTGTGCAATGCAAACACCACCTTCTCGACCTAACGCACAGGAACGCAAGCACAGTGCCGCTGAGGCTAGTGCAGCGCCCGGTACGCACGCCTGCCCTTTGTAAACACCTCAAACCGACGATTATATGGAGAAAAGAAAAGAAAAGGTGGATTGATTTTGAAAGACAAAAGGGCCAAACTTGAGTGATTGGATTTCCTGAATGTCGAGCGCCCGCTTACGAGACTGTGCGAGACCGATGAGATTCTCGATCATGTCCCGGATGTCCTGGAAGGTGATCACTTGGCGGTTGAGTTTCTGGAGGCAGTCCTGCGCCGCCAGCACCACCTGCTCTGGCAGAAGTGCGACAGGGGTCTCCGGAAGAGGGACACCTTGCTCTCTCGCTTGATGAAGAACTCCAGCAGCACCGTGGTCACCTTCGGAATCTGCGTGGGAGAGAAGTGAACCGATGGACTCGCACGCGTTGCTGCGGTGCGGCCTCCCCAATGGCGTCTCGCGAGTGCTCACCCTTGGAAAAAGCGTAGTGAGGACCTTTGCTGAAGACTTCTTTTTTTGTTCTATCGCTGAAACGAGACGTATATTACCAGAAAGAAAACGTTCGTTTCGGCTGGGTGGAGGCGTATGCCCGATATGTTGATGGGCTTTGAGTACTTACTATCTTGGGTCCCTGGAAAGAAATAAATGGCAGCCACCAGTAAGTTCACGCAGAAAACAACAACAAGAACTAATACAACTGTTTTACGGGTACTTGACCTCACCAAACGGCAACATTTAATGACATTGCCATAAAACGACATTCGGTGATCACTGAATTAGCTCTCGATTCCGAACTACGAGCATCGCGTGTGCACCACCCTGATTGGCACGTGAGATAATGTTAATCGACGCAAATGACGTTAAATTCTACCGTGTCAGACAGGCACGTCAAACGACTTCCAAACGAAAATGTTAAAAAATCCATGAATCGGGTCGCGATCTCTCACTTATCCGCTTGCATGGATCGCCAATCTTTGAAGAAATTAGTTTTGCAGTCCTTTGACCAGCCCGTCTGACAGGCGCATTAAAAGCACTCCTTTAAAGACTTGGAGAAATCAAATAGACCGATCTCACCACCTGTACTTCTGTTTCAGCTTGGGTCCAGACGCAGCCGATGCTACAAGAATCCAGCGTGTGGCCCTGAACAGTGCCTGTACTGCATGGAGCGCGCGTGCTTGGCAGAGACGCTGGAAGGCTGGAGCTCGCGCTTGTAGCATCGGCTGCGTCTGGACCAGAAGCTGAAACGAAGTACAGTTTTGAGGCTACGCCACCGCTGCCGACATACGCGCGGGAGGCTGTAGTCTTTCTGCAACGCGCGAGCAACCCTGCTGGAGGTCTGCGCGAGCAGAGCACGAGGCGGCATGAGCTGTCTCGTGAACTGGCATCGGCTCTCCACGATCTGCCTCCTACTAGAGTCACCAAATGCGCCGCGCTTAGAGTATCGGCACTCCGTTCCCCGACACAGCTCAGTGGGCGCTTGTTGGGGCCGCAGTAGCAGACGCAACTGCAGATCGTCAGGATTCAAAACGAGCGACTTCCTCAGCATTCGGATTCGGTGTTAGGGAAGCTCATGCGTAATATTGCTTTCTTCTCTGTCGCGGACCGTGCGAACATTTCGTGGAGGACGTACGGAAAAGCGTTTCCTGTGGATTTCTGATAAATGCATTCAGAAAACTCGGCAACCGGCGATTTTAAGCCACAATATGGCCGAGCGTCGTTACTCTGAAGCGTAGCCGTATTTAGTGGCACTACCTCCTACGAACCAGCAGCGTATGGCGGTCGTGCATGCGTGGAACGCTTGGTGAGATCGGTTCTGTTATCGGCATCGACTGCAGCGCGCGTGCAAATGCCACCTAGCGCGACCGAAGGCCATGCAACGGAATTTCCAGGTCATCCCAGTGAACCGAGGGCAGACACAAATTAGAGCACGAGTGGTCGTTTCAATGTTGAGCCTGTAGTCTCATGTAAAATCAATGCGTCAGTGCATACAGATTCAAACGCGAGTCGTGAGATCTGTGCTTCGAATGCAGCACGGCAATAGAGTTCAAGAGAACAGCACGCGTATCAACCACGGATATTGCGTGATGTCTTTGGGCGATGTATGTGACCCCGGCTTTAGGGTCAGGCTGGTTCGCAGATTCCATTCATTGAGTTGTTGCCATCGTAGGATGACGTTCGAGAGGACTGGGTTTAGGCGAAGTTATTGGTTGTTCATGCTTGGGTGAAACAGCGCACGGATAAACATAAAAAAAACAAAAAACAGCGCAGTGTACGTGTGTATTTTGTGGGCTGTGCCTGCGTGTAAATCTTGTGCGCTGTTTCACCCAATGATGACGTTCCATAGTAAAGGTGGTTGTTCTTATGCTTTGGGTTGCTCTTTGGTGGTGTTGGTGCTGCTCGGCGTGCCTGGTTCGCCGATTCTTTGAAAACCAGAATATATATTTTTGGTGGCCTTTTTATGCGCCTTGAAACAGGCGTAGAAGCTTAATTGCAAATTGCAGAGAGGGAGTATTTCTTCAGCGCAATTAACTTCCGCCACTCAAAGTCCGAAGACAATTGTCTAACGCGTGACAGGCAACTGCCATCAAGGACATGTCACTCTTGCTCGTAGTGGTTGTTCATAGAATGTCCATTCTTGATGAACTAACACAGGTGGTCTCAGAGAATAGCGAAATGTTGTTGGATGAAAATATTCTGTTGATGTAGACAATACACAGGGCAGCACTCAGGATTCTTTTTAACTTTCGTCAAAGAAAAACAACATAAAGGTGTAATACTGGAAATTACCACGTCCGGAGCTGTAGGCTCAAAGAAGCGTACAAGAAGTGTGGCATAAGCGGGAGGACGTGTATTCTCTGTGTTCTTATTTCAGTTGTGAGCGTACTCTGACTGGCGATAAAGTCATAAATCAGGACGCGTCATCTATAGCGGATTTCAAAAATGTTGCCATTGTGATAAAATCGCCAATCAGGACTTGAGGCATTGCACCAACAACACACGCAGATTGTTATAAAACGGCTGAGATCGTGACTTACCGGGTGATATGTCCGCCACGCCTGATAAATTATCTCAAAATTAATAAAAATAAATACTAATACCGAATTTATAGGGTTACTCTCAAGAAAAATAAGGAAAGAGATAGTGACAGGAACGTCCTTCTTCGTCAACTGATTCCAAGTCTCTAATGAGCACTGGTTCTGCGAACGGGTCCTCGCGCTTTGGACCCCATGTCGTCTTTCTTTCAGCATTGTTCCGCTTCCTATACCTGCTTGACCTAAGTTGTACCACAGCGAAGGCTAAAGCAGCTCATGGCGTTGGCAGCTGCCCTTGGTGCACGAGAGCTTGTGCCGCCAGAGGTGCGATAGAGCTAGAGCTCGCGCTTGTAGGCTTTCCTTCGGTACAACACAAGGTGAAACAGAGTATAGTCAAACCGTAGAGAAATGAAACGATATTTCAAACTATGGAGTCGGGTGTCGGATATAGAGAGTCTATTCTACCTATTGATTTACGGGAGTCTCGTCAGCGACGCCACGGCACAGATTTGCAATAACGATGCTGTAGTATTTGTATATAGTCCATAATGCCGGCACTGAAAAATGAAGCCGATGCCGCGCGTGAAATAAACATAGAGTTATCACAAGAAACGCTAGAGGCTCAGCTGGCGCTAGTGTGCTGTTGCATTTTGAAGCAGACAGCAAGCAGTCTAAATTTGACTTCCGGTAATGTATTCCTATGGGAAAAAGCGAGTGCATTTTCTCTCTGCGCTCGATTATAAGAGCAAATATCACGAATAACTTGTACGTACTAGGCACATTGAACATTTCTCAGTCACGCAGACGAAATAAATGGTCAGTTACGGCGTTTTTCTTTCAAATTCATCGCACTAAAAACGGTGCTAAAACGGCTTCGTACGTGTATTTTTGTGCACTGTCGGACACTGTTAGCGCGAACACGGCGTCGACGCTTTCCAACATGGGGGATGTACGTGCCAAACGAACGAAGGACATGTGGAAAACCGAGAGAGACGGCAAGAACTACGCGTAGTAACACTGGATGAGTAACTCCTGTGCTTGCAGACGATCAAATTAATTGAAAGTCACGTAATATAGTCAGATTTGCAATAAATAAGTACTGCGAAGATGCTTGTTCTGGGTTCAAATGGTTCAAATCATCACCCGCACGCTCCAAATCTTTGCAAATAAGGGGAGCCAGAGAGCAGGTGCCCGATAAAAACTGCCCGACATGGGAAATAATAAAAAAGACATACCTTTCGTAGCTCACGTGCTTTATTTTTTGCGTTCTGAATGTTTCTTTAACCGATCGTAAAGATGCACGACGGAGTCATTTTCATCCAATGACAGGACGGGCATATTAGCAATATATAAGCACCACCGAAACGCTAGCGAACCTGAACACACACTACATTCCTTTCGATCGTTAGTTTGCTTAGAACCGTCGCTCGTTTTCACATACCTTCCTTGAAACAGAGGTTTGGGCCTGAAATAGAGCGAAGTTTAACATCGCCTCAGTGGTAAAGAAAAATGCTGTAACTAAAGCAATTACACTTTCACAATACCAATAAAGGTACATACTATCCGTTACAACCGATATGACAAAAGTTATTCATGTTATTTTCCGGCGAAGAGACAAAACTCACGCGCGTTTTCCCATAGGGAATACACAGGGAGGCCGGAAATGTAGACTGCATGCTGTCTGCTTCAATTTGCAACCGGAAGTTCCGTAGACACTAGCGCCAGCTGAGCCTCTAGCGTCTATTAGTAATAACTCTATGGAAATAAACAGGGCCGGGCACCCGCGCTCGGGGTGCTCGGGTCTCAGAGACCATGACCAGCAGCCGGCAGGTGTCACTCCTTCTTTGAACTTCAACGGCAGGCCTCTGGCCGCCGCTCGATCAGATTTACTACAGATGCCAATCCCTACTCGCGACTCCAATTCACTATAGGTGGCGCCACTCGTTTTCCAAAATGGCCGGTTTAGTGAGGGTCGGAGATGCGCGCCGCTGCTGAGCCTGTCTAGTTTGCTGGCCCCACTGAGCGACACAAATTATTTCTGGTAATACTAGGGAGCTAGGGTGTTATAAGCGCAGGTCACCTCTTTATCCTGAAAACAAAAACGGTTTTTAGCGTAATATTTAGGCCAGGAGGTACGTTTTAATTCCGGAGCAAAACCGAAACTTACCTTTATTTTGGATTTAATTTCTCGGTATCGGTCTCAATTTCAGATTCTTTCAAAACTCAAAATGCGTCTCACACCGTAATTATTTAGTTAAAGAAGTTGTTCGCGGAAACGTTCGTCCCTTTAAAGACAGGGTCTTTCATACACCTAAGAGGTATAACATATAATGCTGTAGTTGTTGAAAAATGCAGTGCGAATATGTGTGCGTTCTTGCTACCTTTTCTGGCTCACATAATTGTCATATGAAACAATGAACTGCGGGCCTTTCAATGGCTTTTGGGGTATTCAGAAGATTAATTGCTTTGATATCTTTCACATAACCAGAATAACAGAATAAATCCAGTTTATACGATATGTTCACAAATTGTATGAATTAACAAACGCTGTTCTCACTAGAAAAATTCAAAGACGGAATCCTAGTCAGGCAGCTGAAGTGTGCGTGTTTTTAAAGCAACGCGTGGCGCATGAGTTTATATTGCATCCAGTGTTAGACTGTTGGTCTATCGTGATAACGATGTCAGAGGTCCTCATGTGCCAAAAAGAAAACAAAATGACACCTTTCAGAAAAACGGTAATGGTTAAGTGGCGTATTTCTGTGATCGTAGCGTTAATTGGAGGCATACATTGCCGCGATTTGTATTAGTAAAAATATAAATATTAATATTAAGATATTTTATTACTCCATTTTCAAGCTCTAAAATAATTAGTTGATTATGATCTAATTTCAAATACGAGAACAAGTATGACAATCTAAAGTGTGCTAATTATCATCACTGGTGCCAATTGCAGCATTTTTAATTACCAACTTATAAAATAAATAAAGTCTAAAATCAATGACAACACCCTAGCTAATGTGAGAAATTCATGTAAAATTAGATTAATGAGATGCTATTAAAGTAGCGACTTTTGACAATCGGCAAAACTTCCAAAGTCGCCGCCAATATCCTTCCAGACCAAATTCCCCCCCCTCCCCCGAAAAAAAAAGGATTATATTTTTTAATTATTACTCTTTTTTTAACATTAATTTCCTTTCGTATTTGTTCGCCGTCGTTTTGCCATCCTCAGCCTTTCCAATTCGAAGGAACGCCTACCTGCTTGCGCGTCTGCTCACTGCAGCACGTTTCGTTGGTGTTGGAAAACGGTGAAACAGTAGTGAGTTTTAGTATTGCATATACGAGCGAACACAAGCGCTGTGTGTTTGCGTTAGCTTTGCATGTTACACGCTGCGCGCGCGGAACCCGAAATTGCGGTCTTGGATCGGAGCATGGCAACGATGCGCACGCGCAACGTGGAGCAAGCCACCCTAACGCAAACGCACAGCGCTTGCGTTTGCTTCTATGCGCAATACTCAAACTCTCTAATAAGGTACAATCCCATACCGGCTGCAGCACCACGTTGGGACAGTGAAGAGTGTTGTTTGCATTCGGAAACGACATTTAGCGAGCCATGATCGCGAGCAGTTCCGCCGTGCCCGCTGAGCAGGAGAATCGGGGGACCCTCACTAGAGCGCTTCCCGTTTCCGCCGCGGGAGGGCGAGCGGCGAGCTGGAGACGCGAATAGCTTTGGCAAGCTTGGCGCAAAAAGTGCGATTTCACAGCTTTGATTGGCGCTTAAGGGGTATCCACACGAAGGAGAACTCTGCGGACGGATGTCGTGACGTCAACAACCTGGGAAACTCCGTCCCCGGCTCCGCCGCGTGCACCTGCGGAGCTTTCGTGCTGATGGAACGAAGCCTCCGCGCCTCCGCCACGGAGGAGAACGGCGCCGCGAGGCGTCAAAAAGGGATGCGGCATGTCTCACGTGATGCAGCGCTCCGCGGAGGAAAGTGGCGGATTTCTCTCTTCGTGTGGATACCCCATTAAAGACCCCAGGCTAGCGGCTGTACTGCACTGGCTAAATTGCTCACCAGCAGCGAGTGACTCGACGCAACTTTGAAATGGCTGACCAACTACACGCTGTCTAAATATCAACACAACCCCAATAATTGGAGCTTAAGACGCGCAAAAGTACGGGAATTGTCCTCTCCCCCTCTCAAAAAAAAGAAAAAAAGAAAAAAAAGAACGAAGAAAAAAAATAGGAAAAATAGTTTACAGTTCTTTATACTCTATTCATGCTTTATTTCACCGTATGATGTACCGCAGGAAATGCTACAAGCGCGTGCTCCTTGCTCTGGGGTAGATCTCGGCGGCACAAGCTCTCGTGCATTAAGGGCAGCTAGTCAATGCCATGAGCTCGCGCTCCTAGCCTTCGCTGCGTTAAAATATAAGGTGAAACGGAGTTCTATACTCTATTTCACCTTATGATGTACCGCAGGAAAGGCTACGAGCGCGAGCTCCTTGCCCTAGGGCGCATCTCGGCGGCACAAGCTCTCGTGCATTAAGGGCAGCTGCGAACGCTATGAGCTCGCACTTCTAGCCTTCGCTGCGGTACAACAGAAGGTGAAACACAGTATAGACAGCGGCAGTTGAGTCTGCCAGAACCACCGTGGCCAGAACATGGCGACATTTATTGTTACCCAGTGTATTTGTGAAATTTAGTGAGTTCAGTACGACTGCTAGCCTTGGTTTTCTAACGTGCCTCGCGCAGTAGTGATACACGACCGCACGCCGGTAACATGATGATCCAGATGGAACCGAGCCAGTGTGGGGATAGAAGCCAGGATTAAAGTCCATTGTTAAAATTCACGCCTACGAAGTAGGGAGTACTAGAATGCGGAGGTGTCCCGTTTGACGGACCTGAGGTGTCGCGATGTGCAAGCACGCCAGTGAGCGCGCTGTGGGGCACAACGCGGCCACCCGACGGCTAACAGAAGCCTGGCTTAGCAGTCGCAACAGAGATGCTTTATTGAATTAGTTCTTGTCTACTCGGCTGTGAGAAATAATAAGTTCCATCCTATTTCACACCCCTGTGAAAAAAATTGACTTGAGCGAGTACCAGTTGCCGTTTGGGAGCGATCAGTTACTTATATGAGTCAATGTTCCTGCGGAAAATGCCACCGCACTTATCTTTCGGATTTCGGTCAGGACAACCGGTCATTCTACTTTCGGGTCACGACAAATGTCACTGTTTACGTTTCCAGTTTGGGTCATACTATTTTGTGCTTTAGGTTAGAGGAAAGAGAGGTTGTGTTTTTGTAACAACGAAACCTATGAACCATAGAGATTGCATAAAGTGGGGAACAGGGACAGTTGAAACTTTTCTATTACATCCTTTACCACTCTATCTTGCGAGGCCGCGCGGTAGGTTGATGGAATAGTATGGAATGAATACAAACTTCCCAGCGACTACCTCCAGGAGTTTATTGATTTTAAGGTGTCGACATTTATCGAAGCAACACTTGTTTGCAACATTTGTCGTAGGACAAATTAGTATGGCCAGTAGTAATACCAAATGCAGCTGAAGAAAATATTAATTGATACAATCGCGTTTTTTTTGTCCAGCATACGTTCACACCCGGATATTATTTATTCATTTTTCATAAGAAACACTGCGAAATTAAACTCCGAATTTCGGAGAATCGGAGATCAAACAAAAATAAACTCCGATAAACTCCGAATTTTCGGCCAAAAAAATAAAATTCGAAAAACACCCTCTAAATTTGACGAAAAATAAACTCCGAAAACACGGAACCCTACTTATACGGTCTCGCCTTTAAATAGTTTTTGTTTCGTTTAGTTGTTATAGAAAGATAATTGTCTATCTCACCTTACTATACCTGCATTAAGTGCTGCGGTCCCACGGCAGCCATCTTGAACAAGGCGTTAGTTCAACCAATAGATGGCGACACGCACCCGTGGGGTGGCCGAAACATTGGCGCACGGTGGGATGGCTCGAGCACCATCACGTTCCCCTCGTGGCCTTGCTCGCGCCGCTGCCAGCTGTGCTCAGCTGGCTCAAGTAGCGTGGCCCAGCAAACGCAAGTATGCGAGAATGTCAGGCTGGGTATAAATTGTTCTCTGATATAGGGAGATGCGGTTCGGCGGTTGTCACGGGCTTTCGCAATAAATCTTACCGAGAAGGAATCAATTGTTGATTGACGTGTCAATATTCTATCAATGAAAACTTCTTCTGCAGGAATGCACGCTCAGTAGACTCAATTTTCCAAGACCCCAGTGGAAGCGGACGTCAAGTAAACTGCTTCGCGATTTACGGTACTTACCTCACCATTATAATGATTACTGAGAAGTGACGTCACGAAATATTGTGTTTCATGGGATCCGGAAGATGTTGTAAAGGTTGTTACATTATAGTTCCCAGAAAACAAACGCCGTTGCAATATTTTCGGAAGTACCGACACACATAATGTTGTAAGTACAGCTTAGGAGGAGTATGATGAAAACCATCCGAATAAATAGGAAGACGTTTATTTGCAATGAAGACGCTATGAATGAACGGCGTTTAGCGACGGCAAGTTATGAGCGTATGGGAATTTATAAGTTCACGTGATTGCTAACTATGGACATGTGGACAATGACGACCTGTTTTGTTGGGAGGTGGAGTAGCGGTGATGACCTGATATTGGACGACTCGTGGCAGACGAACAAGCAAGTTTCTTCTCAGCGAATGGTAAGCGTCCAGTGTCAAGCACAGAACGTGGCTACCGACGTTGTCGACGTTTCGAACACTTATCGCTTTCGACAAAAGTGTTGGCACCTGGGCTAACTTTGTGCAAAGACTCGGAGTCTTTCTTGAGTCCAGCGCCATCATGAACAGTAACTGAAAACGATACACTATATTCAGTCGGTGAGTGGCGAAACGTATCCGCATCTGCGGAGTCATGGTCGATGCGTACTCTTAGTGGTTGGAAGTTTACACGATGCCTGCCACGACGTCCAAACGCGTCATTGACGTTCTACGCTCTCTTTTCCCTACTGTTGCCCTACTGAAAATACTTTTCTCTGATAACGCGCCAAATCTTGCTTCAAATAAAATAAACAAGTTTTTGAAAAAGAAAAACAAAAACCGGCATCAGGCATTACATTAGTGCACCATACCATCCTGCAACTAACGGGCAAGCAGAACAGATGGTGTGCGAAACAAAGAAAGCCCTCTTGAAGCTTACGGAAGAAGCAGTTCAGTGAAGAATCGCCAGGTTCTTGCTCCAGCAGCACGCCACGGTCTCATCTTACACGGTAAAAACACCGGCCGATGCAATGTTCGGCGGACGAAGAGCCACGCCTTTCGATCTCATGATACTATGGCCTACGTACGAAGGTCAAGAGATTCCCAGATCGGGAGTAATGGCAACTTATTCAGTCGGACAACTCGTCTACGTGAGGAATTTCAGCGGAAGTCGGGCCTTCCATGTAAAACTTGAGTAGAAAAGGCTCTATGTTGGTTGACCAGAAGGTGTCTTCCTCTGAATACGTTGGATATCAATGCCCTTGAGTGTAAATATAACGAAATCACAAAACTCTTTTTTTGTATTGTGTAACGGCCCTTGTATTTGGTATTAGAAGCTATCGTATTGATTAGCACCTTTCACACCAAGCTCCTTTTTCTTATTTTTCGCCTCATACCCCTTTGCGGTTTAAGTAGGCTTCAAGAATCTTTTGGAACGGGGACACTTTACGTCAACGAGGCCATTTGTTCCAAGTAGTCAATCAGGGAATGCTGCTAGAAATCCGTCCCTCATATTAACGAATAAGCCGCACTTCTGTACAGTGCAGTTTTCCTGTTCCACGTACAGTTGTAAAGCAGCATCCTCATTGATTCGACCATATTCTGTTGCGGGTGAAGACAGGTATTTTTGTACACGATACTTGGAACAAGTCTGGCACTGTACGTTGTGGTTCGATACCCACTAATGTCGTCGTCCTTATAGAGCTTCATCTAATCATTACCTCGTCATCTCATATTGCTCTTCATCAACAATAAGTACAATAGGCTACCGCCATATTACAATACATGAATTAAATAATTGAGTCGTTCAGTCCTTCATTATGTTTATTTTTATATAATGTTATTACGTTACATTACCGCGAGACGATCGACGTCCATCGTCAATCTTCAAATATACCTGTATATAAATTAGACGCACAATCACAAAAAACACAGCGTACCGCCTCTTTTCTTTGGATCGTCTTTTTGAAATCAGCGCAAGCTCGCGTGTTCTCTCTTCTGAGCCGGTTAGAACGGTCGCGCATAAAACCCGCGTTTCTCCTGCCCGACCGCTTCCTTCTCTCATTATGTGTAGTTGGTTATAACTAAGTAAGCTATAATAATGGTGTATTATTCATATTTAGTTTCAGTTTCAGTCACGGGAAAGAAGGTTCGCGGGCACTAGTGCCACTAGCGGGAACAATGAGGAAGAGGCAGGTGTCAAAAGGTAGTGGCTTGTGGAACCCACGGTGCTTACGTCATGGCCCCTTCAGGTATTACAAGCTCCTTGAACCAGGGCATGAATAGTGTCATTAAATAAGCTACGCTTCAGAGTAACGACACTTGGCCATATCGTGGCTTAAAATCATGGTTGCCAGTGATCTGAAGCTTTATCTAAAATCACAGGAAACTTTTTTCTCTCCTCCACAAATGCTTAAACAGTCCGCGACAGAGCAAAGCAATATTGCATCAGCTTCCTAACACCAGATAAAATGATGAGGAAGTCGCACTTTTGAATCACGACGATCGGCAGTTGCGTTTGATCTGCACTAGACCCGAAATGGCGGCTCCCACAACAATGCTGGGGAACGGAGTGCCGATACTCCAAGCGCAGCTCACTTAGTGGCTCTAGGCATGAAGTGAACTCGGGTGTATTCTTTTCCTTTTCGTCTTTATTGTTTATTGATTTCAATCATATCGAATAATGAACACAATATATCACACTACGCTTGTGTAATTATTTATCTTAGATTTATTAACCTGACCCAGTACTTAAACCATTTATTTGTCGATAGTAAATCTTAAAATATATTTTCTAGATGTGAAAGCAAAAAGACACGGACACTGATGATGATACAAACGCCAACGCCGCCCTCGAAAATTTCTTGAACTTTAAAAATCAGCAGTTTGTCTGCCATCCGGCAGGTAGCGCAATAAAGCAACAAAACAGTTTTTAATTCTTTTTAAAATTAAATAAGCTCTACACCTATCAAGAAACCAAAGCAAGATCATTGTGAAAGTCTAATACATCGCAATGTTTATCTATTCCATACAATAAATATTATTAGATGCCAATAAATTTGTTTCATGTCCATAAAAGAAATCCGTCAAAACAGGTAAGTTTGAAGGGGTCCTGGAGCGTTATGACTTTGAAAATAAAAAAAGCCACCGTCCACCTCTTGGGCAACTATTGTAGTTCTAAATGTTATAAAAGATTTTACCATGGTTTAATTATTTACTCAGCGGCATTTGAATTACCATGACTCAAAGCACAAAAAAGTGCTACGTTTGATATAGAATATCTAAACAAACAAATTTTACTCAACATTAAATTTTTTTCTGCATATTACCAATTATAAGCACTACATCTGTAGCTAATTTTATTGCCCTAGCGTTTGTCATTAAAAACATATTTGTGCTGAAAGATGTCAATTTTAGGGCAATATTTGGAGAGCTGAAAAAAACAAAGTAGTGCAAATACCAAAAAAGTATACCGTTACATTCTGCTCCAACATCATCTTAACAAAACTGCTCTATTAGAACCGTGTTATCTTTAATGAATCGTTCATAAAATATGAACCAGCGGAGCAAGTGAGGGTCCGCGCCATCATATTCGCAACGCTGCAAATGCGCATGAACAGTATAAACCAATACATATATAATATCAAATAAAAGAGGATTGCATTGCCTTTCGAATGACATCAATCCCACAAAACAGTATTTAAAAGGAGATGAGTAATGACCTGCCAAAAAGTACCTAAACTGCCACATTCAGTGGGACCGTGGCCTTAAGAAAGCGAAGTTCGAGCACGATATAATATATGCGATGCTTTCCTCTTCACTTCAGCTTCAAAACTTTTTAAATTAATTTTTCGGCCGTTGTACATTTTGCGAACCTTGAAATACTTAATTTTAGTTCTGGTGTCAATACATATATTTTTTTGTTTTGTGTTGCATGGATTAATGAAGCCCAGCTTTTCTTGACTTCTACATTTTCAGTCGAAGCTTATAGAAATGAAAATGGCCTAATTGATTTCCTCTAGTGAGCATGCATTAAACAAAATTAAACACAAAGAATGGCAAGATAAATGAAGCAACTTGAACTGCTCCCTCCCCCCCTTCCCGTCGTCACCTGCAGAAAAGTGATCATTCCAAAGCGGTTTGAGGTCGTCAATTTGCACCAAAGGCTAGTCACTTGCCCTTTGGTGTAGTCAAAGCCCTTAAAACGCCATGTTCACTACCCAGGGTAGTAATTGTTTTCTTAGAGTGTACTGCGAAATGGCACTGCGAAATGGCGCCACCTCCCTTGCGCGACTCGATTTGGATCAATACGTGCAGCCGTGCAGTGCCCGGAGTGACCGCTGCGGGAGAAATGGTAGCTTTATGCGATCGCTTGAATTCGGTTCTTGAGTACGGGTAAGGGCCACTTTTCAAAGCAGGCTCAATGGCAGTTTCCCAACTGAGTTGTTTTAGTAACGTTTGTTGAAGTGCACTAAATTAGCCCGTCTGACTGGGGTATTTGGACGATACCTTCCCGATCAGATTGAGTGCATGACGTCAGCCTGATCCTCTAAATAACATAGAAGTGAACGAACGCGTTGATGACCGGCACCCTCAAGTCATAACGTTATCGGTCAGGGTTAGCACTGGAAAACACCGACTCTCGGCATTCGTGCTCCGCGTCACGTACGATGTGGGAGGCTCTCCTTCTCGGGGAATCCAGCTACAGCGAATAATAATTCACTGCGGAGGAATCCAGATTATGTTTGTAGTAATTCCAACGATGCACTAGATAAAATGTGAGGAAAGAAAAATGATAAAACATTGTGTATTTATGCTTATGAAATGGTACGTTCGCATGGAACTACGACGGCCAACTTCTCCGTTGAACAGTAACGAGCATCACTGATTTTGGACATGCCTCATGTTTTTGCGATGGCAAGTACATTTAGAGGTGGGGGGGGGGAGTAGCATAGGTTATTATAGAATGCACGCTAGCGGCTCAGCTATAGCGCTATAGTCCGTTTCACCTCACGATGTACCGCGATGGACGCCCTACGAGCTACACGAGCCAATCCATAAAACTTCGTAGCTTGTCTTGTGACTTCGCGCTCCCCGCGCTGCTCCGTCCAACCAAACGGACACGTGACGTGACACCCTCCGAGCTATTGATTGGCTCTGGTAGCTCGTAGCGTCCTTTGCGGTCCATCTTAAGGTGAAACACAGCATAGTGTCTAAGGGACTTGCGGTTGCAAATTGAAGCAGATAGCAACCAGTCTACTTTTCCAGTCTTCCTGTCTATTCCTATGGGAAAACGTACGTGGTATTTTTCTTTTCGCCAGAAAATAATAGAAATCAGCGTAGTTTTTATTACTTGTAACGGGTCCTACGTAGCTTTATTCACATTACAAAAGTATAATTTATTTAGTTAATGTTTTTTTTTATTACTGAGCGATGTTTAAGTTAGCGGAAATTGAGGCCGAGGTCTATGTTGTACAGCATGATACGCCAATACACAAGCAACAACAATCGTATTTATTTCAAAGCGAGAACACTCGGTTACTGCTTTATTTTGATCATTCATGCACAGTTTGTTACTAATAACGTGTTCTTCGTTCCATTACTCCGTGCTTCGTTCTTGTCGTCTGTTTTCATTGTTTGATTTAGCATATATTAGCATCCTTTTGGTGTTTTGTCAAGCTGATTCACACTGTGTGGTTCATAGCATTGACTATATGAGTAAATGCGTGCCCTATAATAGCAGTCCGCAACGTCAACACGTATTATACATGTGTATCGGGCTATTTTAGCGCAGTGTTCGACGCCATAAATTAAAAAATAAATAAAAACAAAACGCTCCGATACATCCGATTTTAAAACGTCCAAAACTTCTTATTCTGTCACAACACTAAGCAATGTTTACCTCACATAATCGAGCGCGAAGAGAAAACGCGCTTGGGTTTTCCTATAGGAATGCATTACCGGAAGTCAAATTTAGACTGGTTCCCGTCTGCTTCAAAATGCAACAGATCACAAGCAATACCTGGACCTCTAGCGTTCATTGTAATAACTTTATGGGTGGTTATACGTTACAGACATTACATATTCTTAGTAGATCGCGCACTGCACAGAGCGGGCCCAAGAAACGCGGGCTCAATCAACGCCTTAAAGTGATCGAACGAGCTCTCCGCTAGCAAAGCGCAGCTCTAGAACATGGTCTACTAAAAGTCTCTATTATCACAGCGGTATTAATCATAGCTTACGGTAGGTCCTACAGCCAAAAATGTTGCTGCTTGATAGTTTTAAATCCTCTTCCAGGAAAAAAGATAAAACACAACAACAAAACATGTTTCTCGTAGGGTGCTTTGCATGGGCGCTTTAAGAGTAGCGCGATATGCGATAAATATTTTGAGAAAGTCTAGATTGTAGAGAGGGTTCATCTCAAACCATGGGCTGCGTTTCTAATTTAATGGCGGATGCCACCGGCGAAAATTGGTCGCAAGTGCGCATGCGTTCCGTTCTTTGCGTGGCGAGAAAGAAAGCAGGCGGAAAGGCTGAAACGCACACAGTCGACCGACGCGTTCGTCACCCCTCGCAGCTCGTATTGCAAACGAGGCCATACACAACGGGACGCCGATCGAAAAGTTGGAAACTCTCAGGAATGTAGGATCTCTCAAAATAATTGGAGATCAGCGACTCGTCTGCTGGCTGCAGTGTCCGTGCCCAAAATGTTTTCCGCGGAATGTTCTTCGCAGAATTCAGGAGCACTGACATCTTTAACGGGTGAAACGTGCGCTATTCATGTAGTTGCAAAAACCTGAGTAAAATTATTAAAAAAAAAGCTTCCAACACACGCGTAGCAGAGCAACGCGTGTGATGCAATGAGGATTTTCGCCACCACGAGGAGCGCAGCAGTCTGCAGGCGAGCCGTTTTCATCGCAACACTGTGCATCCCTTTGATCATGACCGTCACACTTCCCTTCCAGCCACCGTACTCGCCGCTTCACAGCCGTGCATGGCGGGCGTCGGTGCCTGATCAGCGGCGAGACACAACAAGTAAGGCGATCACGATGCCACCGCCGGTATGGTGGCTGGAAGGGTTCCTCTCAAGCCGCATGGTTTGTGATGAACCCTCTCTAAAATCTACGCTATCCCAAAGTTTCATCGCGTATCGCGCCCGTTTTTATCATTGAGCGCATATGACGGCGTCCGTGACACTTCCCCTTCTAGCCACCATACCGCCGGTATCTCGCTGATCAAAATCTGTAAGGTTGCCAGATACGCGCACAAAATACAGCTAGTAATTGCAAAGAGATCCCACATCAAGGCGGGTATGCTGTCATGTTAGTGTTTGTGCAGCCCGAGCAAAAAGCTCTTGCTTCTCTCTGGAATGTCTACGTCACGGCGGCTCCCCTTTGAGGCACTGAGACATTTTTTGAGGCATTGAAACACCATTGTTTTTCGTGGCCAGCCAATGCAAATTGTCTACGTGCTGTTTGCCTTCTGTTTTTGGGTCTGTGGGAACATCAAGAGACCAAGCTTGTGCACTCAAAAGCAGATTTGTGCCTGTCTCAAATACTCTACTCAAGACACTGTATTTCAAATACGTTTTGAAGTATCTTGGTACCTTGCAAATACTTTTGATCGAGAGTATTTGATACTGAATTTTAATTACATTTTTGACCATCTTGTACTGTCTCAAATAGAGTTTTGGCATTCCGCCATTTTCTCGAGTTTTTGGCATGAAGTGGCGTGGGCGTGGCACGAGCAAACGTGATAATTCATTCGAGCAACCAAATCCTGTTGCTAGCTCCGATAAGCTACGGTGACTTTGATTGAGCTCGTGAAAACATCTCTTTTGTGCTGATTGTGACTCATATTTCACCCCAAAGCTTGTACAATGAAGGTTTTCCTCTCGTCTTCTTAAAGGCACCTTTTGTTTCCTAGAGTTTCCCCAAAAATCCTCAAACAAAAGGTTGGGTTTTACGGAAGTAAAGCTTGCCACACTGAGGCACAGAGCAGAACGGGAAACGACGCACGACAACAATGCAGACTTCAGTGTTAAGAAAATAACAAATAGAAGAAAATGAGAAGGGGACTCAAAAAGAAGTACATTTTTTTGTTTTGTTTTTCTGGTTGTATATTTGACGCCGCTACAACAAAACGTCGAGGTTTTTTTGTTTCTTTTCTTTTGTCGTCAGTCCGGCACTTATTGCTCTCGCTAACACTGCCTGTAAGCGAACATCTGATAAGCAGAGTACAGGGTCGGAAAGAGCAGGACGACCTCTCAGAATGCCAACAAAGCGTCCCCTAACGTTGAATTCCTTTCTGGACGCAACCTAATCGAAGAGGGTGCGATGAGTGCCGTGGCTATTTATTCACGGATTTCCGTATTCCAAGTTGGTTTATAGTGAACTAACCACATAGGGAATATTGAATGTAGTTAAACGATGCGTCTAAGGTGCTGCAGGACGTGATAGTCAGCGATGCCACTATAGGTAAAGCGACCCCTTTTTTGTCTTAGAAATGTTTTGTGACACGTAACAATGATATCCTGCTCCTTATACAGTTGGACTGCATAAAATGGGCCTACGATGTTTTTCCTTCCGTTTTGTGCCGTAGCGTGTTTAATAAACTGTTCTGGTAAACCAGATTTGCGCAACTGTATAATTGTGTTTGTCACTGACGTCGATACAAGTTACGTAATGCGGAAGTATCTTCAAAAGTAATTGAATTACATTTCTAAGTATTTGCACTCTACTGAAAAAAAACTTTACAGTGAAAGTAACTTGATTAGTATTTTAAATACTTCATGAAGCCAGGTATCTGTGCTCGGTGACAGGTTAAGAACGAAGCGGAAGCCCCTCCCACCCTTTCCACTTCAGCGGAGCGAACGGTGGAGAGGAGGTCGCCTCCTCTCCACCGTTCGGCACCGCTGAAGTGGAAAGGGTGGAAGGACCTTCCACTTCGTTCTTAACCTGTCACCGAGTATAGTAACTTAACTAAATACCTTTATCCAGCATTTTGTCCAACACTGCTCCAAAGTTACCCATGAGAACTCGGTCAAAACATGAATGTGCTATTGTTGGTTTAATCGATCCAATATATTTCCATCAATTTCCTCGTTCGGCTGCTTCTGATGCTCCGCTTCTTTCCATTCCGGAAGACGACGAACTACTTGCCACCACCCCTTCGTCTTTCTGCTCTTCGGCTCTAGAACTACTCGGACAAAAACCCGTTTTCGGGGTTTTGGCGGAGCTTGGGGCAAGGAGGCGTGTGCGTAAGCATCAAGGGCGACCGTTGGAACGCTATTTCCTCGGATAAAACGACGGCTGCATTGAGAGGGTCGGCGACACGTGTGTAATTACGCACGTGTGGTTCCAAGAGGGCGTTGTAGATGCCCTAAGCAATCACTCGATAGGTGAGTGGTGTTTGGCAACCAGTTTCTTAGGAAATTTTGTTTAGCTGCTGACAAACGACGACAATGATCTGCAAGCTTGCGCAAGCATGGTTCTGAAAACTAGAGTCTGGAGGTTTGAGGATTATTATTGCACAGGCTTGTAGCTCGTTGTCGGTCGTTTGTCAACAGTGAAACAAACCTCCCCAAGGAACTGGAAGTTGTCAAACGCCACTCATCTATTTCAAAGTGGCGCACTAACGTCAATAATTGCCGCAAGCCATTCATTAAAAAAAGTGGTTACTTAAAATTTGTGTCGTCGTGTTCACAGTGACCTGTGTTGTAAGTCTCATGACGAATGCTATCACAATTCAACAACCAGCAATGGTGGTTTCAGCAGCCAATTTTCATGTTGTAGTTACTAGCTCACTGCAGGAGACACTGCGACGAAATATCGCTTACGCTGGCATCCGACGGGATACTTGGTGCCAACTTTGAAGGCTTCGACCGCTGCTGTGGTTTACGGCAGCCGAGGGTAGCCCTCACCGTTGAATGGTTCATATTAGAGCACGACGACGACGTTGAATTTTAACTGATTGGTTTATTCATTAATGAGAGGGAGAGAGTGGGGGATCTCAAAAGGAGGAACGGGGAAGAAAATAGGGACTTGACCTGAGGCTCTGGGGGGGGGGGGGGGGGGGTCGAGATTGTCCTCCAAGTTGGGATGTCTGTAGCTATGCAAATAAATTTTCGTTGTCGAAAAAAAGCAGCGCGAGTCGTCACATCACTCAGCAACGTACTCGCCACTAAGCTCCAAAAGATCGGGGCTGAACCCTCCTCCACAAACACCGGGAGGAACAACTATGTTCAAGGCACCTCTCATCTCGGAGAAGTGTCGGTACGGTTGGCTTCTGTTTGGTTCGGGTCTGTCAAGTGTGCATGTGTAGCCAAGAAGATTGGTTGGCTGCCCAGTCAGGACTGTAGTCATCAAACTAATTTGCTGCATCATCTGCACAATGCCGAATCAAGAAAGAAAGAGCCAAATGAAAGTATGTGCAAAGCGTCAGAAATTTCACAGCGGCAACCAACAGCAACGGCAACCTTCGATATTTTTGCGAGGCAAAGAAGCGTTTGCTCATGAACGGTGATTTCCTTCGATGCTAATTTCCTAACGCTCCTGCTGGTAAGGAACTTCCATTTCAGTCACTCGGCCATCTTGTGCGTCACAATCGAACTTTGGCTGCAAGTAGGCCGAGCTCGCAGCTAGTGACATGTTAAATCAAAATAATGTCGGACAAAAGCTAACCATGCGGAAAGCTTACCCGAGGCGAAGCACATTGAGCATAAAATTACATACTCGACCAGCCGAGATATTCATCAAGGTTTTTCTTGTTGAGGAGGTCGCGAGTCATTCCAGTTGCCTTCTCACGGAGAGCGACCGAGCCTTTTCGCGCTAGTGTGTTTCGGAATCCGGGATTTACATAAACCAGGAGTCCACGACACCTGTTGTCTTCGGTTTTCTTTTTTGGAGTGCGACCCAGTTTTCGTGTGTGACGTCACCTGAAATGAAAACATATTTGCGTAGTATGGCCATTTCGTTGAGCGTGGTACGTGCAGCTGTTCAAGTGCCACCGTCTGCCATCACGGATAAAAATCTGGTGATGTACTCAGAAGTAGACGGCTTGCTAGTCGCGCGTGAACATTCTCTATAGTGCCGAAAAGGCATTCAGTGCTTTAATTGGGATGTACATCTATCTATGGGCACCCACCAAATTAATAATTACAAAGCCCCAGGCAATCGTAAAAAATAAAAAGTCTGCCGCAGCAAATTAACGCTCAATAACTGCTGTTTCTCGCATTTAAGATCGTGTTAGCGTCGCGCGCGTCGCTCCAGGTCATGCACCCACAACAAATGAGACGCACGGGCCGATAAAGAGATCTGGCTGGAACAGATATCGGCACGCAGCGCGATGCGCGCCAACGCGAGGTGACGCTGAGGCAGACAGAAGCAGCGTGTGAAAAACGACCCACATACGATAAAACATCTGACGGGTTGAATGACGCGTTGGGGTGATGAACGAATAATAGCCAGCGATTAACTCGTGACCCGCGGACGTTTTGACAGAAAGCGCGTGGAGAGATGCTCGCCAACGGAAATAACTGTCAGTGAGACATTTCTCGAACGCGATCAAGCAAATGCGGGGCAAGGAAACTAACTAATAGACTTCTCGAA
This sequence comes from Ixodes ricinus, assembly GCA_037355805.1. Classification (NCBI taxonomy): domain Eukaryota; kingdom Metazoa; phylum Arthropoda; class Arachnida; order Ixodida; family Ixodidae; genus Ixodes; species Ixodes ricinus. The sequence goes on along the minus strand of JAZHYW010035094.1, from coordinate 70 downwards.
CGGTATCTTGGAAGGACGCACTCACAGCAAAGGGAGGGGGGGGGGGAATGGAACGCGGCGCAGCATGGGT